>CM067365.1:83037690-83088228 GCA_034401795.1 Chaetoderma sp. LZ-2023a
CCATAACACTTTTCTCTCTCTCTCTCTCTCTCTCTCTCTCTCTCTCTCTCTCTCTCTCTCTCTCTCTCTCTCTCTAACTAACCAGTAACCAGTGCTGGTTGGGCCGACTGTGTCTAATAGATATGAACACCCAGGCATAATAACCTTTCAGAGTGCAATGCCCTGGCATTTCCCGTGCGCGCTCAACCTATGCCTCTTTATGTCTATATACTGCCAAGTTTGTGCACGTTAGACTGAATGTTAGACTCACGTTAGACTGATGTTAGATGCATGGTTATTCCACGTCGAAATTTGTTGTAGATGAACGCGAAATTTTGCTTTAACGTTGCTGCTAAAATCAACAGCTCCGCCGATACATAGCAGCTCAGACAGACATACATTGATGTAGAAAGATCTGATGAGGTGTTGGCAAATTCTCTCTGTGTTTGTAGCTTGACCATAGAGTTGAAAGACTCGTAGTGATAGCCTCCACCGGGGAATGTTACAGGCAAGCATCCAAAAGCGTCAGCAAGTAGTGAGTCTGTAACAGCCAACACTGATCTAACTCGAAGTTGTGGCAATTCAGGTCTGGTCCGCAATACCCTGGCATTCCTCAGCGTGGGCCTACCTCGAATGTTGTCAACAGGCAGACCATGGGGACATCGGTATGGTGTACACGATCTGATGTGTGAATACAGCCACGAGAAGAGAGTAGTTCTTTCGTAAGACTGACGTGGATATTGTAGGAATCGCACCACTATTGTAGACTATTTGCAGAGCAACAGTGTGCAAATGTGTGTCTGTTTACAGACCGCTTGATTCCACAATGTCCTACATAGTACATTACCAATGAACTATCGGTTGCTGTTCTGTTTCCTTTAAGCTGTTAAAACACCATGTTAATATTTTTGACTATAGAACATCATCTGCACAAATTCGGCTTGTTTTATACATTGGTTTAGCTATCATAGCTCACGCTCCTCAAGACAACATTATACACATGATCATAGTAGAAGAGAGCAACCGTACACAGTAGGACATGATCACACACACGCACGCACGCACGAACGCACGCACGCATATTTCTCTCGAAAACTATATGGTCATGCATATTTTTGCTTAGACCAGACGAAACGGATTATCGAACGTCCTGAAGTGATTTCAACAAAAATACAGTCACTAGGACTTGTAATCACCAAGAGACTCCATTGACAGCACACAAAAGTTAACCAGTCATTGTCACGATACACACAATTATATTTGTGTGGATGTGAATTTTGCAAGAACATTAGCATCACAGCAATATTGCTAATAACGTAGTCTTGCTCAATAGTTACTGCAACTATTCATGATATTACATTAGGCGTCACATAAAAGTAATTGCAAGCCCGTGTGACGATACAAGAGAGACAACTCTTGTCACCAACAACAAATTACTACGCAGAGTGACGACCCTTGAATAGTGTTTTTGTACATCTCCGAGGTTGCAGAAACGCCATATTCTGCTTGTATGTTGGCCCTATATGTGCGTGCGTTCTGGCATATCCACAGCCAGGCATGAGCAAAACACACTACCAGTTAATGCACATGGCAGGTCTCGCAGTCCACCTATGGCCGACTCACAGGAACAGGCAAGAGAAGGCCTAGAAACCATTATCACTGCCTTAGGGGTTGAGGCAACATACAGATGTAGCAGCATCACGAGCACTGATAGATTAAGTATTGCAAATGCTAGGTGGATGGATGTTAAAATAAGGCCAGAGCCTGACGGTAATAATGCCACACGACCAGAGCTTGAAACTAGTCATGCTTTGAAGCCACTTAAAGGATATTACCAGTCAGTGGGAACACCAACTTCGACTGGTGTCAGACATGGTTGTGCTCCAGCTTATGTAGCAAACACTGGTGTGGATGAAATTAGTGATCCAATTTACCTTTCCAGAGCATGTACCCATCATATGACGTCATAATCATCTACGCGGTGTGTAGAATGACATCATAATAGTGACGTCATGAATGACGTCGATAAGTACGTCACGAATGTATATTTGTTGTACAAATTGTTTGCTTTTACTATTTAATAAATATTCTGTTGAATATTTTGTAACTAATTTGACTGGGCGCTGTTGCTGCCATAGGCAGCAACAGCACCCAGTCAAATTAGTTACAAAATATTCAACAGCTTCCCTGTATAGTTTTCAGGAAATTGATAGCTAGGGAATTCGGGGATCGATCAATCCAAAAACGGCGAGGTGTGGGTGGAGCTTAGCTAGTGATGGGCGGGGCATAGCTAAAAATGGAAAGGTTCATTGGTGGTAGCCGGGGAGGAAACGCTTCAATATGTATTATATACACCTATCTGTCATGCCCTAAACCAGAAAGGCGATATATAATTTATACTTAAATCATTTATTTTAGATCGACAAAAAGCCCACACAGCCCTCCAAACTCGAAAATGATGATGATGATGATGATGATGATGAATAGTTTCAAAAATATTTTATATTGGTAGCACAAGACAGCAATTACTAGGAAGTACGTAAAGAATGTTTAGAGTATGTTGTATATCGGTAGGTGTAATTAGGTAAAATGTCCAATCACAGATATAAAACACTTCACTCGAAGTATTGCAATGCAAACATCTGATCAATTCTTGCCAGGTTAGTTTGTAAATGAAATGTAGCAGGGCAAGTGTCCAGTCCAAAGGCTATCTGGTACCGTTCCATCCATGTCCCTTGATTGATCTGGATATCTGTTTCTGAAATAAGAACACAATGATGCTCCAGTGGTTTGGGAGAGGGCGGGGGTCCGCAGAAAGTCAAAGTTCAACCAAGTTTGCTATGTTAATTACCCATATGATTGCGGTGCGAGATATTGTTAACATTAGGTTCCGCATTTGAGGTTAGAGGGGGTGGTGGGGTGGGGTGGGGGTAGACAGGATGACAAAGTATGATTGTGGATTGGGAGGCGATGTTTGCATTGCATTCGGCTGAGGTGAAGGTGGTGGAGAATTTTGTCAAAGTTTGGTAAAAGCGTGTGGATTTGCGATGGTGTGCCATCGACTGCACATTCTAGTGCAAGCTAGATGATGATGATGATGATGATGATAATGATGATGATGATGATGATGATGATGATGTCGAAGGTGATGATGCTGCTGATGGTGATTGTGATGGTGAGATGATGATGATGACGTTGACGATGACGATGACGATGGCGATGGTGATGGTGATGCTGATTGTGATGATGATGATGATGATGATGATGATGATGATGATGACCATGACGACGACGACAGAGGCGGCGGCGACGGCGACGACGACGACGACAACGACGACGACGATGATGTTGGTGATAATAATACTGCATTTTGCAATATTTGATCAATCGTTCTTGCCTTGTTTTCCTGTACAAATATAATTTCTTTAAATTATAAGATCTTTCTTGCCACACTCAATAGTCAAGTTTTCAACCCAGAAAACAACTATGTAAATTTCAAGGCAGCGGGCTGGTGTGAACAAAGGATCTCAACCACACGACTTAAAGAATGTTCATTTGCAGACAAATAGGCTATTTTTATTTTTTTTGCCACTGGAATAATGGCCTCGGTTATCGAGCCAGCCTATATTTATAAATTAAAAAATATATAGATTCTTGACTTGCAAAAGAACCTTCCTCAAGATCACTGCCAATGTCAGTTTGATCATTAAAGGGTTAATATAAGCTATGCATTGTTTGGTGCTTATAAGGTTAGTCGAAACGAGTACTCGAGTCCAAACATGTGAACGAGTCTAAACATGTACTGAGAACGGGATATCATGCTTATCATGTTAGTCCAAACATGTACTGAGAACGAGATAGCATTATAATACTCACATTTATAGAGGAATACAATGACATCTCGGTACATGTTTGGAAAAACCTAGTCAGCTATTTTCAATCGACCATCGGTTTTAAACAAGGTTGTGTATTGAGTCCCCCACTTTCTAATCTTTACGTATGTGACCTGCCAGACATATTTTGCCAATAGCGTGACCCTATTTTGCTAGGTGTTACAACCTTGAATTGTTTAATGTATACTGACGACCTTGTACTCTTATCTAAATCGCATACTGGCTTACAAAGCTCACTCAATCGTCTGAGTGAATACTACAGTAAATGGGGTTTGGATGTCAACCTTTCCAAAACGAAGGTTATTATTTTTAATAAAGGTGGCAAATTAATAAAACATCATAATTTTATGTACAATGATAGCATCATTGAATCTGTTCATTCTTAGTGTTATCTAGGTATCACGTTCACTGCGTCTGGTAAACATCCATAGTTCAACAGGCGTACTCAGAATCTTTCTCTAGCGCTTCAACCACTTAAAACTGGTCCTTTTATATTAAGGAGCTATGTGCTAATTTTGGCTCGACCCATATTTGGAATAGTTAAGGTTCCCGTTTCCCTAATTCTGACGCAAAAGTATTGAGTGAGGTATTCAATACTGTCTAGATATGTAAATCACTGGTTAGCTAATCTTCACAATTGTGATTCAAAATTGCGTTCATATGGGCTATTCAAATCAGATTTTAAGCTTGAAAATTACTTGATTAGTACCCACAACTTTGTACAACGCAAAGAACTCACCAAGCTTAGAATCAGTGCACAAACCTTCAAGTGGAATTGGGCAGGCATCATAGGCCAATAAAACCAATTGAGCAGAGGATCTGTGAAATTTGCAAAACTGGCAGTATTGAAGATGAAAAACATTTTCTTCTCTACTGCCAGTCCTATGATATTAACAGGCAGTTCTTATTTAATACTCTAGATACATTCACCAAATTCTCGTCCCTGAATGATGACAAAAGGTTTTATTTTCGAATGTCTTATAACGATGGTGACGTATAAATCTCCAATTACATATTAAATTATGTCGAGAAATGTCTCTCAAAACGGTATTCCATCAGCTATATAAATTGATAGAGAGGCCTACTAATTAACTTACATCCTACTTATGTCTCTATGACTGTGAATGTATCCAACTGGTGCACTGATACCGCTGACTATAGCCGACTTTACTCTACAGTCCTATGCATGATATCCAGAATAGCTGGTCACGTCACCATGTGTTCAACTTATTAACAGCTATGGTTGATTTATGCCATCCAGTTGAATGCACTCGGAGACAACCAAAAAAGTCCCTTATATTGTTGGAAATAACCATGTCATATATGTTTTTTAGATAATATAAATAAATGTATATATAACGGTATTTTAATATTAATTATAATTTTAGTTTAATTCATTTAATGTTATTTTATGCATTGCCATTGTGTAATTCTTACGTGTTTGTGGATTGTGCTGTATGCGTACACCATAATGTTTGGAATTTTATCACAAGAAATTGATTGATTGATTGATTGATTGATTGATTGATTGATTGATTGATTGCTCTAGCTTGTGTATCTTGTTTATGATGTCACTGCTCTAGTTTGTGTATCTTGTTTATGATGTCACTGCTCTAGTTTGTGTATCTTGTATATGATGTCACTGCTCTAGTTTGTGTATCTTGTTTATGATGTCACTGCTCTAGTTTGTGTATCTTGTTTATGATGTCACTGCTCTAGTTTGTGTTTATTGTATATGACGTCACTGCTCTAGTTTGTGTAGCTTGTACATGATGTCACTGCTTTAGTTTGTGTATCTTGTTTATGATGTCACTGCTTTAGTTTGTGTATCTTGTTTATGATGTCACTGCTCTAGTTTGTGTATCTTGTTTATGATGTCACTGCTTTAGTTTGTGTATCTTGTTCATGATGTCACTGCTCTAGTTTGTGTATCTTGTTTATGATGTCACTGCTTTAGTTTGTGTATCTTGTTCATGATGTCATTGCTCTAGTTTGTGTATCTTGTTTATGATGTCACTGCTCTAGTTTGTGTATCTTGTTTATGATGTCACTGCTCTAGTTTGTGTATCTTGTACTTGATGTCACTGCTCTAGTTTGTGTATCTTTTATATGACGTCACTGCTCCAGTTTGTGTATCTTGCATATGATGTCACTGCTCTAGTTTGTGTATCTTGTTTATGATGTCACTGCTCTAGTTTGTGTATCTTGTACATGATGTCACTGCTTTAGTTTGTGTATCTTGTTTATGATGTCACTGCTTTAGTTTGTGTATCTTGTTTATGATGTCACTGCTTTAGTTTGTGTATCTTGTTTATGATGTCACTGCTAGGTTGAATCTATTTGTTCCGATTGCCGCGTGTCTGCTGGCTACTTTTTGACAGCCTCCACTGAATGTAGACACAATGGACCTTTCCATTTTTTGCTATGCCCCGCCCTCTCTAGCTAATCTCCGGCCACACCTCGCTCGTGTTAGGATAGATCGATCTCTGAACTCCCTGACTATCACTTTCCAGAAAACTATGCATGTAAGCTGTTGGGCATTTTGAAACTGATTTGACTGGGTGCTGTTGGCAGCAATGTCGCCGCAGTCTGGTTGGTTTCAAAATATTCAACAGCATGTTTATTAGATAGTGGAGACATGCAATTCTTACAACGCATCGGACTTTTAAGAGTTAAAGACGTATACAATCATTTATGACGTAATCATTATGACGTCATCCTACACGCCGCTTAGCCGATTATGACGTCATATGACATCATTACTCTGGAAAGGTCCATTGGTACCTAATCGCGGGGAATCATTTGCTTGAACCGTCTGCTACACCAGAGTGCCTACAAAGTATTCAGCAGGCTGGGGATCTAATTTAGAAGGAAATGAGTTAATATAAGTTCAATCCCGTGCACTTCTTAACCGATTTTGAAATGGTTTACAGATTTGGAAGCCCGTCGAATTCTGGTCTTGACTGATACCAGATTCGGCGGGGACCAGCAATTATAAAGAATTACATTGTACCTACTCGGTACACTAAAAGTGCTATCCTATCTTGGACGTGATATATGCGCTCTGTCAATGCAGTGGTAAACTTTAACGAACTTAGGCGTTTTTACGACGAAATCTCTCCCATAGGCTCATATACGCTAATAGCTCTACCCGGGGGGGGGGGGGGGGGGGGCGTGTTCATGGAACGAATCCAGGACGGGCGGCGCGTACCCAGCTTAGCTGGTACGGCCGGCACCTGACCGGTCGATCCGAACTACACCATACCAATTTGTTATCGGCGCGCCCGTTTGTAAACGACACATGACCCATATGACAATTGGTTATCGGCGTGTGCGTTTGTAAACGGCGAACTTCCCATATGTCAATGTCAAACTTGCGCCAATAGGCAATACATCCATCCATTCATTAATTTCGTCTCACTGATCATGTCAGCAATCCTTTCAGCTGTTCAGACAACTCTGTCCGTATGCGTGTGTTGCTAATGTATTTGTTCGTCTGTAAATCCGTCTGTTCGTTCATTCACTCATTCCTCTTTCGGTTAATCAATAATTATGCATGCATAAGAAAAAGAACGAGAACGTGTATGATTGTACAAACATCAGCAAGCACGGGACAATTGAATCGATTGAAGTCCCTGATTAATCCATTGTTTTGTGATTACACATAATGTCTGTCTGTACTTAAGGATCAAAGTGATTAATGAGAAGTCTAATAACGCTAGGATCAAATGAGGTGACTAACATTGAGTAGAATTCTCGTGTTATTTGATACATTCATAAACACTAAATAATGCTCACATTTATTAAAGAAATTTTTAATCTTCTCATAGAAAATATCCATTTGCAGAGCAAGAGGTTATTTTGGAAAACTCAACAGCACTTATTTATGCACACTTTAAAACAGGACTTTCATTCCAGCAATGTGTGCGTCACACCTCGTTCAGCGATTGCCCACGCAGGTCATACAAAGATTCAGCGAATGACGACCACCTTTCTTGATAGACGGTGTTTCTTTCAGTAAGACATATCAAATAAATTACTCCAGTGACTGAAAAATAATCCTTGATCTACGAAGGTTACGGTAAAAATCACAGGTCGTTTACAACTATGCGCATTTCTTATTAGCGCAAGTTTTATATTGGCATATGGGCAGTGCGCCATTTACAAACGGGCGCATCGATAATAAATGTGAACATGGGCCATGCACCGTTTACTAACGGACACGCCGATAACAAACTGTCATATGGGTTTGCGCCGTTTACAAACAGGCGCGCCAATAACAAATTGTTATATGGGTTTGTGCCGTTTACAAATGGGCGCACCGATACCAAATTGTCATATGGGTTTGTGCCGTTTGCAAATGGGCACACTGATAACAAATTGTCATATGGATTTGCGCCGTTTACAAGCGGGCGTGCCGATAACAAATTGCCATATGGGTTTGCGCCGTTTACAAACGGGCGCGTCGATAACAGATTGGTATATGGGCCTGCGCCGTTTACAACCGGGCCAAAATTGCTTATTGGCACATTACAAGTAAACTAATACTGGGTCAAATCGTAAAATTAAGGACATTGCGCCTAGGTGACCACTCACCCCACCAAACATTTCTTGGCGAAAGGCTATGCGGTATGTTAACGTGTTTGGAGAAACCAATATGGAAATTTACATTGGAAACTTCACTGTTGATTATCATGTAGAAGTTGGCAAATAATACCTAATATGTATAGACGCTATGGAGGACCACGAGTGGAAATGACGTCATGGGACATCACGCCTGGAAAATAGATGTTGGCCATGGTGAGATGGAGTTTACTTTTGGTACTGCACATAGGAAATCTGACATGGTCAGAGCGGGTTTAATAATCTAGCCACGATACGAAACATTATTTCAGCGAATAATCGATGACGATTACATTGGCCGTACCGACGAACAACGGACGATGGTGTACCCACAAAATGATTTGTGGTGAAAACATGCCTTTTACTGGATAAAGCACTTGATCTCAATTTCCTTAATACTGTGGGAGTCCCCTTACGCGCGTGCGCGCGGTCACATTCTCAATGTTGTCATTAAATCGCTTCTTAATTGAAGACAACCCCTCATTCTCGCGCTTGTAAATAAAGGGAGATAATTAAGAATAAGTCTGGATAACCAGTACTGAGTTGCTTCACGTTAACAGGAGAAGGTTACGTAATTATATTGGAACTTGTTCTAATGAGACAACTTTTTCTAGTCGTCTACCATCATCGTCATCGTCGTCGTTGCCGCCGCCGCCGTCGTCGTTGCCGCCGCCGCCGTCGTCGTTGCCACCGCCGCCGTCGTCGTTGTCGCCGTCGTCGTCGCGGTCGTCGTCGTCGATTTAATCATCATCATCATCATCATCATCATCATCATCATCATCATGCATCTATCCATTCATCCATTCGTCGTCGTCGTCGTCGTCGTCGTCGTCGTCATCAGTTGCTTGCTTTCTTACATATCTATTTGTTTATTCTTTCAACACTGAACAATTATCTGTACTTTTAGTTGGAATGTAATACAAATTTACATAATCGATTGAAAACAGGTTCGTTGCATAATTGGAATAGTGTTAATAATAATATTCTCTCGCACATGTAAATAAAGGGAGATAGTTAGGGATAAGAGTGGGTGACCAGCACTTGCCAGACTTGCTTCCCGTTAAAGAGGCGAATGTAAAATATTATATGGCTATATGACTACCATCTCGTCGTCGTCGTCGTCATCATCATCGCGATTGTCGTCATCATCATCTTCTTATTGTTCTCTTCTTCTCCTTCTCCCCACCCCACCCTCCTTCGTCGTCGTCGTCGTCATCACGATGATGATGATGATGATGATGATGATGATGATGATCATCATCATCATCATCATCATCATCATCATCGCGATCGTCATCATCATCTTCTTTTTTCTTCTTCTTCCCCTCCCCTCCCCCACCCCCATTCTCCTCCCCTTCCTCCTCCTCCTCCTCCTCCTCCTCCTCCTTCTTCTTCGACATATCATCATCATATTCGTTAGCCTGCCACTCACATAGCTATTGATTCTCTAGGCTTATCAGCTGCATCATTTATACGATCGTCATTATTTCCTTCCATCATCAAAATACTTGCGCGCGTGACATTTGCTTCAAGGCCCTGGAACAGCGCATTACTAGCTAATAAATATCTTCTTATCTCCGATGATTAGATGTCAGCCTTGTAATCAGCCAACTCTCAAATGTTAAAAAGTACTTCTATTGCTATTTTCAATCAAACACTTAACATGAGCGCAACCCTTCAAAAGCTCCGCGCAGCCATGACGAAGGATTAGAGAGTGCGCGCTCGCTTAGCGCGGAAATGTCAACTAACAAGATCTAGGTAAACAGGCGCCCGGCGGAGTAATATCAAATAATACCTCTCGTCCCTATGCCGTGATTCGTCAGTGTGAGATGATGGCCGCCATTTGTTGCTAACGACCACTTCTGAACTTCAAGTTCAAGTTCAAAGTTGCTTTATTTCATGGTTTTTTCTATACAATCAGTACAATCTAAACAGCCAGTCCATCAAAGGCATGGCCTATTGAGTGATGGACTCCTTACACACATTACAACATTTATACATTGACATATATATACGACACACAAGACAGTGGCACAGTGACAAAATGGTGAAAAGCTACCTTGATATGAAAGTCCAGGACTATTTTGGTTTGTTTTGTGGAGTTCGGACATAAACTTTGATATATATATCATATATACAAGTATCTAATACATATATGTCTTCCATTAGGCAGTGGGTGGGTAGGGCTGTCCCTTCTTTGATGTTTACATAGATATATGTCACTATGTGCACAAACATAAAACACACGGCATTCAAACACATATTTATGGCATTAGTATTTAAATACACTCATACATATTTGCTTAACTTGACTTAATTAAACATATATTATACATATACTCCCTAATTACATCATTATCTCATTTTATTTAAATTTAGTTTGGAGTGGTTTATTATTATATAGGACTTTTGTATGCTACTGAGGGTGGGGGGGGGGCAGGGAAGAGCTCATCACTGTAATATAAAGTTGAGATGGTTAGAGTTTGTTAAGAATCAATAGATGCGTTGATCGTTTGTGGGTTATTTAGGTGTAGTAGTAGTGAAAGTAAACTGTGAAGTATGTTTGTGTTTAGACTTCTTACTTCAATTATTAGGTTAGGTTAGTTTATCTATAGTGGTTGTGGTGGTGGTGGAATGTCATTAGGCTTGTATTATTATTAATTAGCAGAGAATCTGTGACCATCAGGTATAAATATATTAATTTAGTATTTGTCGATCATAGATTCCCTGGCAATCTTCTTAAAGGATTTCAGGTTTAATATGCTATCGCGTATTTTTGTACTGGTGCTGTTCCATAGTTTTGTGGCTGCTATTGTAATTCGTCGTTTTCCTATTTCTGTTCGTGTAAATTGAGTGTGTAAGTTGTGTTTTGTCCTAGTGTTGTGTTTGTGGATGTCTGTGCTTAGTGTGAAATTGGAGGCTATGGATTGTGGTAATGTATTGTGGTGAAACTCCTTTACAATGGTATACATCTGTAGTTTGCCTATGTCCTTTAGTTTTAATAGCTTTTCTGACTTGAATATATTCTGGCCCTTTGCTGGTTTAGAAAAGAGTTTTAGTGCCTTTTTCTGTAGACTTTGTAGTTTTGTTAGGTTGCTTTTTTGTGTATTCGTCCAGATAGCGTTACAGTAGGTGAGATGCGGAAGAACAAGGGTGCAGTATAGAGTTTTAATTGTAGCTGGTGTCATGTAAGGTTTTAGTCTTTGTATGACACCTATGCCTCTTGCCACCTTTGCTGTTACCATCTCGATTTGTTTAGCCCAGGTCAAATGTTTATCCAAATATACTCCCAAGAATTTGGCAAATAGGGCCTCCTCAATTTCTTTTTTGTTTATGTAGATTTCTGGAATTTCATCTTTTTTTAGTTTGAGGTTTGTAAATAACATATAATTTGGGTCTGCAGACCGTCGTGTTCAATCTAAACATAGAGCCGTGGCTTCGTGCCCGCAAAAAATAAATAGTTATTAAAATAAAGATTCAGATTTCAGATTTCAGATTTCAGATTATTTTATTTACACCCCCAGGCCACATAATGGCATATGGGGAATATGAATTTACAGAAATTATAAATGTTATGGCGATCAGACATTATATATCAATTCATAATTACATATTTTGGTATTTATCTAGTTATATAACCACTGTTTGTGCTTTCGGTAGTAGCAGTAGTAGTAGTAGTAGTAGTAGTAGTAGTAGTAGTAGTAGTAGTAGTAGTAGTAGTAGTAGTAGTAGTAGTAGTAGTAGTAGTAGTAGTAGTAATAGTAGTAGTAGTAGTAGTAGTAGTAGTAGTAGTAGTAGTAGTAGTAGTAGTAGTAGTAGTAGTAGTAGCAGCAGCAGCAGCAGCAGCAGCAGCAGCAATAGCAGTAGCAGCAGCAGCAGCAGCAGCAGCAGCAGCAGTAGTAGTAGTAGTAACTTAGAATTATTATGAAAGTTACAGTTATTATTTACACGTACTTCATAATTAATAATGACAAAATTATTACTGTTATTGTACCGCCATCTCAATAACAAAGTACTAAAATTATAGTAGTCATATTGTGGGGGTCATCAGGATTTAGATTATAATAAATATATAATAACTGATTATAAAAAATGTCAGATTGGTATTCTTAGAAATGGGTTATTGCTGTACATAAGGTAGTCATTTTTTAAACTAAAATACAGAACAACCTTATTTTCAACAGTAGACAGTTATATTCATTCATATCGCGACAGAGACTATTTTGGGTATTCACCACCGGAGTGACTTGCTCGATAACCGAACCAGTCATTGCTGTGTTAAATCTACAAAACAGCCTCTCATCGTGTTACTCTATAGTTTTTCTACAATTAGGTTTCTTGTTATTGTTTCTTGGATAGCCACAGTGTGGGTGCAACAAACTGGTTGTTAAGGCAGGTGGTTGTTTGCATTCTGTGATTTTGGCGTCGGCTAAAATGTGACGTGTTTTTTATGACATCAGATACTTGGGTAACAGTTTTGGATTAAGGGAAATCTTTAAGAGGACCACATTATAACGTTACACTATAACGTTAGCTGGACAGCTAACGCATTTCTATTATGACATCAGATACTTGGGTAACATAGGGTCAGTTCTTAGTTGGTTTAAGGGAAATCTTTAAGAAGACCACATTATAACGTTACACTATAACGTTAGCCGACAGCTGACGCATTTCTATTATGACATCAATTACTTGGTTACATAGGGTCGGTTCTTGGCTAGCTTAGGGGAGATCTTGAATAACCAGTGTGGGACACCAAGCGGGTTACTAGGGCAGTTGCCTGCTTACGTTGTATGATTGTAACGTCATATAAAAAGTGGCACATTTTTATTATGACATCAGGTACTTGAGTAACAGATCGGATCGAATCTTAGGTAGTTTATGGGGAATCTTGTGCACCCACCCAGTGGAACCTGTTCACTAATGCGGTCAGTTTGTTACATTTGGGTTCAAAAGCGTGTCGTCCGACTCGAGCACTAGTCTGAATGGAGCGACATCTAGCGGTAGAGTAGTTTTCTAGATATGGTTGACTACTATGTTTAAACCTTACTATTATTAATATTGCTGTTATTGTTGCTGTTGTTGCTGTCGCTGCTGTAGTTATTGTTGTTGTCGTTGTTGTTGTCGTCGTCGCCGTTGTCGTTTTCGTCGTCGTTGTCGCTGGTGGTGGTGGTGGTGGTGGTGGTGGTGGCCGTGGTACTTTGCAATTCTCGTCAATGTTGTGTTGTTAATCTGCGAGTCCATTGTGTATAGGGTTAATCAACGTTGGAAGTGCCTATTAATTTCTTCGATCATACGGCAGATCTTTATTAGTAATTTCTTGTTCTTCGTTGAAAGCAGTTGGTGAAATTTCGAAAAATTTGGTCTTTTATAATAGTGTCTTGGGAAGATTTCTTTACGTTTATCGCTAAAGAATTCGCAGATGAATAGGTAATGAAATTCATCTCCTATTTCATCCAGGGTGCATAGTGGACATATTCTTTCTTCCCGGAGTATGCCTTCCCACCGCCCCGTTTCTATTGGTAGCCGATGATTGCTTGTTCTAAATCTCGTGAATAAGATTCTGTTACGGTCATTTAACTTCATGAGATAATTTTCCATTTCCCAATTTATTTTAAAAGAGTGGTAGATTTTTCCCTTCCAAGATACGCCCATCTCTGATTGCCATGTTTGGATATATTGGTCATCAAGATTTTTGTTTATTCTTATTTTTGTTTCATTGAAGTTGTGTATTGTTTGGTTCGTCCAGAGATAGCTATGCCCCGTGCTATCTAAAATATTTTTTATAGAGTCTAGCTATTTGTAGTATGTTCCGTTCTGATTGTGGTCTAATAGAATATGTTTGTATATTTTGCAAGCGAGTTTGGTTTGCTTACCTGAGATGAGCCTAAGCCAGTACGTTATCATGCGTTTTCTTATTACAATTTTGATTGGGGTTTCTCCTAACTCGCCGTATATCATATACTTTCGGGTGCTATTTTTTATTTTTAGGATGTACCGGAAAAAATCTAAATTTGCTTTCTCTAATAGGTTACAGTTTTCTATTCCGATGACTTTGCACCCGTATAGTAGGATTGGCTCAATTATTTGGTGGTACAATTTAATATGGCAATCCGTTGGTAGGTCCAGCTCCCTGGCTCGGCGATGTAGTGCAAATGTAGCTTTGCGAGCTTGTTCGGAAATCTTTTTCTCCGCTAAAAGGAGGCGGCTATTATATGAAAAAAATATTCCAAGATATTTGTAGCTATCTACTATTTCAAGCTCTATTAATTTAAGACGAAAATGTAGTTT
Organism: Chaetoderma sp. LZ-2023a; assembly: GCA_034401795.1. Taxonomy (NCBI): domain Eukaryota; kingdom Metazoa; phylum Mollusca; class Caudofoveata; order Chaetodermatida; family Chaetodermatidae; genus Chaetoderma; species Chaetoderma sp. LZ-2023a. The sequence continues at coordinate 83,052,477 of CM067365.1, forward strand.
TTCATAGAATATTTTTGTACTGCCAAAGACCATGACCTTTGTTTTGTCTATATTAATTTTGAGTTTCCATACGTCGCAGTATTCATCAAAAGAATTGAGCGTTTCCTGTAGGTCGCGTGAACTATTTGCTAGTACAGCAGTGTCATCAGCATAAAGAAGGATTAGTAGATTCAGTAAATTATTTATTTCTTCTTCTTCGCTATAGAGTTCTATTTGCTTACTGTGTCGGTTCTGAAGAAAGTTTTCTAAGTCATTAAGGTATATTGCAAATAGAATAGGTGAGAGATTTTCTCCCTGTCGCACTCCTCTGATACAGGCGAAGGGCTGTGACACTGCATTATTGAACTTAACTGCTGATTTTATGTTGTTGTACATGCTTTTAATTACGTTAAAAATCTTGCCAGAGATACTATGCTGTCTAAGTTTATACCAAAGTCCATCGCGCCAAACCGAGTCGAAAGCTTTTTCAAAATCTACAAAGCAGCAAAATAGTTTTTTCTTTCTTCTTTTAAATATTTCTATTAATGTATAGAGTGTAAAGATGTGGTCAGTAGTGGAATAGCCATTTCTAAAGCCTGCCTGATTTTCAAACAGTTTGTCAGAGTTTTCGAGGAATTTATTTATTCGACTACTCAATATAGATGTAAAAAGTTTTCCCAAACAGCTAAGTAACGTAATTGGTCTGTAGTTTTTGGGGGCGTTCGGATCGCCTTTTCGTTTGTATATGGGGATAATGGTGCCTTCAGTCCAGGAATCTGGTATTATCGCAGAGTCTAGGACTAAGTTAAAGAGAGATTTGTATACGTCTAGCATAATATGATCTGTTGATTTTATGTATTCATTTAATATTCCGTCTGGTCCTGCAGCTTTGTTTGTTTTGAGTAGTTTAATGGATTTCAGTATTTCTTCACATGTGATAGGGGAATTTAATATGTTGTTTTCTGGTGACGTGTCTGTTGGTTCATCATTTACCAATGTAAGATCTCTGTTTGTGTTGCCGTCTTCTTCATTTATGGATTTGAAAAATGTATACATTTCCTCTGTTGTTACTGTGGATGGTTCTAATGTATTTTTTAGTTTTATTAATTTCCAGTAATCTTTTGGGTTACTGCTACTCATTGCTCTAATTTCCCTATGGCGATTACATTTGTATCGAGCAATTGACTGTTTCATGATAGTTTTATAATTCCTGCTGGCGTCTATCATGCGTTGTCGGTTTATTTCTATCTTTCGACATCTGAGTTCATTTCTGGACCGATGATATTCTATACGCGCTTTTTTGCAGTTTTCGTTATACCATGGACGACCCGATTGTTTTTTCTGGGGTATACGAGTGGGCTTTATATTACCGAAAGTTTCCGCAGCTGATTCCTCAAACATTTTTGAGATTGCGTTCGTAAGCTCGTTAATGTTTTGCGCGCCAATTGCACCATTTGCAATCTGGGTTTTTACGTTTGCCAAAGTGTAGCGGTGTAGTATTTTATCGATAAATGCATTTCTTTGCTCAAACTTCCATTTTCGCGTTGTTAATGAGTCGGTGTTGTTGGTATTATTAGATTCTTCTACTGTTGATGTAGTCTTTAAGACTATTGATAGGTTCAGTGCGGAATGTATATCAGATATGATAGAACAGTAATCAGAGACTTTGAATTTTGATATGTATTTATAAAGTTCGGCTGAGGATATACCGTAATCTATAACGCTACCATACCTCGATGTTAATTTACCTAAGTTTGCGTCTGTACCTGCTCTACCATTGAGTATGAAGAAGCTGTTGTATTTACATAGGTCAAGTAGTCTATGACCATAATTATTAGGACGATTTTTGTCCTGCGATATGCGTTTTGGTGCATCAAGTTGCATGCTTCCTTCTATATCATTTGGATCGGTGCCTACAAAATGTAGCAACGTTTCGTCGCTGTGTAGAAAGTCATCTAGTATGCCGGTTTTCGCATTTAGATCGCCTATTAATAGGAAAAATTTACTTCCGTTTGAGAATTTAATAATGTCACGCTCCAGTTCTCCAAAAGCCTCTATAGTTGAATAGTCTGAATATTCCGGTGGAATGTAGACACAGCCAATTATTATCTCGCTATTTAGGTTTGTGTATGTCTTAGATATCGATGCCCAGAGGACATATTCACTATCTGTGTCCAGTTGTTGAATGTGTTTAGATATCGTATTGTTAATTAGTAAAGCAATTCCCCCAGATTTACGTCGGGCGTTTATGCGGTTTTTTGTAATCACTGTATAATTATCTATTCTCACTGTATCTAGGTCGTCTAGATTGGTTTCAGCTATTCCTACAATATCAAACTGTCTTATAAACTCATCCATTTCCGGGTACTTTAATTTATTTTTCAAGCCACACACGTTGAGAAACCCTACATTAAATTCAGTGTTGTCGTCGTCGGTGTCGCCGTCGTCGTCATTGTCGTCGTTGCCGCTGCTGGCGACGTTATGGTCGTTGTTGTTGTTGGTTGTGGTGGTGGTGGTGGTGGTAGTGGTGGTGGCGATGGTAGTGACAGTGGCCATGTCAGTTGCCGCGGTCGCGGTGTTGTTGTTGTTGTTGTTGTTGTTATTATCCCTAGCAGTCGCATTATTAACATTACCAGTAGTTATTGTATCCCTAATACTAGGGATTGTAGTAGCCTCGGCAGTAACGGTAGCAGTAGTAGCAGTATTAGCAGTAATAGTATTAGTAACAGTAACAGTAGCAGCATCGTTAACGGTAGTGATAGCAGTAGCCGTAGCCGTAGCCGTAGCCGTAGCCGTGGCCGTGGTAGTGGCAGTAGCAGCATCATTGGCATTAACAGTAGTATCGGCATAAGCTCTAGCAACAGTAGTTGTCGTATCAGTAGTGCTATTACAGTAATTAATATTGTAATAATTGTCACTCTCGCCTGTAGTTCTATTGTAATTATTCTTAATATTGCGATCATTTTCTTTGTAATAACGTACAGTAATTTTATCCCAATTGGATTCAGATGTAAACGTAGCATTGTTGTTGTTGTTGTTGTTGTTGTTGTTGTTGTTGTTGTTGTTGTTGTTGTTGTTGTTGCTGTCGTAGTTGTAGTCGTCGTAGTAGTCGTCGTCGTCGTCGTCGTCGTCGTCATCGTCGTTGTTGTTCGACGTGCTATGATTGAACATTATACCACGATTACAAAAATATGGTGAAGACTTTGTTAAAGCAACGGTGTTCTCAAGCTTGTTTGGGTGGTGTATTGTGGGTCCCACTGAGATTGCAGGGTGGGAAACCGATGCGCCCATGCAGTCTGTTGTTTCGCGTTTCCATTTGGGAGGGGCGGCCATTGTGAGCGGTTCTCGGTCTCCAAAAGCTGTCGATTGTTAAGTCCATCCATTATGTTCATATGGTACACGTGCTGTTGTTGCCGTTCGTTTATCACATGTCCCTGTTCTATTGGTATGTTTTCGACAACATTTTCCCCATAAAGGTTGTGTCCTAATATGTGTTTTTCCCACCATGGGGGCTGATTTTGAGTTCGGTCGAATGCGTTTGTTATAAACTCGGGTTGTTGTTGTTGTTGTTGTTGTTGTTGTTGTTGTTGTTGCTGCTGCTGCTGATGCTGCCGTTGCTGCTGCTGTTGCTGCTGCCGAGATGGTTGTTGTTGTTGCTGCTGCTGCTGCTGCTGCTGTTGTTGTTGTTGTTGCTGCAGCATCTGCTGGTGTTGTTGTTGTTGTTGTTGTTGTTGTTGCTGCTGCTGCTGCTGCTGCTGCTGCTTCTGTTGCTGCTGCCGAGATGGTGGTTGTTGTTGTTGTTGTTGTTGTTGTTGTTGTTGTTGTTGTTGCTGCTGCTGCTGCTGCTGCCACTGTCGCTGTTGTTGTTGTTGTTGCTGCTGCTGCTGTTGTTGTTGTTGTTGTTGTTGTTGTTGTTGTGGGTGCTGTTGGTGTTGGTGCTGTTGCTGCTGATGGTACGAGGTTGGTGAGCGTGTGTGATGTGGGCCTACTGATGATTGTGCTGTTAGCGCCCGATGAACATTGGGTTGCTGCCGATACCGTTCGTGTTCATGAGTATCAATATTATTTCTCCATGTGTCTTCGCCTGCATTATAAAGTCGATTGTTAATATATAGGCGGTCTCTTACCAGAGAAACCTTCTGTCCTCGTCTTAACGCTTCACGCTTAACGGAGTACAACGGCCGTCGTCTAGCTTCAATTTCTGGGGGGAACTGCTCGTGAACTTGAAACGGTTTATCACGTAACATTCTTGCAGCATTATATAAAACGTATTCTTTGTCCTTAAATAAAGTGAATTTCGCGACGATTGCTCGAGGTCGACTGTCACCAGACTGTGGGCGTCTGCCTATGCGGTGAGCACGATCGATCTTAATATCGTACATGATACCGTGTTCATAGAACATAAACTCCCGCAGAATATTTTCCACACTTTCATTAGCGTTTTCGAATTCAGGAATACCTTTGAAAATTAGGTTTTCACGCATAGACCTGTATTGTAAGTCTATCACTTTGTCCATGTATAGTTTTGAATTCGCTTCTATATCTTTGATTCTGTGCTCAATTTCGTGGACATCTGTCGGCCTGTTTATTTTGGCGTTCTCTACAACATCTATGCGATGAGTTAATGTCTCCAATATATAATCTGTATTTGCCTTGTCGATTATTAATTCGTCATATTGATCACTTGCTACTGATAATGCCTTCTCGGTACTGTCCAGTTTCGTCTTTAATAGATCTACCTGGTCCATTAATGTTTGGTTCTTACATTCTAGCTTATCCATTCGCGCCATAGTCATCTTAAAACAGTTATAGATACTGTCGTGATTCGACACTACGCGAGACCCGATTAGAGCTGGCATCCTGCTACCTACTGGTGTTTGAAAACTTTCGAACTGCAGGGTATCCACTTCGTCTGTTTGGGCGTCGGTGTATGTATGGTCGGCCTGAATTGTCTCCCCTATTTGCTCGTCCCCCTTGTCATGGCTGTGTGTGTGACGAGTGCCTGGTGTATATAACAGAGCGTTAGCGTGCGATATTTCCTCACTCACCGGCCGTTCTCGTGATAAATCCAGTTTAGCATAGGTCGTTTCGGTCGTATTGCATACTGGTTGTTGGCTAGCTTCCAGCAGATCTTGTATTGTCCTGCTGTTAAGACTAATCATGTCCAAGCTGGTGTCGGTTTGCTTATGGCCGCGCTTAGGACTTATGCCTATGTCTATACTATCACTCCTTGAGGATTTCTTTCTCTTACGTTTCTGATCTCTTTTCTTTGACATTTTATAACTCCGCTTACACCAAACGTTAGCTCGTAAATTCACTTTTCAAATGGTGCAACTTGTAAACATTTATGTATATTATTGCAACTATAAAACCTCGAAATATATAGACAGACTATAAGCACAGGTGAGTTTACACTTGATTCATTACTCAAACAAAACTTCCAAGCCTATATCAATCATTGAATCCTACCCTGAAAGGTGTTACGGTTCAAACACGCAAACATATCTGACATAGTTCAGCCTAGTTCATCTTGCTAGGCGGTTTTAACCGGCCGTATGTCGCCTCAAAGCGCTTAAATGCTACGGGTACAAGAATTTCCACATGAACTTTTGCACTTAAATTTACAACTATAACTTTCTGTTGTTCTACAAATGGACATTCCTCAAGACCACCACAGATGCCGTCTTGGCGGGCCTGACCATTAATGATAATTAGTGGTTCAGAAAATCGAAATTTCATCTTAACCCAAGTCTATTGGTAGGCTAATATAAGAGTATTTTGGAATTTTACGACTGGAATGACTGGTTAGGTAACCGAGCCATTCAATCCAGTTGTAAATTTTCAAGAAATCGTCTCCTTGGCCCGCAAATGAGCGTTTCTCAACACCCCTGCATGGGCCTTTTGCCAGTTTGACCAGTAAAAGGTTGAGTTGACATACGAGTGGTTCAGCATCTGCCATAGTTCAGAGGCCGAATTCATGAGAGGCGAATGGTGGCTATTATCTTGTAGAATATTTTGAAATTAATTTAACTGGAAGTTGTTGCTGCCTATGGCTCAAATTATGTTCAAAATATTCGACAATTTACCTGGATGATTTTTTTCTGATTGGTTGAAAAGTAAATCATGACAGCCACTATAGACTGTAGAAATATTTCAACATTTAGTTACTAAAGCCTGACTATCTTTCCTTATCGGCGTGATAAAAATCTAAACTGTCAGGGACGGATTATGTGTGGCAAATTCTACCATTTGAATGGTTAATATAAGATAAGGTGATGCTTCCTATAATTATCCTCGCCCCATTAAGGGGAAGATGCCATTGCATTTGGGTCTCTATATGTTGCGTAAGTGCATGCATGAGTGCGTGCGTGAGTTCGTACGTGGGTACGTGTGTGCGTGAGTACATGCACGCGTGCGTGCGTGTGTGCGCGGTTGTGCGTGAGTACGTGCGTGTTTGTGCGTGTGCGTGCTTGTGCGCGTGTATGCGCGAGCGCGTGCATCTGTTCGTAGCTGTGTCTCAGAAGCTACTGATCCAATATGGCTCAAGCTTTACAAGCTCTTGTGGTAGGCTGTGTTGTATCAGGAATGGCTAGATTTTCAAAGTGTCGCTTAAAACCCTCAACCATACTCTCTCCTGTTTAATGGTCTGCATCCACATACAGATCATTGGCAAACGCGTTAGCTTTCTTTCTCTGCTTATTAATCAACATATGAAATGTTTTAGAATCAAACTGACACGCCTGCACGACGCCGTTCTTGTATTTGGCCTTCTGTCGCGCTAGCTGCACTCTGCAAGCCCTTCTCAAATTCCATCTTCTCCACACACGAGACACTGACAATGGAAAGGACGATCTTGAAAGCTAAAGTAAAGACAATAATTTATACCACCACCCACCCGCCGGAATGATATGAAAGTATGTGGGTGGGAGGTGAATAACGATCAACATGTTATTGCTACATTATATATCATCATCACCTGAAAATGGGCATACGGTAGATTCATCCGGTCTGTCACTCGAGTCTATGACGTTATACTTAATTACGTCACTCATGTGTCGGTTGGCGTCACAATACATAGTAACGTATCCAACTCTGTCATTAACATTGAGCAGTCCGTCGATTGTCTTTACTATTTAATAAACATTCTGTTAAATATTTTGAGTCTAATTGTACTAGACGATGTTGATGCCATAGGCAAAATATATGACGTTCTGCTATTCGACAGCTTACCGATATACCTTGGAATTAAGATTCAGGGTTTTCATGATTCAAATTATATGAATTTATTCCAACACACTGAAACAGTGGGCAGAGCTTAGCGAGAAATGGGTCTCTTCATGTGTTCGTCCATCAATTTATATATCCACCCACACAGCCATCTATCCATCCATCCATCCAACCATCCATCCATCAATGTGTCATTAGTAATCGGTATCTTTATCACGTGACATGCATGTGCAATGCGTTTGTTCATCAGCATTTCTTACCACGTGAAGATATATGATCGCGTTCATCCCTCTGTAACAAACTAGCATCAAGAATTAGGAGCAAGATGACGAATATTCGACTAGTTAATTAACAATAACAAATTTGCTTTGACGTATCCGTCAACTGGAAATACCAGGCATAATTTCGAATTCCAATTTAAGCTTGACATCTAGTGACTAAGCTTGACATCTAGTGACTAAGCTTGACATCTAGTGACTAAGCTGGTCCTATTCAGTTATAATGGGGAGTCACCAAGGTTCACTCGGTTAGATAGAGAGATAGTGCCTTTATATTGCGTGCTCTAAGTGGTGTACAATCTTACTCCATGCTGCTGTGGCTGCTGCTGTGGCTGATACTACCACCACTACTACTACTACTACTACTACTACTACTACTACTACTACTACTACTACTACTACTACTACTACTACTACTACTACTACTACTACTACTACTACTACTACTACTCCTACTGCTTCTGCTGCTACTACTACTACTACTACTACTACTACTACTACTACTACTACTACTACTACTACTACTACTACTACTACTACTACTACTACTACTACTAAAAGCAAAACTCAAATAGCTATCCAGAATATCCATCTCAATCATTCAACATTAACCCTTGCATGATGGTCAGCCAAAAACGGTCAATTTAGTGATCTTGGGCAATGTCCATTTGCCGGTGGGGATTGGAGTATTTTTGAAAATTTACCGCTGTAATGACTGGCTCGGGAACCGAGACAGTCGTTCCAGTGGCATATTCTCGGGAATGACCTTGTCTGTGCCTGCAAATGTACATTAAATAAGTAAGCGAATATTTGGATTCTACTGAACAAATTGAACCAGTAAAGGGTTAACATTAATGCCATATGGCTTTCCTCAAACAAAATGGCAAATCTCAGGCAGTAAGATAAACCAAAATATCTTAGATTTTTGAATTTTTTCAATTATTTAAGATTCTGAGCCAGTGCGATGACAATATTGACTACTACTATTTTTTTCTTTTTTTTTTGAAAATCCGACGCTGACCCAGTCGGACAAACTTCACGGAGCAACTCCTTTAAAAAGGCTTGCAAACGCCCAGAAAAAAACTGGTGAACTAGTAAGCCTGATTAATATTACACCAAAACAAAAGATAAATAATGAGCATTAATACAATCTATAAATACATATGGCTTAAATAGTATAGATACAAAACAATAGGCTGATAAAGATCCGATAGCAAAGCAAAACTTAACAAAGGCATTAATATTCAACCCAGGTGTAGTAGTAGACCCGTGTGGCGAGTGCAACTATCCAACAAATGAAAAGTGCCTCGTCAATCAATGACAAATAAGTCAATCATTGACGCCAGTGGGCTGATTATTTAACGATCAGCGGGCGTAGTAGCATTTGGGTAGTATAATACATATAGTCGGCAGAACAATTGCAGAAAAATAGATGGCGCTCTTGTTTACATTTTCGATTTACTTTTCTGTAAGGTTTTGTAAATTACCCGGGAACAAACAACCCTATAAAACCCTGTGCAAGTTTCTAAAATTACCCGGGATGATTTTATAATTCAATGGCAACTTACTTTATCGATTGATTATTAAATTACCCCAGTCTGTTTCTTTGTTAACATGAATTATTAAACATAACAATATCAAGGTGCAGACTAAAATGAATTACAGGACACAGATTAATTAAAAGACACAGCTGTAGTAATTAAATGATTTAAGCTAGTGCAGGCTCATTTATTTTTACAGTTCCCAACTCTATTGAAACTATGTTTGTTTTGCGCCATATGTCCTTGAATACTTTTTCTTTACCATGCTGCTTTAATCTAAAATATTCGCAAGGAATATGATTCAGCAGCAATGAACGAAATATTGCCTTTATTGCTCTATTGTGATTGCCCATAGATGGATTTTTCGTCTGTGCACACCGATGTTTCCAAATGACCCAAACTTCTTTGAGGTAAAAACACCCCCCCCCACCCCGCCAGAAATGGTTCTACAATTCTCTCCATGACAGCTCGTGAAACACATGCCCACGTCTCATCTGATGTAATAAGATCATTCAAAAATTTTAGCCTTAAAGAAACACATTTCACTTTAAGATCAATTAAATCAAGTCCTCCTTCTAACTTTATTGAGAACACGATGGGAAACTAAATGACTCTTTTCTTCCTATATGAATGACAAAATCAACTCGGTAACCTCCTTTTCTACATGTTTTGGCATGTGTACAACAGATGCTGTATAGCATAGCCCAGATAAAACCAAGTTGTTGACAACAAACACTATACCAAAAACTGAAAGACGACGACGCTTCCAATTTGCTAATATTCTCTTAAGCTTAGAAACCCGTTCATCACATTTTGTGTTTTATTCGGTTTCCTGCTAAAATAGATGCCTAAGATCTTAATGGTATCATTAGACCAATTGATTTCAAGTGGCTGGTCATTCCGCTCTTTCCATGGCCCCAAAAATAATCCTTTGGATTTTCCTTTATTGATTTTCAACCCAGATGCATTATGAAACTTTTCTAGTACGAGGTTTAAAATTGTAAAATCATTGTTTGAACTAGTTGTGTCATCAGCATATTGTGACAGCGTAAGTGGCCTTTCTATGCCACGAATACATATGCCTCGAAAGTTATTATTTTGCCTCAATGCTATGCCAAGGGATTCCATCACAATAACAAATAATAATGGCGATAGGGAACACCCCTGTCTAACACCGCGTTCTAAGACAATTTCTCTGGATAATTGATTGTTCACTAAATCTTACTCTTGATATCCGTATATAAAATCTTAACCCATTTAATAAAGTGTGTGCCTAACCCAAACGATTGCAAAGAATTAAAAAGAAGATCCCATTCCACATGGTCAAATTCCTTTTCGTTGTCCAAGGTAATCACAGCTGAAGGGATGCTATCCTTCTCAAGCAATTGTATACGGTCATTATACAATTATTGACAGGTTATTAACATGGTATTGGTTAAATTTGTCCTCCTCGGTACAGCACATGTCTGCTCTGTTCCAATAATTTCTCCTAAAACACTACCAAGTTTCAATGTTAGTGCTCTGGATATTATTTTGTGGTCTGCACATAGTAGAGAAATTGGTCTGTAATTCTGAATTAGACGTCTGTCATCTCGTTTATATATTAGCCTTACATATGCCCTAGCCATAGTTGGTGTTAAATGGCATTTCTCAAAAATTTCAGTGGCTAACTCTTCCATCATTGGACCGACAAGGTGCCAAAAGGTTTGTTGAAATTCAACTGGAAGGCCATCACACCCAGGTGATTTTTCTAGTTTCATGCCTTTGAGGGATTTAGTTAAATCATCTAGTGTTAAGGGTTGATCACAGAATTCACTGCCTGTGTCTGACACTTTTTTGTCTATATTTGCTAGCAAATCCAATTTTGCATCGTCATCAATTCCCTCTGACTTGTACAATGACTCATAGTAATTGCATACATTTCATTGTTGGTAAAGACGGTTGAATCATCCGGCTTGTTTAATGAGCACATCACCTTATCTATTTCCCGTGCTTTTTCTAATGTGCAAAAATATCGGGTTGGCTTTCCCCCTTCTGCATGCATCTGGGCTCTTGCTCTAATTTTTGCACCTTCAAACTCATATTGTTCTATATCTCTTATTTTACTTTTAATTTTAACCAGTAATTCATAATAATTATCTTCACTATTATTTACTTTAGCATTAATTGTCATCAGTGATCGATGAAGTGTTTTCTTGCATTTGCGTATTTCCCGTGCTTTTCTAATAGCATACTGTCGGGAAACATACTTTAAATCTAGTTTTACATCCTCCCACCATTGCAATGTGCTCTTATATGATGCTTTCCTATTAATCCAATGCTGCCAACAACTCTCTATATTATTCTTATAAAATTCTTCTCCCAACAGTGTTGTGTTTTATTTCCAAAACCCAACCCCTTTTGTTACCCAATCAGCATTGGCAAAGGTTACACAAACCATGTTGTGATCTGAGGATGTGACTAGCTTAATATTAACATCTCTCCAGTACCCTGTCAACAAACTATTCACATAAATTCTGTCGATCCTTGACCCAACTTTACAATCTGCCAAAAAACATGTAAGATCTTTACCTTGAGGTTTTGATATTCTATAGGTGTCAACTAAATTTTCATTATCACATATTTGTTTTAAGCGCCTATGTGATGTATCAGTAAAAGTTGACATTGCATTCCTGTCATTTTCTTTATCTATGACACAATTAAAGTCACCACCCATTACTAAGTTCTCAGTGATGTTATCTAGTGCTGTTGTAGACATCTCATTAAAAGAATTACGACGTAGTTGATGAGATGCAGGTGCATATATACACAGCAACGTGAAACATGTGTGTTGCATATCTATTGTGACTCTCACCCAGCGACCATTTGCATCTGATACTAAAGAGATTATATTTACATAGGCTGAACAACGAGGGCATAAAAGAATTGCTACGCCAGCACTATTATCTTGAGATAACGAATAGAATATTCTGGATCCAGAAATCTTTTCTAAATTATCATATAATTCTGACTTCTGAATCTTTGTTTCCTGTATCAAAGCAATGTCAATCTGCTCATTTTTAGAGTCTCTATTAAGTGACGCTGTTTTATGTCACTATTTAAGCCTCTACAATTGAGTGTACAAATTAGCATAAAAAGTAATAACATGATGTGTACAACCGCCATTATTAAGCTAACTAGATTTTGTTTTTTCGACCCTCTCTTAGACCATTTACCTATTTTACTCTCAAACTCTGTACTTCTTAGTTCAACTTTTTCCAAATGCTTATATTTTAATATATCTGAATCATGACGCCGATGTCTATATCTAACCCCTTTTGCTGCCACATATGGAACTAACACATCTCCTGCCTCTGACCTGTACATGACCATCTCATGGGATGATTTAGAACTCTGTGTTTTAATGGATATATCGGATTCAGCCACTGACATATTATCGTCTTCTATATCACTTTCCTCTATTTCTGATTCAGAACTGTCTCCATCTTTCTGTCACTTTGTGCCACTCACTCGACCCGAGACACCAATTACTTTCTCTATATTATTCAAATCGTCTAGATTGAGTGTACTTAATGGAAAATCAAAGTTAATTTCAGTATCTTGCGACCTGAATTTTACTTGTCCTAAATTAAAACTTTCTTCCAGAGGGTATTGATCATCATCTTCAACTTGTGTGGAATTAACCTCTCTGACCTCAGACTTGGATTGACTTGTTACTGGAGTAAGACTTAGCCCCTCATCTAGAACATCTATTTCATCACCTGCAACTACAGCGATTGGATTCTTAGTTTTTTCACCATGCTTCTCATTAACATGGACTTCAGCTACAGTCTCAGCAACTACCGGTTCTATGACATTTTCTTTAGTAACATGCTTCTCATCAACATGGATTTCAGCTACAATCTCAGCAACTACCGGTTCTATGACATTTTCTTTGGAAACAACTTGCTCTGCACTTCTATCAGCACCCTTTTTGACAGATTTGTTCTGCGGGCATCGCCACTTAAAATGATCAGATGACCCACAAACTAGGCATTTGTTTTTGTTAGGGCAATCTGTTGCAAGATGTTCTGTGCTTAAGCATATTCTCCACTCTTTGATTTGCCCCCTGTACCATAATGGCAAGATAAATCGACCATCTACCGTGACCTTACTTGGGAGAGGTTGTTCTACCTTTTCGAACCAAATTCTTCTGATGCCATTTTCTAAGGTTCGATCAAATGAATAGGTTTCGTGTTCTACTTTTTCTACTTTGCCATACTTGATCAATTCATTGATAACCCGGTCAGCTGGGATCTCTAACGGAACCTTCATCTTAACTAATAGACTATCAGAATCTATTTCCTCCACATTACACACCTCGCCCCTCACACCAAGGACCTCGTCGAGCAACTTTTCCTTCACACTTTCATTAACCACGGTGACATTCCATACGGATTTGGAAACGTTAATGAGACCTTGAAGGACCCGTGGCCCTGCCCCAACTACGTCCTTCAACCCATGATACACCTCAATTGCCGAAACACCCCAAGCCTTTGTCGTGATTTTAAGACTCAGGGTACGATTATAGGAGGTTGCCATGGTGTTTTAATAAAAGAGGAAACCCATACTACTACAATAGATAAAGGAAGATAATACAAATATATAATACCAAGACGTCAGGGAAAGAGCTAAACACTAAATAAATAGTGTCCCCTTTTGAAACCCTGACGCCTACCAACAAATATACAAATAGAGAGTACAGTCGTATATTTGTTAGTTTGAACCACTTATTAGGTGGTTCACTAACACCTAACCGATTACAACATACTAATAGATATATGAATAGATAGTACAATCATATATTTGTTAGTCTGTTCGAGTTGACCGGGGACAGCCAACTGACTACAGAGATTTAAATAATTAAAGAACTAGACTTGCTCTTACAAATGACAAAGGAATAAAATCAACTCACTCAAGCGATCTTGCCAAATATAATGCGATAGCCAACGAACTATAGAAATAGCATACTGGCGCGGGGAGAAATGTATTGCATTGACCACAGTAAGAGGAGTCCTATTAAATGGCGGAATCCGCCAGCTAAGAGGAGTGCCTTTAGAAAATGGAGACACAAAATCCGCTCCAACCAAGACAAGAATTTACAAATTAAACATAAAGTTTGAAAGGAAATACTAATACGAAATAGATGTATAAAATTTATCTACAAAATCGCGCTAGAAACTAGCAAATTCGGGCAGCAATTGCAGAGCTAAATAAACGCGCGCTTTCACTTCGACTACTGCTGCTGCTGCTGCTGCTGCTGCTACTACTACTACTACTACTACTACTACTACTACTACTACTACTACTACTACTACTACTACTACTACTACTACTACTACTACTACTACTACTACTACTACTACTACATACTCAGACTAGACTGTATTTTCATATTGTATGTTGTATGTACGTATATTCCATATTTCTGCACTAACTACCGCCATGATGTATTAATTAAAACAAATGTCCCTCATATGCCATCACAAGGATGTCCTGAGTTTAAAAGAAAACATTTTATTCTCTATGTTATCCAACTCACTGCTGCAAGCTACCAGCCATTAGTTTCAATGAACAAAAAACCCTGACTTGCTGAATATTTTTCGCAAAATTTGACTGAATGTTACTGACTGTCTAGTCGGCAACAACTTTCGGTCAAAATGTTTCTCAAAATATTTAGCATATTCAGCGATATAATCCCTATTGTAGGCCTATGTCTTTTACAAAAATACAGCAGTCGAACGGTTAAAGTAGGAATACCTTTAACCTAGCAAATAAATGTCTATGTGCATTGGCGCGCATGTGCGCACGTGCCTACGCCACGAATGTAGTGACAACGATGAAGATGATTCTTAGTCCTTGTTCACATCTCAGTCCTTGTTCACACTGGAGAGTTAATCTATAATAAAGCCATACTTTGGTATACAACTCACCTTTCCAGAGTACCCACCCATCACATGACGTCATAATGAACTGCGTGATGTGTAGAATGACATCATAATGAATGACGTCATGAATGACGCCGATAAGTACGTCACGAACGCATATTTGAAGACGGTCTATGCGTTGTTGTACAAATTGTTTGCTTTTACTATTTAATAAATATTTTGTTGAATGTTTTGAAACTAATTTGACTTGGCGCTGTTGCTGCCATAGGCAGCAACAGCACCCAGTCTAATTAGTTACAAAATATTCAACAGCTTCCCTGTATAGTTTTCAGGAAATTGATAGCTAGGGCATTCGGGTATCGATCAATCCCATCACGGCGAGGTGGGGTGGAGCTTAGCTAGTGATGGGCGGGGCATAGCTAAAAATGTAAAGGTCCATTGTGGATTAATACTATGGTGTGAACACAGACGTAGAGTAGACGAACAACAAAAATGTGTGAACCCCACTTTGATATTTATCTAATATATGATATAAGCACGGGGTAATTAAATAGTAGAGGGATATATTTGCAGTTATGCACCGAGCTTTCTAGTTTTGCGCGTGTTAGGATCGATTTAAATACCTTGATTTTCCTTAAAGTTCTCATCTATTCTTAAAAGATACATATTCTAGCTAAATTTATGACTATTTGTTAATTTTTGGGCGCTTTAACTAACTAGAACCGTAGCCGCCATTTTGGATTGATATTTCCCGCAAATAGCTATCTAAAATGGCGGCTACAATCCAAGTTAGTTAAAGCGTCCATAAAGTAGTCCTAAATTTAGCTAGGATGTGTATCTTTTAAGAATAGATGAGAACTTTAAATGAACCTAAGGCCGTGTTTGCACTGGAGAGCCAATCCTGAGTAACGCCATACTAACGTATGACATTGCTCCGGAAGGGCTCTCTAATGGAAACACGGCCTAAGTAGGTAATAATCTGCAGATCTAGAGATTGAAATGCAACAGTACAAAAAGAGTTTAATAATAATAATAATAATAATAATAATAATAATAATAATAATAATAATAATAATAATAAAAATAATAATAATAATAATATTTATAAATAGTTCCCATATTACTGAATGTGATCCGGGTGTTGTAAATAATACATTGAAATTGAATTGAAAACTAAATATATATGATTCTTAAACATTTAAATCTCGATAAACACCCAATTACGGAAAAGAAACACAAAGTTTCTCTGGTGAATAATTCGATACTAATTTGATTGGAACTGTTGGTGCTTACTTCACCCACATCTTTGGGTCAGATTAGTATTTTAAAATATCAAGCAACTTACCTGTAAGATTGCCGTAAAAAAATATTCAGCAACTTACCTGAAAGATTGCCTTCAAATTATTCCGCCAACATGTCGGTGTTGAAATGGTTATGTCTAAATACATATTTAAAATAACTGATTTGTTACGATACGATACGATACGATACGATACGATACGATACGATACGATACGATTTTATTACAGCCAGATCATCTGTACAAGATAAATGGGGAATATGTATAAAAATAATTATGTGAACGTGGAGGAAGCGTTATATAGATAATTATATCATACAATTGTCGTTGTCATTGTCGTGATATTTGTCATCGTCTTCGTTGTCGTCATTGTCGTTGTCATTGTCGTGATATTTGTCCTCGTCTTCGTTGTCGTCATTGTCATTGCTATTGTCGTTGTCGTTGTCTTTGTTGTTGATATTGTTGTTGTTGATATTGTTGTTGTTGATATTGTTGTTGTTGTTGCTGTTGTTGTTGTTGTTGTTGTCGTCGTCGTTATCATTGTTGTTGTTGTTGTTGTTGTTGTCGTCGTCGTCGTCGTCGCCGCCGTCGTCGTCGCCGTCGTCGTCGTCGTTGTTGTTGTTGTTGTTTTTGCTTTTCTTGCTTTTGTTTTTGTTTATGTTTTTCTTTTCTTTGGTCTTTAGATTCCTGTGTTATCAATTTAATAAATTTGCATAGTTTTTTAATAATGCTGATTTATTACTTGAAAGTAGTTCATTGAATTTGTAGTAGGTTGGGTGTGCATAAAAATATTTAGATAGTAGTAGTTTTCTTTGGTTATTAAAATGATCACAGATAAATAAATAATGATATTCATCTCCTATGTTATTAAGCTCACATAGATTACATTTTCGTTCATCTCGTGCTATTCCTTCCCAGCGTCCTGTTTCAATTGGTAAATAGTGGTTTGCCATATTTAAAATAACTGATTTGTGTAAATATATGTTGAGCGAGTTGGTGCGTAGGTGAGTGAGCGAGCGTTCAGGCATGTGTGTGAGCGAGTGAGCTTACGCGCTAGTGAGTAAGGGCGGGAGTGAGCGAATGAATGAGTGCGCATATGAGCGGGTGAGTGAGCGAGCTAGCGCATGAGCGAATGAGCATGCAAATGAACATGCCAGCGTGTAAAAAAACGTGCGTGTGAGCGAGCGTGCGAGCGAGTCAGTAAGTAAGTGAGTGAGCGAATGCGCGTATGTGCGGGCGAGTGGGCGACTGAGCGATCGAGTGTTTGAGCAAATGAGCATGCGAATGAGCGTCTCAGCGTGTGAGAAAACGTACGTGTGGGCGAGCGTGCGAGTGAGCGAGACAATAATTGAGTGAGTGGGCAAATGAATGAGCTTTGAAGCGAATTTGCGTGTGTGCCTGCAAGTGGGTGAGTGGACAAGCGAGCGAGCGAGTGGGTGTATGAGCGAACGAGCATGTGAATGAGCGTGCAGGTGCATGAGCAAACGTGTGTGTGTGTATGTGTGTGTGCGTGCGTGCGTGCGTGCGTGTGTGTGTGTGTTTGCGCACGTGCGTGCGTGTGTGTGTGTGTGTGTGCGAGCGTACGAGCGAGCGTGTCAGTAAGTGAGCGACTGAATTGATGAGCTTGCGAGCGTACGAGCGAGCGTGTCAGTAAGTGAGCGACTGAATTGATGAGCTTGCGAGCGTACGAGCGAGCGTGTCAGTAAGTGAGCGACTGAATTGATGAGCGTACGAGCGAGCGTGTCAGTAAGTGAGCGACTGAATTGATGAGCTTGCGAGCGAGTAAGCATAGGTGCGAGCGAGAGAACTTATATGTGCTTTCTTGAGGTCACCTCGTAGCAAGCTTAGCAGATTTACGCAATGTCGTCCTCTCCTGGCTTTGTATTTGCTGACTCCGAGTGGGGCGAATTCCAGGGCTCTCTGTGCTGGTGTCTCTTCTGGCATCCTTAGCACATGGCCAAACATGGAACATCTTTGCTGGGCGACTTTTACAGGCAGCGGCGACGTATTACACATCTTGTATGGTACATCGTTGGAAATTATGCTGTCTGGCCATCGGTGTCCAGTGATGGTGCGTATAGACTATTAGAAATTGACGAGAAATAGGTGCACCCGGACATTTTAGTTAACATCCACATGTTGGTGTCAGATTCTTCATATGACTGTCCTAAGTGCACACAGAATATTCTCACAAATTCTCACTTGGGGAAACATGGTTTTTTAACCCGTATAACATGACGTGCGAAATACGAAAAAACATGTATAAAGTATTATGTTAACTACTCCTGAAATTAGTCTTACCGATAACTATTGGTGCTTACAGTAACCCATGCTGTATTGCCGTATTTGACACACTCTCTACTTAAAATAATTTCATGTATAATAAAACAAAATGGATTTTTAGCGTTAAACATCTATATAGTAGCAACCTCTGTTTTTCTGGCAAAATGATGGAGGGAAAAGCCTACACAAAGACACTGAGGGCATGTCTCATGACATATGGGGCATTGCATCTTCTGTTAATTGAACCGCAAGATGATGGATTGTTTAACGACGGTACAGCTGACAACATCTCATGTAACACATATGATGAATCTGTACTCTCCGAGTTGCAAGATGAAGACAGGGACGTTGATGATGATAGTTATAGCTCATCAAATGAACAGCCAACCGAAGACGAAATTGCTACAACACATGCAACTCAATACCATATGGCAACAGATGACATGTGGTCACAGCTACACAATCTATGTAACGAACTCATGTCACATGATATCTCATCAGATGATGTTTGTAACAATGAACATTTGCAAAATCTATGTAAGCAAGTTTGTGATTTGAGGAAGAATATAGAAAAGTCCAGAACAGGCAAATTATGGTCTTTATTCATGGACTTTGTAGCAATTGTAAGGTTGTTCATCAGAGCTGAACGTACTGGTGACTGGCTACTCCATCTGAAAGCTAAACAGCTAATGTTGCCATTCTTTGCTGCCACTGGACATAACAATTACACGAAATGTTGTCGCCTTTATCTTCAAGATTCTCTTGAACTATGCCCCTGCCTTGAAGGGCCCATGCACGACGGATACTTTACTGTCCGTAGAAATGAAAAAGTGTATTGGAGTGGTACATGGTCGGATATGACCATTGAGCAGTGCCTTATGAGAGCTGGAAAAACTCAAGGAGGATTGATCAACATAACACACAAGGATTCTGCTAGAACAAAATGGCACCTCACAGCACACATCAAAGCACAGTACACACACGCTCTGCGATCGTTGACTGACACATTGACGGGAACATGGCCAGAACAGCAATGGGAAATTCACCCAGCAAACATGAAACGCGATCTAGAAGCCGTGAGGAAGCTTAAATTGTTTCTTATGGAACACAATCGTTTCACGGTTAATGAGCATCAGTTGAGAAACATTGCTACAGGATCAATTGCAGATCATCGTGTTACTGTTGATGATGTAATTAACATTGTCCAGAAAATTCACGAGAAGTTAAATGAAAGAAAGTTATCCTAAATAGATATTATCCTAAAGAGAACAGACCAAGCTGTGACTTTTGCTGTCATGCGAAAACTGGTAAAAGTCTGAAGCGAAGACGTTCATATGTCTTCTCAAGAACTCTACCATCGCTTAATGTCTAGCGCCTATGTTTCCGGCCCTCTAGATAAAAGTATATTTGAATATGAACTTGCCACAGTATGTCCAGCCCTTTTCCACGATGATGGTACTATGAGGAAATTCCAAAAGTCACAACTGACAAAGTACATAGTTGACATGGACACTGCGATTGTACAGCAACTGATCCCAGAGCCAGCAGCAAGCGTTTTTGATGGTTGCGCACTTTTACATCGGATAGGTCGGCCGAAGATCGGGACGAGGGAAACTGTATGTAGCTCATTTGTGTCTGCGGTTATACATTGTAGAGTGGTTGGAGTGCCGATATGCGTAATCTTTGATAGCTATAATGCACCAACAACAAAAGACCAAGAACAGACGAGACGGCGAGTTAATCAACCAGATTTCCCTGATGTGGCGGTTCAAAACAACACACCTGTTCCAGGAAACAAGGCTGGATTTTTGTCAAACACACACAATAAGCAGAGCACCATAAATTTATTGGCAGAACATTTAACAAATGCAGGTGTTGAGGTAGAGCATGCTGGAGATGAAGGTAATGCTGATGTTGTGATCGTAATAAAGGCATTAGAACTGTCACAACCAGAGCGACCCACGACAGTTGTTTCCGATGATACGGATATTTTGATTCTGCTACTCTATCATGCAAGCATGTCTTCAAATATCCTCCTACAAACTGGGCAACAAAAGATATGCATTACAGTGGCTAAAGATATTTTAGGTAGAGAGCTGTGCATGTGTTTGCCATTTGCCCACAGTATGTCTGGTTGTGATACTACATCAGCTTTGTATGGCATGGGCAAGGTAAAGCAACTTAAAAAGCTTCAGTCTTCACCGAAGTTGCGACAGGATGTAGTTATATTTGGTGACATCTCCGCATCAAAGGAAGATGTACATGTAATTGAAGAAAAATTCTTTAAAGCTTTGTACAGTGGAGGGTCGAAAAGTCAGGGGTTAGACAATCTCAGATACCTGCATGCGATTTCTTCTAAGCATGTACCGGTTGAGCGCATGCCACCCACCTGTAGAGCAGCATATTTCCATAGCCTTCGTGTACATCACCAAGTCAGTACATGGTGCCACCTAAAAAACTGTGTTGAAGAAGGAAGAATATGGATATAAGGTAGAAGATGGAGCAGTGTCCTCAATCATCACCGACAAGGCGCCAGCACCACCGGCGCTACTTATAGATATACGATGTCAGTGTATTAGCAGTACACGTTTATGTGTATCATGTAGCTGCTCCAAGAAAGGCATTGCCTGTAGCATCCACTGTAAATGCGAAGATCACTGCCAAAACAGCTCAAACCATGATGAAGTATGAATCATCCGCTATGTATGGTTTCATTGTATTTCCTAAGTTTATTGAGAGGTTTTTGAGAGATTTACACATACAAGTTGCTTAGTTTGTATTTATCACACAGTTTATCATTAGTTTAAAGTAATTTTCTTTGGTTAGCCCGCCGAGAATTGTCAGGTCTATCTAAATGACATATTCCCTGAATTTTAACCCGCATTTTGGCGGCCATTTTTAATTTGCCCTAAAAACATATTTCCCCAAGTGCGAATTTTTTAGAATTTCTCTGGCAGCTATTTTGTTATGCTGATGTAATTAAAACAAAAATTGGACTGTTAACTAAAATGTCCGGGTCCATGTCAATTTCTACTGGACTAGTAGGTGTTTGCGGTGGCAGGCATCGAGTTTGTCTAGAACTGCCTTTGGAGCTGCCCAGCTGTTACAGTTATACAGCATCAAGGATACGCAGGTTGCATTGTATAAACGTAGCCTCTTTATCAAGGGCATCTTTGATCTACGAATCCATAGCTTCCAGAAGGACTAGAATGCTATGTTCCCCATGAGCAGCATGCAGCAATGTCAGCAGTACTGCAAAGCAGTGAGGCCAGGATTTTACTTTTCCTCCATGGTTCGCCGCCACGAAGTGGGTCGTCATTTTCTATAGTTTCATGCTTTGTAGATATGTATATGTGGGTGAACTCTGTTTTGGATTGAGTGTATATAAATGTGTATATATGATCCTGTTAGGGGCTGCTGAAGATTTATCCTCCTTAAATAAAGATTATTATTATTATTATCACAAAATGCCCGGATGTGCCAAATTATGAATAGCTAAATGGAACATGGATGTCTACATATCTGTCCATCCATCCATCCATCCATCGATTCTGTTTGTTTGTTCGTTCTTAAAACGAGTGATTACGAAATAGTATTTACATATTAAATCATATAGCATTAAATGTGGGTATTGCATAATCATTACTATATACATGCAGTCACTTTGCAGCGGTATATTTAAAATGACTCAACAGGCTATGATTTTAATTTTTTACTTGGAATTTTCGTTTACAAACACTAGATTTTAAGTTTATTTTCCCCGTTTCTTGTTGTTTTAATCACTTGGTATTAATTTTAATTTTCTTATAATTTATTTGATAGTATTATCTTTAGTTTCGTCTTTAATATTTTTTGTTTCAAAATTCTTGCCTAATTTCCGTTTTAAGATTTAATTTTACAGACTGCCCTCCACCCCCATCCCCCTCCGAGAAAAACAAAGTAATTCCCCATCCCACCCCTCCGTTACACGACATACACCATTGACACCCGCCAACAACAGCTCAATAGGCAACAACAGGCATCACAGACACCCCTAGCAACATCTGAAACAAATTTTTGATTATTTCAGTTTTACTTAATTTCGCAACCCTTCGGGGAAGCACCACGTCAATAGAGACATGGCTCAAATACATCTAGGTGTAAGTGGCCAATAAAACTAAATACCAAATACCAAAGTCACATTTACATGCCTTGTGAAATACGGCCGCGATACTTGGCTCTGGGGAATACCACTATAATAGGTCAGTCCTATTTAAAACTAGAACAACGACGACATGATGATGATAATGACATTAATGATAATTCACATCCTAAATGGCGTCACAAACATAGGGTTTATTACAGGCTCGCCATATCAAGAGGTCAATGCATATAATAGTCGGGGCACGATGATCTTCTAAGGTCGCTAGACCTCGAGTCCCGTCATGTCCCGTATTTACAATTTGACTAAAATTTATCTAAATATGAATGGACTGATTTAACTGAAGCACCGTCCTGATGCAGCGATGATGCAGTGGAACGTTTGTGTGGTTAATATTTTGTCAATACACCTTTCCAAAGTATCCACCCATCATATGACGTCATAATCAACTACGCGATGTGTAGGATGACATCATAATGAATGAGGTCATGAATGACGCCAATAAGTACGTCACGAACGCATATTTGAAGACGGTCTGTGCGTTGTTGTGCAAATTGTATGTCTTTACTATTTAATAAACATTCTGTTGAATATTTTGAAACTAATTTAACTGGGCGCTGTTGCTGCCAACAGCACCCAGTCAAATTAGTTACAAAATATTCAGCAGCTTCTCTGTATAGCTTTCAGGAAATTGATAGTTAGGTCATTCGGGTATCGATCAATCCCAACACGGCGAGGTGTGGGTGGAGCTTAGCTAGTGATGGGCGGGGCATAGCTAAAAATAGAAAGGACCATTACATTATTAGCCTACTCGAAGCAACGAGGAAATTTAGTCAACCTGTTTTACAAAATAAACAGGACGGTTCCGATTACAACTTATACACAGGGCGTTTCTAAATACAACATATAAACAGGAGGTTTCTGACTACAACTGAATACAAAATATTATGAGACTGAGATTCCATGGCATCGAGAACAATGGTTACCGAACATTTCAATGCGACTTAACTGGAAGCGTCCGTTATGAGAGCACTATTTACCACAATCTTTGTTTGACGCCATAATAGTTCTATTGATCGCAATGTGTGTGTGACGTCATAAGAGTGTTATTGTCCACAATTTTTATCTGATGTCACAGATGTTAATAGTGTTCCAACACACGCCGATTTAGACCTTAAAAAACACAATAGACAATTTTATTCGAACTTAATTTTACTATTACAACTTCTGAGATCTCTCGGGCTATTTCTTTTCTTATAAACGGCAAAGCGAGTGGATTTGACGAGATCTTAAATGAAATGTTAAAGGCAGGACACACTCGACTTTTACCAGTTCTGCACAAATTGTTTAACTCCATTCTGAGCTCTGGTCAATTTCCCATGGAATGGCGCTGCAATCTACTTTCACCTATACACAAGAAGGGCGAGGTTTCGAAACGTGAAAACTACAGAGGTATAGCCGTAAGTAGCAATTTATGCAAATTATTTTGTAGCATTGTGCAATATCGATTAACAAAATTTGCTGAAACAAACAAACTAACCCCACAATGTCAAATTGGTTATAGTAAAAATGCAGACCATATTATGACTTTGAAATCAATTATTGACAAATATGTTAATGCTGCTACTAAGAAAAATATAGTCTGCTGTTTTGTGGATTTCAAGTCAGCCTTTGACACAGTCTCTCGAAGCAAATTAATGTATAAATTACTACAAGCTGGTATTGATGGCAATTTACTAACTGTCATTGAAAGTATGTACTCTAATGTCAAATATGCAGTCAAAATGAATGATGGGTACAGTAATGGCTTTTCATCCTCAGTTGGTGTCAAACAAGGTTGCGTACTTAGCCCACTTTTATTCAACATGTATCTGCGTGATTTGCCAGATATCTTTGATATAACATGCGATCCTATACCTTTGAATAACACTTCTATTAATTGTCTTATGTTTGCTGATGATCTTGCCATAGTGTCAGAAACCCACACTGGTCTGCAAAATGCGCTAAACAAATTGAATATTTACTGCAACAAATGGGACCTTACTCTCAACTTAAATAAGACCAAAATAATAATTTTCAATAAAAGTGGGCATTAACTAAAGAGATACATGTACACCATCTGGTAAATTTAAAGCTCCATGTGAAAGACTGGCAGAGCAGGCCAAGAAGGCTTTGTTCAAACTTAAAGTTATCAATGTCAGAAATAATGTTTTAACTGCATTCACGCTATTTCGTTCTTTAATTTTACCCATCTTATTTTATTGTGCAGAAATTTGGGCACCCTTTTACATCAAAGGCATCAATGAACATAACTACATGCAATTAGGAGATAATGTCCCAGTCGAAAAGGTCCTAATTAGCTTCTGTAAATATATACTGGGGGTTAATAGGAAAGCTACTAATGCTGCTGTAAGGGGTGAACTCGGGAAATATGCCTTACTCACCACACTCCTCACACAATCAGCCAAATTTTGGATGAGAGTATGTGACATTGACTCTGAGACAATAGTTCATCAAGCCTATATGCATTCGTATTCCTCATTAGAAGAAGATAACTGGGTTAGCCATTTAAAAAATCTATGGACTAGCTTTAGCTTCGAAGAAATTTGGAGCAACCAAAGCACCAGAAATAAAAAGACATGTGCTAAATTACTAATTGATGCCATGGAGTCTAGATACAAATCAAACTGGCTGGTCCATGTAAACAGAGGTGACACAGATCGAATTGGTACATCTCAACAGGGTTCTAAACTTAGGTCGTATCAAACATTTAAAAGCAACTTTAACTTTAATAATGTCCTACAATAACGGTGACACTGAGGTCTGCAAACCGGTACTAAAATATGTCACTGAATTGTTTCATGAAAAGGCAGAATGCGTTGACTCCGAAACAATCCACCAACCCACCGCCTTCACTAGTAATTGCAATATAGCTGATCAGATCGGCAGCAAATTTTGCTGTAGTTACATTACATGTTTCCTTATCGCCCTTTTATATGACGGCTGGGTGAAGAGGTGACATCGTTATCTTCTGTGTCATAAAATCTCATGGTGATTAAACTGTCATGGGATATTGAGATATGGCGAGTGGTGATGCTGCTTCTTCTTTATCTAGTGATTCTGGCGGAGGTTTCACGCAACAGTCAGTGAAGTTTCCACTGTAACTCATGCGCAGTACCTAGCAGAACATTAACTTCAACATTGACTTCAAATTTACACTATGAATGATATGTAGTCTCATATATTAATATAACCACTTAATTTGATAACGGAGCCATCAGCCTTAATTCGTGGATGTCATCTTATGTGTGTGTGTGCGTGCGTGCGTGCGTGCGTGCGTGCGTGGGCGAGTGCGTGAGTGTGCGTGTGCGTGTGCGTGTGCGTGTGCGTATTGCATATATCATGTATATTTTACTTATTGTCAACTGTATATCGTATGTACTATCTATTCGTACTGCGTGTATTGTAATCTGTATAATGTCTGTGTAACCTTCATGTTTGGCTATACCTTCGTGTAAAAGATTTTGTGCCAATAAATAATCTGAATCTGAATCTGAATCTGAATCTGTCACACGAGTGATAATGACCACAGTGGTGGTTACGTCACGAGAGTGCTTTGCCCACAACGTCTATGTGACGTCATGAGAATACTATTGACACTAATGTATGTGTGACGTTATGAGAGTATTATTTAGCACAATCGCTATGTGACGTCATAAGAGTGCTATTGACCACAATGTCTGTGTGGCTATATATTATATATCTTTGTGTTGTCATAAGAGTACTATTGACCACAAAATCTGTGTGGCGTCATGAGGGTACTATTGACCACAATAGCTGCCTAACGCCATGCGAGTGCTATTGACCGCGGTGTTGTCTGACGTCATGAGGATACTATTGACAACAATATCTGTGTGACGTCATGAGAGTACTATTGACCACATTGCATGTTTGACGTCATAAGAGTGCTATTGAGCGCAATGTATGCGTGACCTCATGGAAGTACTATTAACTGCAATGGTATATGTGATGTCATGAGAGGACTATTGTCCACAATATATGTGTGACGTCATGATAATGCTATTGACCGTGATGTTTGCATGGCACCATGATAGTAATATTGACCACACTGTATGTCTTCAGCGATGTCTGAATCTAATCTATTATTATATTGTAACAGGGGGTGGGGTGGGATCTTCCCCATGGCCCATGCACCGCTCAAGCGTATAGCGCGCTTGAGCGATACACTGAACACGTGGCGATGAGATGATCATGTAGAATAGGGTTAGATTACCATATAGGACACATGAGAGAGGGAGAGAAAGAGAGAGCGAGGGGGGAGGGAGGGAGGGACAGGGAGAGAGAGAGAGAGATGGAGAGTGAGAGATAGAGAGCGAGAGAGAGAGAGGGGGGGGGGAGAGGAAGAGGGGGAGGGAAGTGGGAGGGAGGCAGGGATGGAGGGAGAGAGAGAGAGGGAGAGAGAGGGAGAGAGAGAGCGAGAGAGAGCGAGAGAGAGAGCGAGAGAGAGAGAGAGTTTAATGTGCTAGTGTGTTGGTTAGTGCTGCGGCCATGCAATTTGCAGAGGATGTTGTAATGCAATAGGTTGATTGGCAGT
Source organism: Chaetoderma sp. LZ-2023a (assembly GCA_034401795.1). NCBI lineage: Eukaryota > Metazoa > Mollusca > Caudofoveata > Chaetodermatida > Chaetodermatidae > Chaetoderma > Chaetoderma sp. LZ-2023a. The sequence goes on from CM067365.1 coordinate 83,079,768, forward strand.
ACAATGTTGATGGGGTATCTAAGACCGTGCCTAGTCTGCTAAGTTCCAAATAGTACGGCAGCTTAATGAAAGGAACGGGACAGACTGGACAAAAAACCCAAACTTTTTGTGATACTTTGCTAGGTCCTACCAATTATTTTTTTGCTAGGATCCATCAACTCGGACAATATTGCCCGTGGTCACGTGACATTTTCATTTTATGCATGACAATAATAGGGAAAACTTGAAAAGTTAATAGAATACTGGCACGTGTGTAATCTAAAAAACAATCAAATCAACAGATGTTCAGTTATTTATGTAGAAATCACATTTTGCATCTTAATATTGCCATTTCGACCAACTATTCAACTAATGGCAGCTTAGATAAAAGTTGTACTGTAAGAAAATGGTTATTGTTATTGCATCTAATGTGTTCTAGCAATCGCAAACGCTACACAGAAATGTGTATAGCAATGCCAATGTTAATTTGAGTGTGTGTTTATTTGGAGCACTTGCACTTGCACAACTCTGTGCAGCCAGTTTTGTCTTTACAACCACATTTAACCAACTCTCGACAAGCTTTGGAAGCAACTGAAATCGTCGTCCACACTGGGAGCATTGAATGATTTTCTTTGTCAATTGTCCATCCGCATACTTCAGGTGATGGTACTTGTTGTTGTGGCAGGTTAGAGGTCACCCAGATTCCTGCCTGGTAAGCAGCACGATTCGAATGTTACAGTAGCGTATCTTGAGTTGGTGGAATGGTTTCCAGTGGGGGTTTTCCTTTCTGACAAAACATCTCTCTGCGTGCAGTTCAGATGGCTGGTCTTATGATATAGGACAACTGTGAAGCATCAACGTCCAGCTTAGTGAATGGATTCTCTACCAAAAACATGAAAGCTACTGTGAGATCAGGATATGATTTCCAGGCATCCCATGGCGATCAGTTTCTCTTTCCCAAGAATGCAGAGACTGTATCACAGCCTGTGACACTGTGGAAGACGGGTAAGGTCATTGAGTTGTCTTTCCTAGAGCCTGGCTGATTGCATTGATGAAAAAATATGCCGAAAGCCACCCTTATGTCTGCAGCTGGGCATATGCTTTGTAAGTGGTGACACGTCCCAATTAGCATAACGATAACATCTGTATCCACAGTACGAACAAGACATGTGGCAGAGTTATTCAGCAAAGCATCCTGCACATGAAGCAGTATTCTTGTGTCCGCTTCTTCATGATCACTTTCTTGCATGCTGTGGTTGGTTCCTCTGATAAGAACTCTTTGACCAGATGTAATGACAACCTCTTTCTGATGGGGAAATTCATGGGCAGCAACTTTGTCAGAGAGAAAGGCAAAAAGTTCTTGTTCTTATTTGAATTACGCAGAAAATTTGGCCAGTTCCCAGGGATTTTGTTTTTACCAACAACATTTCTCCTTATGCCGGTACCGCTCTTCTCCGATGTACAATCTTTGATACTGGCTTTAACGTAAGTGTCCCATACGACATCCACTCTTTTGGAGGTCTCCAACTGATTCATGATGCAGGGAAGAAAAATATAATTGGCATATTCATCAAAAGTTGCGGTTCGATTTGGAAATAGTAGATGCACAAGAGCGGCTCCGTCTAGAACTTTAATGTCAAATGAGCTTGGAGGCTGTAGCGTAGCTAATTTTCTCTGGAACACAGCTGACCAGAAATAACAAATAGGTCGATATTATTACAACAGCGCCCAGTCAAATTAGTTTCAAAATATTCAACAGCTTACCGGTATAGTTGTCTTGAGATCGATAGTCAGGGTGTTCAGAGATCGATCGATCCGAACACGAGCGAGGTGTGGTGGAGCTTAGTTAGAGATGGGCGGGGCATAGCTAAAACCAGAAAGGTCCATTAGCCATAAATCTCGCTGTATCTTTTATGAATAGATAAGAACTTTAAAGAATGTGTTCTGCCAAATGTGTGCGCCTGACAAGTACTATATTTAAACTCTATCTAGTAAGTCTGTTGAACCGCACATAGTTTTTAAAATGTCATTAAAATGACCAGTAAACAATCTGAAGAAGAATATCCCTCCTTCCTACTTAAGGAGCACTGCAATCGAATCCTGGTAAACTCACAGTTCAATGGAAATGCAAGCTGAAACAATGGACATAATCCGATCCGGTTGACATGTTTGTTTCAATATAAATAATTGTAGGGGCACTGCTTTCACTTTAGATGGGAAATCTTAGAACAGCGCCACAATAGATAAATATAATTATGGCGATTGTAAGTTTGGAGAGAATAGATGTAGAGAATAATCTGGAGAAGCACATCTGACAGTAGAGTGTCAATGCAATAACACAATCTGTTTATTACAACAGGATAGACTTATAGGAGCATTATATTGGCTTTGATCAAAATACACCACTTATAAATAGTCTTAGAATAGATGGTACATCCTCTCCGTGTGGAATAATAATAATAATAATAATAATAATAATAATAATAATAATAATAATAATAATAATAATAATAATGCTTAGCTAACCAGGGCGTTTGTTTGCAACATGAAGGCACTTATTCATGCAAGGATCGTGTAATTAAATACTCGATAATTTAACATTATATGATTCTAATATAACAATCTTTGGCAATTTTTAAAATATGGCATTTTAAATTATTTTTTACGCCGGGTAATATATTCACTGCTCATAAATATCGCATAGGTGATACTTTCACTCATAGGCATCGCATAGGTGATACTCTCACTCATAAACATCGTATAGGCGATACTTCCACTGATAAACATCGCATAGACGATACTTTCACTCATAAACATCTCATAGGCGATACTTTCACTCATAAACATCTCATAGGCAATGCTTTCACCCACAAACATCTCATAGTCAATACTTTCACCCATAAACATCTCATAGGCGATACTTTCACTCATAAACATCTCATAGACGATACTTTCACCCATAAACATCTCATAGGCGATACTTTCACTCATAAACATCTCATAGGCGATACTTTCACTCATAAACATCTCATAGGCGATACTTTCACTCATAAACATCTCATAGGCGATACTTTCACCCATAAACATCTCATAGGCGATACTTTCACTCATAAACATCTCATAGGCGATACTTTCACTCATAAACATCGCATAGGCGATACTTTCACCCATAAACATCGCATAGGCGATACTTTCACTCATAAAAATCGCACAGGCCATATTTTCACTCATAAAAATTCCATAGGCGATACTTTCCACTCATAAACATCGGATTGGCGATACTTCCACTGATAAACATCGCATAGGCGATGCTTCCACTCAAAAACATTGCATATGCGATACTTTCACCCATAAACATCGCATAAGGCCGCACTTTATCTTAACAATTTGCTATAATAGAGGAATCCATTTCTAGCTATGCCACGCCCATTTCTAGCTATGCGCCGCCCCTTTCTGGCTATTCCCGCCCAGTTCTAACTATGCCCGCCCATTTCTAGCTATGCCCCGCCAATTTCGAGCCAATTTTCGCCCACGTTTTGCGTTTTGAATCTATGAAATATTGCAGGCATACAATTCGTACTCTTGACGGACCTTTCAATGTTTATGACGGAGTTAGATACGTCAGTATGTATTGTGGTGTTAGCCTACATGTCACGTAATTGATTATGGCATCATATTCTTGAGTGGCATTCCTTATTATTGTTAGATATCTTCATTGGTAAGAATACGCGATATACACATAGAGTCAGTGTCATAATAGCTTGCCTAGTATTGGTTCAGGCTTGATTAGTTAGTACAAGCGGCCTATGCCAACGCGAAGGCGCACCAACACTAAGTGTCGCATAGTCAGCTCATATGGGCCAACTACCGAAAGGGCCAAAGAGAATCCAGCTATATTAGATTCCTTCTATGCAGAACTGAGCTCCACCATTACTATCTCAGCTAGATGGCAACTGTTCGTGTGTGCAGATTTCAACTCCAAGCTGGGTAAACTCGGCATTGCGGACAAAAATTCAGGACTTAGCTCACGTATGGAGAGGGCACGCGCAACAGCAATGGAGACACACTGGTGGCATTCCTTAGCTCAAATGGCCTATTTGCTACAAATACGGCTTTCAAACACCCATGCCGCCACCGGACAACATGGACTGGACACATTGCTGATCACAAAGCCCCAAAAGGTTCTAAGGCTACAAAATAGATTTCCTACTATGCAAGACAGCAGCAAACCCCCTACTTCGGGATGCTCGGTCCTATGGAGGCACAGACCTCAATTCTGGCCATAAGCCAATCATTACATGCCTCCATATGCTCCAGCTCCACCTAATGTATAAACGCCATACCAGGCAAGAGGGTAGAGTCACCTACAACTTACCCAAGCTCATCAGCGACACTGACACTCAAATGTAATACAAAAGGCCCTAGAGGAGCAGATAGCTAACATCGACATCAGCTCCGATCCAAACTAAGCCCTAATCAAAATACTGATATTTATGGAATCATCAGCTACTAGCACCATAGGTGTTCTAAAAACAACAGAACTAGGTACACTGACGACCCTCTCGTAGCAAAACTGTCAGCAGAACAGAAAGCGTTACGTCTGCGGATCTATCAAAGTGGCCAAAGTGAAGATTAATACAGCGGAGGTTGAGAAGGCACAGAAAGCACTGAAAAACGGGCGTGCATCTGGACCTGATGGCATGAGCAATGAACTATTCAAATATGCAAGTAACATTATCTCAAAACGATCACGCACATAATCAATTCAGCTTTTATGCACCACCTTCCCATCGACGCTGTAGGCCAAGGCATCCTTATCGCGCTACCCACGCTCAAGAAGCCACCTGCCACCCCATCCCCAGCCAATCTGCGGCCCATTGTGCTCCTTAACAGCATACGGAAAATCCTATCCAATGTTACTCCATGCCGTATCCGAGACAAGATCGACGACTTCACCGGATCATGTCAAAGTGGCTTCAAACGTGGACGTAGCTGCGCAGACATTGTATGGGCTCAATGCATGCTTGTGTCGGTAGTCATGTCCAAACACTGGGATTTCCACAAAATGGCCATTGACATGTCACGAGCCTTCGACACAATTAAGTGCTCAAAGATCCTAGATGTACTATGCCAGGCCAGTTGCAATGAAGATGAGCTACGACTAGTGAGACTACTGATTGCAGACACCAAGCTGAGAGTACGAGTCAAGTCAGTGAAGTCTGTAGAGTTTGACACATCAATCAGCTCCCCACAGGGAGATGGTCTATCCCCTGTGCTCTTCACCTGTTCCCTGGCTGCTGCATTGAAATCCGTGCGGGGAAATTCCACAAGACACACACCCCCCCTGGTGTCAATACTGGGCATGCCGCTAGAGATGGAATATGCCAACGATGTGAACTTTATAGATGAGGAAAAGAAATCCATTGACGAACTTCTCCCAATAGCCGCAAGCAAACTAAAAATTGAGAATCTCTTTATGAATGAATCCAAAACAGAGTTCACCCACATATACCTATCTACAAAGCATGCAACTAAAGAAAATGATGATCCACTCCGTGGCGGCGAACCATGGAGGAAAAGTAAAATCTTGGGCGCACTGCTTTGCAGTACTGCTGACATTTCTGCACGCTGCACCATGGGGAACATAGCTTTCCAGTCCTTTTGGAAGCTATGGATTCGCAGATCAAAGATGCCCTCGGTAAAAAGACTACGTTTATACAATGCAACCTGCGTATCCTTGATGATGTATAACTGTAACAGCTGGGCAGCTCCAAAAGCAGCTCTAGACAAACTTGACGCCTGCCACCGCAAACACCTATGCACCATCACTGGACACCAATGGCCAGAGAGCATACTTCCCAACGATGCACTATACAAGGTGTGTAATACGCCGCCACTGTCTGTAAAAGTCGCCCAGCAAAGATGGTCCATGTTTGGCCATGTGACAAGGATGACAGAAGACACAACAGCACAGAGAGCCTTGGAATTCGCCCTACTCGGAGCCAGCAAATACAGAGCCAGGAGAGGACGTCATTGCGTAAATCTGCTAAGCTGCTACGTGGTGACCTCAAGAAAGCAGGATTAGGTACATTCAAGTCAAGAATGGACCTGAGGAAGCTAAGGATTTTGACTGAGGACAAGAAACAGTCGGCAAAAGCGAAGAAACACTGATTGCAGCTGTAGGGTGTTTCTACTACTACAGCCGCAGAATACAGTAATCATACAAACATAAGTGGCCTGTTTGTTCAGTTAATACTGGCTAAGGCTTGGTTAGTTAGTACAAGCGGCTTGTTTGTTCAGTTAATGTTGGTTAAGGCTTGGTTAGTTAGTAGCAGTGGCATGTTTATTCAGTTAGTATTGGTTCATCCTTGGTTAGTTAGCAGCAGTGGCTTGTTTATTCAGTTAATGTTGATTAAGGCTTGGTTAGTTAATAGCAGTGGCTTATTTATTCAGTTAATATTGGATAAGCTTCGGTTAGTTAGTAGCAATGGCGTGTTTTTCAGTTAGTATTCGATAAGGCTTGGTTTAGTTAGTAGCAGTGGCTTGTTTATTCAGTTGACTTGGTTAGTTAGTAGCAGTGACGTATTTATTTATTCAGCTATTATTGGATACGGCTTGGGTTTGTTAGAATTGGTAGTAATATCGGTTGTCTGGTGATGAGCTAGTTTCGGTAAGCTTTAGTGAGATAGCATTGATTAACCTTTGATTAGTTAGTTTGTGGTTGGTGTGTTAATTAGTATGAGTGGCTGGTATGAAGGCTTGCTGGAAACATTTCGAAGTACAAATCTATATCAAGCAAACAGTACACGTGATCAAATCTGCACATCTGGTACGTGTGAGAAGTGGGTAGAGCAGTTCACACATGTCAGGTGAGGAGAAGCGGAGGTGGAGCAGTTCACACACACCAGGTGAGAAGAAGTGGAGGTGGGGCAGTTGACACACGCCAGGTGAGGAGAAGTGGAGGTGGGGCAGTTAACACATGCCGGGCAAGGAGAAGTAGAGGTGGGGCAGTTCACACACGCTGGGTGAGGAGAAGTGGAGGGGGAGCAGTTCACACATGCCAGATGAGGAAAAGTGAAGGAGGAGCAGTTCAACATGCCGGGTGAGGAGAAGTGGAGGAGGAGCAGTTCACACATGCTGGGTGAGGAGAACTGGAGGTAGAGCAGTTCACACATGCCGGGTGAGGAGAAGCAGAGGAGGAGCAGTTCACACATGCCGGGTGAGGAGAAGTGGAGGTGGGGCAGTTTACACACGCCCGGTGAGGATAAATGGAGGTGGGGCAGTTTAAACACGCCAGGTGAGGAGAAACGGAGGAGGCACAGTTCGCACATGCCGGGTGAGGAGAAGTGGATGAGGAGCAGTTTACACATACCGGGTGAGGAGAAGTGGAGGAGGGGCAGTTCACACACGCCTAGTGACGAGAAGTGGAGGAGGAGCAGTTCACACATGCCTAGTGACGAGAAGTGGAGGAGGAGCAGTTCACACATGCCTGGTGAGGAGAAGCGGAGGTGGGGCAGTTTACACACACCAGGTGAGGAGAAGCGGAGGTGGGGCAGTTTACACATGCCGGGTGAGGAGAAGTTGAGATGGGGCAGTTTACACACGCCGGGTGGGGAGAAGTGGAGGTGGGGCAGTTTACACAGGCCATGTGAGGAGGAGTGGAGGAGGAGCCGTTCACACCTGCCGGGTGAGGAGAAGTGGGAGTGGAGCAGTTCACACATGCCCAATGAGGAGAAGTGGAAGCGGAGCAGTTCACACACGCCGGGCGAGGAGAAGCGGAGGTAGAGCAGTTCACACACGCCTGGCGAGGAGAAGTGGAGGTGGGGCAGTTCACACACGCTGGCTGAGGAGAAGTGGAGGTGGGAGCAGTTCACGAACGCTGGGTGAGGAGAAGTGGAGGTGGGGCATTTCACACATGCCAGATGAGGAGAAGTGGAGAAGGAGCAGAATCTTGAGCTTACTTCTCTGCAGTTTAACTGACACTCCAAATTGCTTACCGATCGAGTTTTCCGGAAATTGAGATTCAGAGAGTGCAGAGATGAGCGGGGCATAGCTGAAACTGGATTCCTCCATTGAGAAGCTTGACAAGAGCTGCTTGCAGCTGACAGAGGTTGAACAGTCATGGTCACAACTCTCAGCCACAACACACAGTCACACAGTCATGGTCGCAACTCTCAGCCACAACATACAGTCACACAGTCATGGTCGCAACTCTCTGTCGCAGCACACAGTCACACAGTCATGGTCGCACGCACGCACGCACGCACGCACGCACGCACGCACGCACGCACGCACGCACGCACGCACGCACGCACGCACGCACGCACGCACGCACGCACGCACGCACGCACGCACGCACGCACGCACGCACGCACGCACGCACGCACGCACGCACGCACGCACGCACAAACGTCATCAGTCAGCAATGGCGGCGAGGACTGGTTCCATGTGCTGCCTATAATAAAAACATCGTCGTGTCGTG
>CM067365.1:83088728-83386728 GCA_034401795.1 Chaetoderma sp. LZ-2023a
TGCTCCCTTCAGAAGCAAACCCGACACTTCCTTTTGAACGGCTTCTAACTTGTCTGGCTCCCTTGGTACTGGTGTCCAGACAGGTGCCAAAGACAGATTTTGTGGTGGAAAGTCCCACCACTCTGGCATGTAACCCTGGGATAACCATCCCAGGATCAGACTGTCTGACGTCACACCTCGCCAGGCCTCGACGAAACGCATGAGCCTTCCACCAACCATAGACGCCTCGACGTCTAACGGAGTTGTCCGGCTCGCAGTCCGCTCCCCCTCTTTCTTAACGAGAGAGAGAACCATTTCGTTTTAGGCACGACGGGTATAACTGGCACCGCTGTTCCTGTCGCACAGGCGCCGTCCAGGCGGATATGAAGGGAGCTTTCGTACCCTCAGGTACGCTTCGGCCCCTTCTGTCCGCCCTTTGAGGCCTTACACGTACCCTTCCCCTTCCCGCCTCTAGGGCGGTCAGGAGCAACATTGGGGAGGGTAGGCGCCTCTACAACCTTCCTGGATTTCTTCGCCGGCGGCGGCTCCGAAAACCCAGCTGAAGCAGAAGTCGCAACAGGCTTAGCTTTCGCCTTGCCCTTATGCTTCTTCTGCTTCCTTGAAGGTTGTCCCGTTAGCGGTTTCCCCACAGCCCCTAGTGCGTGCGCTTGCCGCACTAGCTCTAGCTGCAGGTTTACCGCTAACCGGTTCTGTGCGATACTGGCAGTATCCTCTAAGATGGCCCGCGCTTGGCCACCGAAGATGCTAGGCCCTGTCAGGGGCGTCCCAAGAAGACGCTCCCTGACTGCCGTAGCCGGACGCATATGGTCAATGACCATTTGCCTCCTGGATTTCGTCACTCGCGCTTGCACCCTTGCCAATGCGTCCATAGACAGCACCAGGCCGTCATTGACACACGAAAGCGCCACAGGTGGCACAGGGTGGCCTGCACCCGCTTCAGACCACACCGACTGAAGGAGATGATACGAGTGGTTGACAGCGCTCATAGCTGCCCTCACACCCTCATCGCATAGGGACAGGACTCCATCTTGGTGTACCTGAGACTTGTCCACAAGTGCCGGACCGGGGCCACCCGCCACGGCACTCTGGACGCCCAGTACCCATCGGTCATCCTCAGTGACCGACGGGACTACACCATATCTGTCATATTCCCCCCGCGGAACACAACATCTTGCCCGCACCTCCCTGGAGGCCGCAGGGAGCTGACCCTTGGTCATAAGTTGTTTCCACATACTTAGGAGGAAGGGGGGGGGGGAACATTGTTTCATGGCTGTTCATTGGCCATGAAATATTATCCTCACCAGCCCCCTTAGGCTGGTACCCGACTCCTCATTCCCTCGCTGGCAATTCTCTGGCTCAGGATACGACAGCAGACGCTTTAAAGCAAAATGACAGCTATTTAACCCATGTACGACACCTCTTCGGGTATTAGTATAGTCTTATCTTACACATTTCATTACACTACATAACTAAGATGGAATTTTTCACTAAAGACTATTGTCAAAAATGAAAAAAGCTGCGCTATTAATCTAGATTATGTTCTTGAAGGATAGTAGGCACATTTCCAAATTTTGTTACCAGTTTTTATTCATCGCTTAGTAGAAGGCTTTGGCCACATATTTACTTCTAATGTGACTCTTCTAGAGTTTATTTTACGGAAGTAAAGTATACCAGTACTTCCTTGAAAATCATCTACCACTGAAGATGGTGGGGGTGGGTGGTATCGGGGGTGGGGTTGCGTGGGGGTGGGGTTGCGTGGGGGTGGGGGGGCGGTGATTGGTGGAGGCAATTGAAAATAGTTCCAGCAGGGGTGTCTTGCGAAGCTTTGAAAATTTGATTCATTGATTATTTTCTGTATCATGATTCCAACACATTATGTTGAATATTTTGAAACTAAAATTACTGGAATTGCGGAGGCTGGCACGGCATCTTACAATAATATTATTTGTGTCAACATACCTGACCGGTTGCTTGTATCATATGGTCACATTTCTGCGCCATTGGATTGGGTTAATATAACTTGGATAATAAGGGGCACCCCAGAGCTCTGCTTCCCCCCCCCCCACCCCCACATCCCAACTACCCCCAGCCAAAGTATATATAAGGCACCATGGAATGATGGATGCCTTTTTAAAAATCAGCTTGATTGCCATAATACATATAGTAATGATTTATCTGATTTTCAACCATTAAAACCATTATTGATGTTAACTCTCTCCAGGTAAATAACTATGATCTAGACATGAACCACTGATCCTCATTTATTAATGGTAAATCCAGATTGATCCATTTGGATCACTTGTTTTTCACAAGTAGCAAATCTAAATATATATAAAAAATGACTTACATTTACTGCTTACTTGATCAAATACCTGTAATCTGTAGCTGGGTTAATCTGTGAAAAGTTATTGTTTAAATTAAAGTTGTTGCTAATTATGCCAACATTTACATGTAAGTCATAAGATCTAGAAATTTAGTTTGAAAATACAAATATTTGGACCTGAAATGTGCAAATTTGTGATTAATAGCAATATTACACAGAAATGTAAACATTTTGACAGTTAAATGAGAATCTGGTTTTGAAATACCAAAGATTTAAATGGAAATGTGAAGATTTTATGAAATCCAGACAAGTATTATGAAAATTTAAGTCAGAAATATAAAAGGTTTCAGCCTGAAACAAGGACATTTTGACTTAAATCAGACTAATTTCAGGCCACAATTAAATTATTGTTTATTTGGGGTAACCAACTTAATATTTTGGTTATGTGTGCTTACCGGTATATATCCAAAATATATTATAGGGTTTAATACTACAAACAGACCATAATTTAAGAGTGGTTTCAGTGATCTTGAGACCTGATACCCACACTGCCAGAGATCAAAGTAGACTTTGGAACCAAGAGGCACAATGGGCATTGTGGGCCTGTATCACTCACCTAGGATATCAGTATTTGTACAACAGCCATTTAAAATTGGGTTTCAAATACAGATTATGGCTGGAATCATGGAAATTTTTACTTAAATGCAGAAATTGGTGTTGAAATGCAAACATTTCTGGCTGAAATTTGTAAATTTTGTGTTAAGAGCAAAAGTTTAGAGAAATATATAAATATTGACAGTTAATGTGTACCTGGGCTCAAAATGTTAGATCTGTAATGGACCGTTTCGACAAATATCGGCCAGTGTTTAAAATTTAACAACAAATTAGAAAATTTGAACATAAAAGGAAAGAATATGTGTGAAAATGCAAAAATTTGGTACTGAAATGTGTGAATTTGGGATTATAAGCAAGTGTTTACCAAGAAATATATAGATTTTCACAGTTAATAAGAATATCTGGGTTGAAAATGCTAGAAATATTTCAAATGACCAGTTATATGAATATTTAGGCTGGAAATGCGAAGATTCTGGTCAGAAACATGCAGTCTTTGACAGGAAACAAGAAAATTTGGGCTAAAAAGCAACTGCTTTGTTTAGAAACAAAACATATGCATGCAAAATGCAAAAGTAAGACAGTTTATGCTGAAGATACACACATTTCTGTATGAAGAATTGATACCTATGTTCCAAATATGAACATTTTAACAGGAAACATGAATATTTTAGGTAAAGAATTTAAGAATTTAGGCCCAAAATGGCAAAACTTGGATATGAAATGGCCACTGACCAATAATGTCAAATTCCTATTCAACAGGCCCAAAATCTATATCATTGCATTGCTCACTGTAAAAATTCATCAACTAAGAAAGCCGAGTCTAACCCTTTAATGATAATTAAGCCGGCAAAAACCAGCATCAGTCATTCCAGTGTTAAAATTTCAAAAAATGTCTTCTTGGCTAGCAAATGGCCATTCACTAAGTAAAATGACAATTTTCCTAACCAATCTTAACCATTAACAGCAATAATTTTGATAGGAAATATGAAGATTTTGGACTGAAATGCATACTTTTTATTCAGGAACAAAAATCTTGGTACAAATGCAGAAATCTGACCATTTTGACTGAAAATACAAAAACATGACCATCTAGGTCAGAAATGAAAGAATTTGTATAAAAGAGAATTTCCATGCAAAACAAAAGAATTGTTGAAAAATCTATACATCACTGTTTTCACTTTCAAGACCATCAACTACATGTAACAAAAGCAAATGTGATTGGTCGATAATGTCGAGTTTGCTTTAGCTTACCTGACTTTTCACACACATATATCTGGGAAAAACATATGCCAGTAGATTAATCTGGCCTACCTTCTTAAGAATATGTGAACGGTAACTTTTGAATGGTCACCAATAATAACACATTCAGCCAGTAAACCATGCATGAAGTGGATGATGGTGTGAGTTAGTGATCCAAATAGTCAAGCGCCTGTCTTCCAAACTCAGAATTTGCTACTGGTAGAATGGTAAAGGTTTTCAAAAAATTTAACGACGTGCAAACAAACATTGCCTATTGTTTTATTTATTGAGCTATTTAGACCAAATATATTGCCATGGAATAAGCTCATTTGGCCTCTCAGGCTTTTCAGACCAGATGAGCTAGAACTGAGATCTGCAGAAGACTAAATATTTTAAAATTAATTTGTTTGAAAGTGATTTAGGTCTTGCGGTTTGAGCAGCTATATCCTTAAATCAAATAATCTGACTGAATTAATAAAGAAACAAGGAGTGTTTTGGTCTTGCTCACTCTGATGACAAATAAATCTGTTTTTAAGGGAGATGATATGAAGATTGCAGAATATCTTGAAAATAACCTGATTGACAGCTGTTTTTTTCCCCTCTCTCTGGAACAGCAGGTTTCAGTGAAATTGTTTTTAAAATAGTTTGCCTATTGAAATAGCATGCGCATACACTGTCCTTGTCATACGGAGTGAAATTGAATATTGTTTCCACTAGTTTTATTAATTTGATATAATTTTTTCACATAAGAGTTCTCACCTCAGAGTGATGTGTTACTAAATGTCAAACATGACCATGTCACCGAAGTCATTATTGTTTTGTGTGACAGTATTTTCTCATTGAGTATAGGGGTACAACATGAAATAGATTGCTCAGATTTCCTGACTTTCCTGCTGATCAATGAAATTTTATATAAAATTATCCATTCCAGTGAATTAAATTGTGATTTACTTTTTGGCAAATTTTCTATTCCCACACTTTTTGAAAAAATACTGGAATAATGAAATCGTACACCTGTTTGTTCATTTACAGGCCATGAGAAGACTATTTTTTCAAGTTTACCACTGTAATGACTGATTCTGCTGTCCCACAAGCCACTCCAGTGTTAAACTTTCAAAAATAGTCTCCTGGTGTACAGAGCTATTTCTCAAGATCAAAGCAGAAGCTATTTTGACCGGCTCGGTGATTAAAAACGGGTTATACTCAAATCATTAACCCTTAGCACACTGATGTCAATATTCTATCTTTTACTCTGTCAGTATCAAAGCATATTTTTATTCAACTATTTTGCTAGACGATGTTGCTGTCTACGACAGCACCATCTCCTACCAAATTTGTTGAAACATGAAAACCAGTTTATCATTTAATTTAGCAGCAGCTCAGTCAAATTAATTTCAAAACACTCCATCTAATATTCATTACTGTATATCAAAGAATTTGTCATTTCTGAGCTATGAGGGTTAACGGGTTAACTCTTTGAACTCTGAATATCAGGCTACACAAATTATTTTGGATGAAAGGTTATCCTTTAAATGGTGCTACTTCAGCTTTAACATACCCTTTTGAAATATTATGGATACACATATCGCCCTAAATAGTGTTGTACAGTGAAATATAGTTATTATGTGGAATACAAAATATTAAAGAGAACCGTTTAAATGTATGTCTGACGTTGTAAACTCCATCGTACTAACTATAGGCCTTATGAGTATGTGATTTAGTGACTTACGAAAACTGGTTGCTTAAACGTCTTTAACCATCTGTCAATTACATGAAAAGGTGGCATTTAACAGAAGAATCGCAAACGCATATTAACAACTATCGCAAACAATACTAGAGAAACAGAATATGTTCTAACATGCAGTACTGCTTTGCAACATCGTTGGAAATATCGTACAGTGATACTACAAAGTGACAACCTACTTACTTTACGGAGGTGCTTCTTTATAAATGACTATTGATTGAAACGCATCTCTCCTCGTGACACAGCAACTCACTCGTTTATTTTTCGCTTTGATCTCGTCACGCACTGCGTGTAACCCATTGTACTATGTTATGTGTAGTGTAGCTGTATTGTCTTTGATAAAGTGATGTCTGTACGTTATATATGTAAAGGTTCCATCGCCTTATAGGCATTGCCTTTGATGTATATATATTCATAAAATAGCAGCAAATAAAGTTTATTTGATTTGATATGATTTGGATGCCCATAGGGGAGTCGTTTACCCACGGCAAAATTTTACAATATCGAATGCGCATGCGCGGCGTTTGTCTACGCCATATGGGAGTCGCTGGCCCACGGGGGGTAATATTACATAGTACACCGGTTACCGCGCGATTCCCACCCGTATGGAATGTACATTCGTGTATTTACTTGCGGACATGCATTAATTCCCATTTTTTGTAGCTTATGTCTGGGTAAACGCGATTTGAAAATTCTAGCGGACGATATTTCATTATGATGTCATAGTTACTATGAACTTGTTTGTGTTTTCCCACATAACAAGGAGTACCGCGATACGTCGGTACAAATTTTATAACGTCATTGGACTGGCGCGGCTATTTAATGGTGCCGGTGTACTATGTAATATTACACCCCCCCCCCCCCCCCCCCGTGGGCCAGCGACTCCCATATGGCGTAGACAAACGTTTCGATTCCCACACTTTGGAGGGGGGTCATTATTTCATGGGCGTTAAATTGTCCATGAAATAATGCCCCCCCCCCCCAATGGAAGTTATGTACTGGGAAGGTATATGTAAATACCCAGTGCTAGAGGGTGGAGATTAGATGTGTCTGGGTGTAAAACATAATATTTGGGTCACCCTAGCATATTAATGGGTTGTGAAAGTACATATATGTTTCGATTCCCACACTTTGGAGGGGGGTCATTATTTCATGGGCGTTAAATTGTCCATGAAATAATGCCCCCCCCCCCCCCCCCCAATGGAAGTTATGTACTGGGAAGGTATATGTAAATACCCAGTGCTAGAGGGTGGAGATTAGATGTGTCTGGGTGTAAAACATAATATTTGGGTCACCCTAGCATATTAATGGGTTGTGAAAGTACATATATGTTTCGATTCCCACACTTTGGAGGGGGGTCATTATTTCATGGGCGTTAAATTGTCCATGAAATAATGCCCCCCCCCCCCCAATGGAAGTTATTAATGGGAAGGTATGTAACTACCCAGTGCTAGAGGGTGGAGATTTGATGTTTTGGATGTCCAGAAACAACATATGGTTACTTATGGTATGATATCAGTTACAGTATAAAACTAGATTAAATGGTGATGGTTCAGCTTTAATATAGGCTACGATTTTTTTTGGAAATTTTAGATAAATATGTCTGGGCTGTCTAAATCATTGCTATGCATTGAAATCTAGACATTTGGCGAATTGTTAATTAATAAAACATATATATCGTTTGATTAGACCTGAATGTCTGTGATACTAGATCTACTACTCGCCGAGCACTCACGAAAACTGGTTACTAATGTGCTTTAAGCTATTTCTGCATTTTTAGCGTTAAACAAAAAAGACGTGTTTCACAAAATATACGTGTTTGCGTTAGAAATATTATCATTTATACAGTTTCAGATGTCAAACCATTATTTGATGGGGAGTCATTATTTCATGGGGAGACGAAATTGCATACGGCAGTGCTATGTAAAACTGACCCCGGGAGTCATTTTTTCATGGGGAGTCAGTTACGCATACTACACCGGCCGTATGTCCGTGCATGCTTATCGCCAGACATTTGTCTAGTTTTTTTAGCTGCGGGTCCACACACACACCCCCCCCCCCCCACACCCCTGCGACGGCGTACATATAACGACTCAACAAGTCAGAGACTAGTTGTATGTAGTTTTAGCGTGTAGATAGATAGTTTATTGCAAAAATCCAACATAAGGATACGGCAATACAAGTACAATCGTATAAATAAACAAGATATATAAAACAACTATAGGCCCTATATAAATAAATAAACGCCACTTAATTAAATATATACATATTATACAAAGCAATAGGCAAATCGCGTCCACAACCAGATTAAATATTGCAAAAGATTGATCCATATCAAGTTATGCGCCGGACATTTGCAGCCCCGCCCGCGTTCTGAGCGTGTTTAGATCGATTTATGTACTTTGCACCCTAAGGTCACAGGATCCCCCTTTTTCAAGGTGGCTATACAGTTAGGTTGCTGAATATTTTGAAACTAACCAGACCGACCGCCATTGCAGTCTACGAGGGCACCAACACGCAGCCGAACTAGCTTCAAAATGCCAACATATTGTTCATTAGATAGTAATTAACCATCAAAAGGATCTGTAAACTTGATGGACTTTTAAATAATTGTGGTTGATTTAAATTCGTCATTCGTTAGGTAATTTGATTGTGACGTCAGCCTACATATGGCGTAATTGATTATGACGTCATATACTTGAGTGACTGATCGGATCTCACCATTAGAGTTATTTATGTGCAGCTGTTATACTAGTATACGGTTTTTATCAATCTGACGATGAAGTGGGGAACATTACCTCGAGGCATTTCGCTTCTCCATAATGACGGTGACAAATTTTAGAATCATTTTAGATATGGCTGAAGAGCCACGATTGCTTGACATTAAAAATACAAATCTATCGTGCTCATTTAAAGAATCAAAGTTAGAACAGCTAGACAACTCAGAAAATAAAGAATCCCTAGCTTCCTGGAATGTAGGACATTCTAAGACAAAGTGTC
Organism: Chaetoderma sp. LZ-2023a; assembly: GCA_034401795.1. Taxonomy (NCBI): domain Eukaryota; kingdom Metazoa; phylum Mollusca; class Caudofoveata; order Chaetodermatida; family Chaetodermatidae; genus Chaetoderma; species Chaetoderma sp. LZ-2023a. The sequence continues at coordinate 83,097,650 of CM067365.1, forward strand.
AAAACAAAGCGTGTTGTATTGAATTGTTCCGAGTTGTCCGACAGCTGTAAGAAGTTGGCACGCTGGATAATGACTATAGTTGACCACTGGTCGTTCAGATTAAACATGCAGAGACTAATCAACGATTCAGTCGTCATGCGTACGTTGGTCAGTTGTGAGTTGTAAGAAGTTATTTATTTATTAACCAATCAAAAGATAAGATTCGGTCAGGCGCTTAAATTGCGGGATACAGGCAGCATCATTATTATTTGTAAGTAGCCAAAAGCAAAATCATCCATGGACATATATTTTCTAAACTGCGCGTGTCGGCTCACATATCTATAATAAGACTTATGGATCAAACCCGGTCTCTTAAGACAAATGGTCGCGTAATAGATGTGCAAATGTCTTGCATAATCTGAGTTGGTAATTGGATGAAGCGGTCTGTTAAGTCAGGTGGACTGTTAATAGAGGCGGTTTTTGGAACACACAGATTCAGATTCTTTATTGCAATAACACAAACATGAGGATATGGCAAATCCGAATACAGACAATACATGGCAAATAATACATGCACACCATAGATATAGATAAATATAGATATATAGGTAATTGGTGGGAAGCACAATTATGAGAGCGATAGTGTATTTCGTGTTTGAGCGACGCTATTTACCAAACTGGTAACAATTTTTACGATATCCCAGCTACCTTTGCAAGACGACATTAAAAATTTAAATTGTTCACTGTCAGATAGTGTGTCAGATGACGTACATCGTGTTAGACTATCGAACAGTTGAACTCTCTCAAAGAAGAAACGCAGCACAATCTAACATAATATGCTTTTCATCCCCTACATTGCCAGAATCGCATAATTTACATAGTCGACCGTCAGCTCGAACTTTGGGCCGGGAATATCTATCAATTTCAATACGCATGGAACGCGCACCTAACCTTGGTTCGGAGAACTCGCGACGTTTATTTACCATAAGCTCCGCCAAGACGTAATTTTCTATTTGAAATGACTTCTTATAAAATTTATAGGAACGCAGTTTATGGTTGTTATCAGAATCATTTATATGACCCATCCATTGAGAGGCATACGCCTGTTTCAAACTGGCCTGGAAGGTGGACATACAGTTTCCGGAAGGAATGAAGCTTCTGCTGTCCCACGCACTCACCATGCCAAATTGCGAAAGACGTAATTGTATGCCCGTACACCAATGAACAATTCTTTCTGAAGTGTTATATGATTCTAAATACGCTAGCTTCCTTATTAATGAAGAAGGGTCTACCGATGAGATTCGTAGCCAGTATTTACTGGCATGCTGGAGAATGGCTGTCATAATGGCGGTATTGACCTAGATCGCCCCTAGCCTCAGCATTAGTTGTTCGTTTGTTAACGCCAAGCAGATACGTAGCAAATTTAAGGAGAACCTTTTTAGCAGGCACGTTGTCGCAGATGTAGTAAAAGTTCGTGTCGTTCGTTGAGTGTGCTCAAGCAGACTCCAAACCTCACTGCAGTACAATAAAATAGACACGATGAACTCTTTAACGCTCATATCAGCCAAAAACGGCTTCTACAGTGGCCTTCAGAAATGACCATTTGCAGACCAAGAGATTTTTTTTTTAATTTGCAACTGGAATGACTGGCTCGATAAACGCGCCAGTCATTCCAGTGGTAAGTTTTCAAAAATAATCTTCTCTTGGTCTGCAAATGGACATTTTCTATGAGAAAATTTTAATGTTCTTGAACAAATTCGAGGGTTAAAGGGTTAAGCTGTTGAATAACCTATACGCTAAGACCCTCCCTCTCCCTCCCTCCCTCGCTCGCTCCCTCCCTCCCTCCCTCCCTCCCTCCCTCCCTCCCTCTCTCTCTCTCTCTCTCTCTCTCTCTCTCTCTCTCTCTCTCTCTCACACGCCAATTTCTTTCTCCTCTCTTGTCAAGATAACGAATTGAAGACTAAAACTATATAATTTTAATCATGTTATTTTAAAACATTTTGGTGTAAAAATATTTTTGATCCTATAAGGCGAACTCGGTACTGTCAAATTATTTTTTAAATATTACATTTTTTATCTGTTTAACTGCTAAAATTTTGTTTCTAGCCCGTCAGAATTTTAAGCGACAATGAATCAACCCCTACTGTAGCCAGTACAGATCATAAATAACTTAAGATGTTTCCAACACAAAGCACGAAGTAATGTCAGAACTCGTCTGCTGAATAATGTGCACATAATGGACCGTTCCAGTTTTAGCTATACCCGCCCATCTCTAGCTAAGCTCCACCCACACCTCGCTCGTGTTGGGATCGGTCGATCTCTGAACTGCATGACTATCAATTTGCAGAAAAACTATACAGGTAAAACTAATTTGACTGGACGCTGTTGCTGCCTATGGCAGTAACAGCGTCCAGTCAAATTAGTTTCAAAATATTCAACAGCATGTTTATTAAATAGTAGAGACATACAATTCGTACAACGTGTCGGACTATTAAGAGTTAAAGACGGGCCATATAGAATCATTTATGACATAATGATTATGACGTCATCCTACACTCTGCTTATCTGATCATGACGTCATATGAGGTCAGATGTTCGATGAATACTCTGGAAAAGTGAATTGGATTGGAAGGCATTGCTGCCTTAGGCAGCTTTATGTCATCCAACAGTCTTCCACCACAATTATGTGAAAAATATTCAACAGTACGTGTTTATTTTGTTGAAACACGTTAAGTTATTTATGGGCTTTTTTGTGCACGTGAACAGTGAGCACGCACTCGCTGAACTGGCCACGCTAATTTAACCGTCTGGTCGTTCTACACTAAAGGATAATCTGAACTCTTGATAGCTATTCAGGTGATCTAATATGCCAGTCATAAAGCATGCAGGTAATGTTAAGCTTTTCATCATGACGCTAAAGAAAGATATTCAGGCTTTAGTAGCTAAATGTTGCTACATTTCTACAGCCTATGATGGCTGTCATGATTTGCTTTTCAACCAATCAGAAAAAGTCTAGTGGGCCTGCCTCGGGATATAGTTCAGTCACAGAGGCGCCAGCTATAGTTTGGCAATGTGGTATAAAAGCAATACAGGTAATCGGTTTAATATTTTGAAACTAATTTGACCGAAAGTTGTTGCTGCCATACAACAACTTCCACTCCAACTATTTTCAAAATATTCAATGAGATGAGCATTACATAATAAAGAATGTAATGCATTGACACTTACATGACATCACACACTATCACTTGAGGAGACAAAATGGTGGCGATCACTGGTCAAGATTTACGCGATATTACAAAGCAGATAATTGTGATATAGAAACCGGAATGTGACAGGATATCAATGATCTGGAATCTATAAACTATAATCTATCGGTGCAGTATAACATTTGAGATGAGATTAGCATCGCTTTAATAAAGCAGTCAGACGCTCCGAGTTATAAACGATGTACTTAGGCTATGTCATGAAATAATGGCCCCAGCAATTTACCACTCCACGAGCTGTAAGGAATTATGGCCACGCAACTTAATGAACAACATCGAGCCTGTAGCCGCCTATTGACGATGAAATATTACTATCGGCATTTTTTTTGTTACGCATTATCGCGCGCGTACAACACCGCGCGGGCGCAGTGCGCGTGCCACCGAGGTGGCATTATTGTGGCTGTGAGTGTCCACTTGCTGATTGTCGGTGTGATTTTTAGCTGCGGGCAGCAGAGCAATAAACTATCAAGTCCCGAAATTAATCAAGCAGTCAGTCAGTCCGTCAGTCGCAAAAATTTAATTATCAATAACACTGGTTCTACTGGAGATATCCTGAACAAAATTGTGGGGTAACGTTGCCCCTAAGGTCCCGAAGAGGTGGGATACATTTGAGATACATTTAGGATCAAAAGGTCAATGGTCAATGTCACCGTGACCAGATTAATTAAAACAATATTTTGAAAACTAAATTGTCGATAACTTTGGTTCTACAGGAGATATCGTGACTAACCTTGGGTGGAAAATTGTCTGTGGAGTCTCGAAGAAGTGGCATCAATTTTGGTCAAAGCTCCAAGGTCAAGGCCACTGAGACAATTAAATTATATTAAAATATAATCATTAAAATATCATTATTTCGAAAACTATTTAATTTGGTAATACGGCTGGTGTCTATTGGAGATATTTTGACCAAACTAGGGTGCAAGGTTGCCCGTGGAGAAGAAGTGGGTAAAAAGGTCAACAATCAAGATCACGGTGTCAGATTAATTAAAACATAATTATTTTGCCAACTAATATGTCGATCAATATACCATGGTTCTTCTTGACCAGATTTGTGGAGTCTTGAAAAAATGTGATAAATTTGGGGTCGTAAAATCAAATATCAAAGTCACAGTAGTAGAAAGGTAACGTGATGGGCGTCGATTCTGATTGGTCACATGACACGTGACGCCATCTCATTTGCATATTAGGCCATGCCCACATGACCATATATAGGCATGAGTGGTACGCTATATTTATCGATGTTAAATAGGACACCACCCATTCCCATATTTTGTGATGTGGGCATGGCCTAATATGCAAATGAGATGAAGCTACATATTCCATGACACCTCTCAACCAATCAGATTCTCCACCCATATCGTCGCTGTTTTCAGATATGTATATGTGCAGACACATGTCGATGATTGGCAGGTGTAATGAGGTGTGTTCAAGGCCACCTGGCAGCTTTAGGCCAATCAGAATCAATGCCCATCTCGTCACACTGTCAAGGCTGTCCATCTTACCCTGGGGTAAGTCAGACCTATTGACACCTGCTGACTCGTCAGGCCTAATGACCAGTGAAAGGGGCGTGGCATAAGGACTGGGTGTGTGGCCTAATGCCATCCATCTCATCACACTGTTAATGACCTGTAAAAGTGGTGTGGCCTAATAACGTTCATCTCGTCGCCATCAGATAGATCTATTGTAATGGAAAGTGTGAGGTGGGAAACCTTTTAGAGGGGCTGTGTACTGGATATTCTACAAAATCTATAATACAATTGCCCAAAAACCTTTTGACATGTCCAAACACTTGAGTTTAACCTATCTTGGAAGCTAGTTCTTAACATGAGCAACGAGCGGCCTACGGCCAAATAAAATCCCTCAAAATGCTATCGTGCCCCACACTAATAATAATAATAATAATAATAATAATAATAATAAGTGCTCCTTTACAGAGATTTACATGAGAGTACTCTGTGCTTGTTGTTGTGTCTACTGAAAATATGTCAGGAGTCATTTAGCCAAAATGTTTTCAAAATACACATCGCAAACCTCTATAAATAGTAAAACCATTCATTTCACCTGAACTAAATCTAAGTCTAATCTATTCCGCAGAGGTTAGATGATCTCATATGTGTTACAACAGCACCCATCCCCGCCCACTAATAATGATCTAGTAACCCTATGCCGAGCAGGTCTGAGACAAAGCTTCCAGGTAAGCTTTTTCCCTATGAAAACGAGTATATATGTGTGTGACAAGTATTGCTATCATATGATTGTGAGATCATAAATAACAATCATATTATCATTCAATATGTTAGTATACAATTCACAATCTATTTAATGCCCTAACCTCGCTACAATATAGTTAGACAGACTGACATCTAATTTTTCCCACTTACTTGTCAGTTTCAGTAACTGATCCCGTCAATCAACTATGTCCGTAGGGGTTTAATGGAAATTGATATTACAATGATGGAATTTACATAATACTTAATTTATTAGATAATTGAAATGGTTAGTATGCTTATGTTATAATCAATATATATTTCATTATGTAAAATATTTATGAAATCTCTGTTGATTATTGTTAATTACATTAAGGGTTTCAACACACCCTACTATTTCATATCCGCGTGATCCATACGGGTCACAATCAGCTGTATGTGCATTGGAAGGCTACTTCAATGGGTCATTCAGTAGCTAGCTTTTGCAATGTGATGTCGTGTATCATGAAATGATAAGTTGAGCAGCTACTGTCTCACCATGTATATATTTTCCATGCCGGTCCTGTATACCGGTTTGGCTGTATGATTGAAAAGTTTGTAATGCAGTGAAAATAACAGGTATGAACGACAGCTTAATAAGTAAAATTATCAGATAGGAGAATCATCGTCTGGTCAGTGTCACCATTATCTTTACTCATGGCCGCCAGCAACCTTCATTCGATTCCTTGATGCCGTTATGAATTATTTGTCAGAACGTTTATAGTTCTCATCTCCTTGCCTAGATGTAGATAGGCAAATGACCACTATTTATAAGCCATCCTTTCCCGTTAGATGTTAACAATCTGCTAGATAGTCATGTTGGCGGTATCATCTGCTATCGGCAGCCATTGCTGACTCTTCATATCAGTGAAGTTAATAATATTTCTTGAGTTCCTGATCGCTAGTAACTTTCTATTAGATTATAACTTTCTTCACCAGTAATCAGCTTTCCAGGTTGGCCGCCATTACATCATCTTCTGTAGTTGGCCGCCATTGATGTCTTACAGATCTTGACTGTCAGTATCTTTGCGTTATCCATTGAGTTTCTTCGCCAGCAATCAGCTCACCAACCCTGGTGAACAGGGCTGGTCGTCAGATAGTCAGTGCCTTGCTGTTCCAGTCCTGGACCAGTTTTCCAGACTCTTGTCACCTACAGATCGGTCTTGGTCTATTCACCAATAGCTACTGGCAGTCAGTGGCCAGTCGGTCTACAGCTTCGTAAACTTATCTACATCCACGAGTGATGTGAATGAAAACCTTTCAAAAATACTCGAAACAACCCTCTATAAAGGCTAAAATATTCAATTCATGTGAATAGCTAATCTATCCCCATAGTTGCAATCTCTCGTATACCCGTTACAACTGATTGAATGCGCCAAAGCATGATCTTAGTAATAATAATAATAATAATAATAATAATAATAATAATAATAATAATAATAATAATAATGGTAGTATTTAACCCCACCATATAAGAAAGGTAGGGGTGACACCAGCTTACCAAGGTGACACCCCCACCTGGATGAAAAATGGAGGTTTGAGAGGAACCTCCTAGAAGGAAAGAAAATATGTGGTTGGGTTCAAAGTGACCCGGACCCCTGAAAGGGAAAAGAAAAGTGACAACAAAGCATCTTCACAACAGAAGCATTATTAAGATGTGAAGGTGACGCAGTCTCATTGACAGAGCAGAAATCATTGGTCAAGCACCAAAGTAATAATATTGCTATAATAATAATAATAATAATAATAATAATAATAATAATAATAATAATAATACCCCCACCATATATAAGGAAGCAGGTAGGGTGAGACCAGCTTACCAAAGTGACACACCAGCTGGATAAGAAATGGAGGTTCGATAGGAGCCACCAAGATAATAATAAATACCACCACCATAGTATAAGGATGGCAGGGGTGGCACCAGCTTACCAAGGTGATACCCCACCATCATATTATAAGGTAGGTAGGGGTGACACCAGCTTACCAACGGACACCAACCCCTCTGCCCCCCCCCCAACCTGGACGAGAACATTGCGCTCTGATAGGAACCGTCTAAAATAATAAATAATACCACCATAGTATAAGTATGGCAGGGGTGACACAAGCTTACCAAGGTGACACCTCACCTTCACATTATAAGGTAGGTAGGGGTGACACCAGCTTACCAAGGTGACACCCCACCATGTTATAAGGATGATAGGGGTGACACCAGCTTACCAAGGTGTTACCCCACACGGATGAAAACGGATAAGGCTCTAGAGGAACCACCTATAGGAGAAGGACATGGAACCATGCAAGAAAGGAAGCATGGTATGACGGAAGTAGGGATGATATCATCTAAGATGCCCCCACCTGACTGTACAAAGTACAGAGAAGTTCGAGAGGAACTACATATAGGGGAAGAACATCTGACGTCGGGAATTGCAGTTCAAGGTGAACCATGCCCCATGAAAGGAAAAGGAAAAGTGGTGACAACATATCTAAACATTATTAAGATGTAAGGATGACTCTGTCATCTAATAATAATGTTAAACACCACCACCGCGAAACTATTGCCACTATGGTAAGAACGGTAGTCCTTACTCAAATATTAATACCACTTTGTCCATATTTACTTGACAGAAGAGGTCTGTCGGGCACCAGAGTTTCAGAAACTTGGTTCGCTTCAGGCACAGAAAGTCTGCGAGGATTCGCAAATGGAGAAGTCCCAGTAGACGGACCCAGAGACTGTCTGAGGTGACAGCATTTGCTTCAAATGTACTGTCATTCCAATAAATTCAGATGACGAATTTGGTTTCAGAAATCAAGTAGAGAGGCACTGAACTTGGGCTGTAAGAGAAATCATGAAATACGATTGTGGCAAAGTCTCTATCCAGCTTATCTCCAGTGATTTTCTGGATCCAGTAAAAGACAAGTTGCCACATAGGCTGAATGATGGGACATTTAACTAGCAGATGTTCTAGCGATTCTTCACCAGGATAGAGAAAACAATTACGATTCCTAGATCTGTTTCTATGGACTAGGTAGGCGTCAGTAAGAACAATGCCATTTGTGGCTTTATATGCAAAGGCCCTGGCTATTGAATCCAAGATTTGGTGAAATATATTTTTCCACACTCTCTTAAAGTCAGTGCCAATGTAAGCGACATTGGACTGAACCAGAGGTGGAGTAACCTGCGAAGAGAGCATACATTTTAAGAAGAACTTTGAGGTGGCTGGGACGAACCAGTCAAAGTCCTGATGCTTAGCGGAAAAATCCTTAAAAAGAGAAACAATGTTTCTATAGAATGGAGGAATAAGCTCAGAATGTGGGATCAGATTTGAGGCAAATTATGGCTTCAGCTTTCTCAGGGTGAAGACAATCCAATAAATGGCAAAATAGCGCCATTTAGCGGAAGAGTCACTGAGTAGTTTATGAAGATGAACCAGGTAAAATGAGACAGTTTAAGCTCTATATTCATAATGGCTAATCCATCGAAAAGATGGTCAGCCCATGTATTCATACGTTTCATGGGCTCATAGTCATTAGAGTTGGCCCACAGAAAGGTATAGACTGACTTTTGAAACTTACCAATGTATGCCTTTGGTATAACGTGAGTACTCCCGACACACCAAATCTTACCACAAGCGAGAGACTCGCTGATCAGTGATTGACCTACAAGAGAAGTTTGACGATCTTTCCATATATTAAATACATTGGTAAAGGATGAAAGCATTGATTTGCACATATCTTCGGTGGCATCGCCGCCGAAGGAAATACTTACGAGTCCACCCAGCTAATGCCGAATTGATGATCAGAGCGGAATTTCCACTTACCGAGATAGAAACCTTTGGTCTTAAGAATATTCAATTTCAACCCAGAAGCGAGTGAAAATGTGTCCGACCGGTAGAGGATGTATTCAATGTCTTTATCGGATTACAGATGGCGGTGGTGTTATCTGCATACATGGATAGTTTGGCTGTGTCAGGAGTGCCCGGAAGTTTTAGACCTTTGATAAGTTGGTCATTACTGACATGGATTGCAAAAAGGTCCTAGATGCACAACATAAAGGAGTGGTGACAAAGAGCATCCCTGCCTCACGCTACAGGTAACTGCTGTTATGTACCTCCCCTGCGTGCATATCATCTCAAAGTGCTCAGAATACTATTCATACCAGCCAACTATCTAATGTTCAAGATAGTTCTAGAAAGTTATAATTTGTACAGGGCAAAGACCTTTTTATCTCACCTGGCTATAATGGATTTGAATTTACCAATGCAATGATTGGCTTTGTTACCGAGGCAGTCATTCCAGTGGTACATTTTCAAAAGTCCTCTTCTCTTAGGTTAGAAATATAGATTCCTGCAGACCATGGCAATGGCTGTTTTCCCTGGCTTAACCATTAAAGATTTATGTTGACCAGATTACTTGTCGGCGCTTAAATCTGACACCTTTATAAATCACCTCTTAGTTACTGATGATATAATATCGCTTATATTACCCCTTATCAAATTAATTTTAAAATGCACCATGTGTTCATTTTCAAAACGTCCATACATCTAGGCTGTTGATTATTGATAAATTCTTTCAACAACAATATCTTCTAGTCAAATTTGTTTCCAAAGAATCAACACGTTTTTGTTGCAGCCAACATTTTTCTCTGTCGTAGGAAGCAATGTTTTCCAATCCAATTATGTTCAGAATATTGAACAGCATGTTTTATTTTGACTTGGAAGCATGTTAAGTTATTTCCGAGCTGCGCTATAAGCTACTAGAATTATACGAACGAACATGTAATGATAGCTTAACTTTATTTATTGTTGCCGTAAGCCATTGTTATCTATACAGCAACAGTCTTCAGCAACATAGACCGCAACATGTGCAAGAGGCTCTTTATTACTCATAATGTTAATTAACATGATTTAGATCATCTGTATTTCAAAGCGGCCATATACGTCAGCTGGTAATCATTTTAAGCTAATTTGACTGAAAGCTGTTGCTGATTTAGACCACTACAGCTTCTAATCAAATTAGTTTCAAAAGTCAACACGTTTGCACTATATAATTAAACATAATATGTGTTGTGGAATCCCGTGTGAAATTGAAATGTTGCAGATATGTAATATGATGATTACCGCTTGTGCTCCGAGTAGAATACATGTCACCAAATGCTGCTAAATCTGTTACTGTAATAGATTAATTTCATCGAAGCATGGGTCTGGAAAGGAAAGATTAAAGTGTAGCTATTTGTTTGAGACCGTAATTAAGTGACACATCCAATCTTGGCAACGGTCTACCAGGGAATAATGCTGATGAGTGTATTATACTGGAAGCTCTTGCATAGAAAAGGTCTATATAAAGTAGTTGAGAAACTACCTTATTTGTCTCAAATCGATTCTTTATATTCGACCGTTATGCGCATATTTCCGGTCCGATCTGGACTAAACATTCACCATTCCGCATCTATATTTCCTAATTTGTAATAGGGCTTACTTGGGCCCTATAGTAATCCTGGATAGAATGCCCAGCAACAAGGCGCCCACAAACAGTCACAATTGCGATAAATCTAAGATGGCCGCCGATTCCTCGACCGGACACAGTGTGAAGTCGACGAAATAAAAAGCTCAAAACCGTTTCGCAAAATTATCTGGTTGGTCGGTCACGAACATGTTTTTAACCCTCTCAGCTTCCCTTGAAAAAACTGACATGTTCCTTAGTAGTTAGTATGTATGATTACTGTATTCTATTATGTGTCAAATCTTGTATATATCATTGGACTTTAAAATTAACAGAGGAATTTCACTTGTGACTTTACTTATTTTGTAGAAAAATAAAATGTTGTTTGGACTAACATTTTTTCTGTAATATTTATACAGAGTGTTTCAAATCTTACAAGTTTTCTGTATTATTAATCTGTGATGTGATAGCATGAATGTTCTCAGGGTCGGACAATGTGATATCCAGCAAACTATCATCCTGTTCACCAGTGTGAGATCCAGCGTGGGATCCAGCGTGAGATCCAGAGTACCCTCCGTGATACACGGCACCATAACCAGCAAACTGCTGCGACTGCATGCTGCTAAAATGACAGAAAAATAACGCAACATTAACCCTTTTATGCCTATACTGGCCCAATCCGGCCTCTGCAGTGATCTTGATAAATGTCCATTTGCAGACCAAGAGAAGACAATTTTTTGAAAACATACCACTGGAATGCCTGGCTCGATGACCAAGCCAGTCATTCCAGTGATACATTTCCAAAAATAGTCCTCTCTTGGTCTGCTAATTGAGAATTTCTCTGAGAAAATTGAGATTTTTTTGATGACATTTAGTCTTTAAACGGTTAAGTAAACATGACATAAATAACTATAGAAATAAAGTTTAATAAATGTCACGTTTTATAATTTTATAATATGACATTTTATCATTTTTTTAAATGACATTTTACTATACAGATATTATATTTACCTAATTTCTGGCATGCTTCTCGGGCGCTGCTCCTGAGAATACTGCTGCGGGAACTGCCAGCGGTTATCAGGGTTGAGTGTAGGGTCCAAACCCCCAGCACCACTGGAACTCATCATGCCGCTATAGCTGGCTTGCTGGGACATATGAGCACTGGACACAGACTGGTATGTGGCTTGCTGTCTATGTGCTGATGTGGAGGTCTGTGACTGGGTCTGTGGCTGAGTCTGCGGCTGGGTAGTTGGTGTTGACAATGTGGAGGACATCTTCAATTTGTCGTTTTGTTCGTCAAACGACACAAGAATCGGGGTGATCTTCTTCTTAAAACTGAAAAGACAGAAACGCCCGTGGAGGAAGGAGGCGCCTGCTCTAGGGAAGTAGTTGTGGGAGTTAATATAGGTGCTACAGGATCTTCACGTCCATCAAGTACCATATTGATGTCGGCAATCTCCTCGTCATGCCTCTGCTGCATGCCCTGCATTGATTCCTCATCTGCAATGGATGACGCAGCGTCGTCTCCAGTCTCAGCAGCAGCAGTAATTTTGCCCTTAAGCTGAAAATACAGAAACAAACATAATGAATAATTGAATTATTGAACACAATAAATCTGAAAATAATGAAATTTTATTACCCATACATGTGTATGTAAAATTTTATTTATCAAATAGTATTTAGAATTTATCCAAGCTGAAAATTTATCCAAACTTTAAATATTTTTACATTTTCAGCTTGTATAAACATTGAATAAATACATTCAGTTAATTGCATAATACTTACACTAACAGGCGTCTTCTTCCTCACACGGTGGATGTATGGCTTGAGAATTTTAAGGTTATCCAATATCCAGTTCTCACGGTCAGTCAGTTCCGCTCCTGATCCAGAGGGTCGGGCAACCAGTTTACCATACCTCGTACGTACACTGTCGTACCAGGTCAACAGACATCTAACTGGACATACAGAAAAGAAAACCAATGCCAGTATAAAGCCTATGATACACGATCCTACATGTATACGTCTATATGTATATGTCTACATGTATACGTCTACATGTGCATGATACACGGTCCTACATCATCCTACATTTGTAGAGTATACATGTAGACGTATACATGTAGAATCGTTTATCATAGGCTTAAAGCCTATGATACAAGATCCTACATGTATACGTCTACATGTATACGTCTACATGTATACGTATACATGTATACGTCTACATTTGTAGAACAAAATTATGTCGTAAAAATACCGCTATATGATTGGCTGGTTCTTCTACATGTATACGAAAGTTGAACATTGTCCGACTTTTTTGCGTGTAGTTGTATACATCTGTCTACATGTATGCGGCTATGATACACGATCCTACATTGTCCTACATCATCCTACATTTGCATACGTATACATGTAGACGTATACATGTAGGATCGTGAATCATAGGCTTAAGAAATATATAAATGCTCATAAATCTCATAACTAAATCTCATAATAACAAACTATCTATGAAATGGAATGAACACAAAAATCAAGCAATTTAACCCTTTCAGGCCCAAATTTTGATGTAATATTTATTGATTTGTTTATTAAGTATCTATTTGTAGGCTTGGGGAATACTATTTTTGACAATTTACCACTGGAATGACTGGCTCGTTTATCGAGCCAGTCATTTCAGTGGTAAAATATCAAAAATAGTATTCCCCACGCCTACAAATGGTCATTATTCAAGACAACTACGGAGGCCGGATTTGTCCCTAGAGGACTTAAATGGTTAAAATTAAATTCAGTTTACCTTCACATCCTAAATTGTCGGCCTGTGCCTGCCACGCTGTAGTTTTTGCTGATTTATCCTTATACTGCTTTGATTTCATGTCGTAGATAAATCTGTTCTCCTGGAGCCATTCTATCATCTTGTCCTCATCCTCTTCAGAAATGAAACCAATGCTCCGAGGTTTCTTGTGCAGAGAAGCAGAGGCAGAAGTAGCTGTTGAGGTAGAATCAGTAGGTGTAGTAGTCGTGGCTGTAGAAGTAGGTCCAGTAGTCCCACCTGTGGTGACCACTGCAGGAATGGTAACGGGCTCAGTCTCACCACCGTGGACTTGTTGGACTTCTTCAACTAGCTCACTATCACCACCAGACTCTTCAGCAGATGCTGAATGCATAGGAGAAATAGAAATAGGCTTCCTTTTCCTTGGTTGTCTTGTGGCTTTCTTCTTGGCAGGCACAGGCTTTTTCGTAGCAGGCATAGTGAAGTAACTTAATCCTGAAATTATATAATTTAAATGGAGACAATCTGCCAATAACTGACGTCGATGCTCCTTGTAGAACTGCTGAGAATGGAGAGGGGATCAGCCGTTTCGCACGATTATTTTATAGGACGGGACTATCACGTGACTAACGGTTTTCTAACGGATGTCTTCCGTCAGGGTCGGTTCACTGTCGGGTCACTGTCTGATCTCTGTCGCCTCGCATTCGGGAGAATCGGGATGCTGTCGGGACAGATTCGGTCGTTTTTTACCATGCGAAAGATACAAATCGGATCAGAATCGGATTGAGAACGGGAGAATCGGGACGAATTCGGCTGGAAACGGCTGAATCGGGACGCTTCCTGAACAATATCTGATTGTTGTCGTGATTAAATAAATGTTTTAAAATTTTTTAGATCTTCCAGCCACGAATCACAGGATCTAGATCAGACTTTTGCCAAATTGTAATCGGGAATGGTCCCATCAACGACGGCAGTAAACTTCCTGAATGTGTGACCCCAGCTTAAAACCCCTCTCACACAGAGCTACGTCTGAGCTACGACTATGCCGACCATCCCGACCTAAACAGGTCGTGATCGGTCGTGGAGAAATGTCCAAGTTTCACAGATGTACGACCGACCTACGACCGACGTACGACCAACCTGCGACCACTACGCCTGAGCTACGACCGGGCTATGACCGACCTACGACCTGTCATGACTCAGCTACGACATCGCTACGCCTGCAGTCCGAGCCCGCTATGACCAAGCATGACTAAGCCACGACCACCACGACTGAGCTACGACAATCACGACCGTCCTACGACCCTGCCACGACCCTGCTACGACCCTGCCACGACCATCACGGCCTACCTATGACTGGTCATATAAATATGAATATTTTGTGTCATGTGCTTCTTCGAGGGAAGATCTCATTATTGGATCATTGTTTACCAGTATGTCAGACCAGCAACATGTCATTGCTTTTCTCATCGAGGAGGAGGAACTACTATTATACGCAGCGATAGGGACTGCTATCATGGCGAGGAGACGATGCAGAAGAAGAAGGAGGACCTGTTTGTAGCCGGCCGTGGCTGCTGAGACGTCCCGAGTACGGCCAGTACGGCCTGATGGCCGAGCTGGTACATGAGGATCGTCATGGTTTCCGCAACTTTCAGCGACTTGATCCCGACATGTTCCACGAGCTTGTCGCCCATGTCGGCCCGCGCATCCAGCGACAGGACACCAACTGGAGGTCCTCGCTTGAGCCTTGGTTGCGCTTGGCCCTCACATTGCGTTACTTGGCAACTGGGGACTCGTACATGAGTCTTCAGTATGGGTTCCGGTTGGCAATAACACAATCTGCGCCATCATCCCAGACACATGTGAGGCCATCTACGCGGTGTTCAAGGATGAGGTCCTACGGTGCCCACAGACAGTGGATGAGTGGCTGCATGTCAGCGACGAGTTTGCCTCCAGGTGGAACGTGAACAACACCATCGGGGCCCTGGATGGGAAGCATGTGGCCATCCGCTGTCCGAGCAATGGTGGTTAAGGTCTATTACAATTATAAGGGCTTTCATTCCATCATGATGTTAGCCCTTGTGGATGCAGATTACCATTTCCTCTTCCTGGATGTGGGCGCCAATGGTAGGTGCTCGGATGCTGGCATCTTTGTGGAGTGCAGCCTGCACGACGCACTGGAGACTGGCTGCCTGGGACTACCGGACCCTGCACTGATGCCTGGGGACAACGAGCCAATCCCTTTCCACATCGTGGGCGACGATGCATTCCCGCTCCGGTTGTGGCTGATGAAGCCCTTCCCTCAGCATAACATGACACGGCCGGAGAGGATCTACAACAACCGGCTTTCCAGAGCCAGACATGTCGTGGAGAACGCCTTTGGGATTTTGGCTAACAGGTACACCAAACATAATACGCAACACACATTTTTGTCACTGTCATAACACCTGAAATGTATTGAGCCTGTATAACATTAAATATTTGACCTTTTACTTGTCACTTGTCATAAAACAGGCTATGTATTTAGACTGTATGACATTAAATATTTGACTTTTTACTTGTCACTCGTCATAAAACAGGCTATGTATTTAGACTGTATAACATTAAATATTTGACTTTTTACTTGTCACTTGTCATAAAACAGGCTATGTATTTAGACTGTATGACATTAAATATTTCACCAACTATTTTATCTGTCTGCATCCTGGAATTGCCCTGTATCTGCAATGCAACTTTAAATGTTTGTCATTGATGAAGTATATTTCGTTTTTGTATCATATTTGAAATGTCCTGACATTATTTTGTGTGCAGATTGTATTTGTTGTGTCCTTATATTATTTCTGTGTATCATTGCAGGTTCCGGTGTTTCCTGGCCACGTGCACACAGCAGCCCAAGCGCGTCGAGTCCACTATCCTGGCCTGCTGCACCTTGCACAACTTGATGCGTGCCCTCTTCCCAGCTGCTCATCAGGCCTTGGTGGACTAAGAGGATCAAGAAACCCACGACTTGGTGCCGGGGTCCTGGTGGGATGATCCAGCATTGCACAGTCTGGAAGCAATGCGTGGCAACAACATGACCAGGGCAGCGAAGGGGCAACGGCAGTACCTGTGCAGCTACTACAACTCTCAGACTTGGAGCGTACCTTGGCAGGATGCCATGATTTAAGGTATTATATATCCTTATACCAATGTTTTCACACCTCTAAAAATTATTTATTATTATTGAATTAAGTAGATGAAACTGTGAAAATTAAAGGGTTGTAAGTCCAAGTTAATCATTTCTTGCAAGTATAAAGTTCCTGCATATCCCATTTGGAGAAAATAATCATTTAAAGGGCATAATATATGGCCCCAATCCATGGCTACATGTTAAACATAATAGGTAAAGACACAACATTGACTCTATAGTTAACACTTTATTGTACAATTTCTTAATTGGAGATACATATTTATTGACCATCATTAGTGTCAATCACAATGTCACTCTCAACAGAGTCGTCCTGGAAAGACATGAAAAAGAAATTACCTAAAAAATTGAAAACAAATTAAGAAAATAAACTTCGGAACTAAATAAATAATTTACATTGAAAACTGGAACATATTTAAGTTTACAGTTCAAGTTTAAGTTTTCAAGATTGTCCCAAAAATCAGAGAGAGATTTTCGTATATTGACATTACATCGGAGTGCGCTGTCGTTGTTGTTGTCGTCTCTGGGGTGGTAGACAAGAATTCATTGACGGTTGTATACCCGTAGCTGGACGCGGGCATCATACTTGCAAGGGAACTGGTGTTGGGTGGATAGCCAGCCGTGTGTGGGTTCTGGAATGTGGGACCGTGACTTTGAGTTTTGAAGGACGTCATCTGCTGAGGGTCCAACTGTGGCTGTGGCTGCGGAAAGGAGGCTGACGCCGAGGGGCAAGTTGTCGTCCGGGCAGGTGGCCGCATCATCGACTGTAACCCAGAGACTGGGGGTGGCATCGGGTGTTGAAACTGGAAGGGGGTGCTAACTGGAACGTCGAGTGTTGGTACGTGGCTGGAGGGTAGGACGTTGTCTGCGAAGTGGGCTGCGATACTGAGCTTCCCGTGACATAAAAATTGACAAGTTTCATGCTATCTTTTGTGTAGTTGAACCAACTTTCTTCTGTGATGAGCTTGAGTTGCGTCTGAAGGTACGAGATGTACTTTTCGATGGCTTCCTCGTGAGCAGAGATGGTTGGCTTGGCGGTGGTTTGCGTCAGTGAACGCCGCAACTCGGCAGCCTCGTCAGCCCACTTGATGAGCTGGAAAATATAAGACAACATGAGCAGATCACAGGACAACCTTGGTTCAAAGGACAAACTGAGAGTAATAATTAAACAGAACTGCATTTAGACCTATAACAAGAGGACAACTGTCTTTCAAGGACATATATACTTGGCTGCAGGGTTGTCCTTACATCAGAGGTTCCACTGTAATGCATATGTCCCAAGTGGAAAGTGGAATATGGCCAAAGGCGAAAAGCATGTGGTTATTGAAAACGTCAATTTCGTTTTTTAACATTATGAACCAGAAATACTTCTTCAAATTTCAGGTTTAATTGAAAACAATTTCTTGTTTGGGGTGATTTTTTGGAACCACAACGTGTTTTTCTCCATTTGGCGGAGTCTGAATAACATTTATATTTACCTTATACATAATTTCGGATTGTCGCTCCTCCTCAACTCTCCTCCCCCTTGTCTTGGTCAGGACCTTCTTCTTGGGCGCTGGTGTCTGTGGCGTGGCCAATGGTGTCCCACTTGGAGGGATGTCGTCACTATGAGACGCAGGACTGTCGAATTCATGATCCCCATCATCGGATGATGCCCCACTGCCAATATAGAGTTCCGCATCTGCATAGGAGGTTGACGCCCTGTGGTGTGCTCCTTCGCTGATGGGGAACTGCCCAAAACATAAATTAACAATATTACTGTACATTTATTTTAATATCGCATTATTTGTATGTTTCCAGGCTGTTGGACAGGACAAGTACTTAAAGTGTCACATGCTGCATGAGGCCAAGCAACAGTGGAGGACCCCAGCTCAAGACTTGCTATTTGTTTGTTTCTATTTGAGTTGTCGATTTTTAAGGTACTCAGTGAAATAAAGTTATCTGTACATGTTATTTAACTGTAATAAATACTGTGTTTTTACTCATTGCAACACTTAAATGTACCAATTATTGTTTGCATCATTACCTGGCCACAAATGGTTTGTTAGCCAATGAATGGTCAATGACCATGTGCTCACCTGGGCACATCTGGGGAAATGTAGGTCACAGTGACCTACTTTCTTACTTTGTATTAAACACTAATAGGAAGTCATATATTGTGTTTCAAACGATAACTTGATATTTAACCTTTGACCTTTGCTTGCAGTTAAAATGGCGTCTTAGGTACCATTGTCCCAAAAATCTGGCATGGGGGTTTGACATGGGTGATCGTCTGGGTGGTTCGTGTGGATAGACTTGATGTCTATCAATGTCGAAGTTCAATGACTGGTAGACATTTAGACTGGATGGCGAAGAATCTATAATTTCACTGACGGCAGATAATTGTCAATGACAGGCGGGCAGAAGTCTAAATGCCTTTTTGAAAACGATTTAACTGTCTGCTTCACTGATGGACAGGTCGACAGGTATGACTGGATGACGTATTATACATCGATAGTTAACTTCAGCGACTGCTAAGACTGAATGGCGTGACTGCTAACTGACTGAATGACGTTTTGAAAACTAAGTTACTGGTATGACTGATAGACGGATTCACGAGGCAACAGATTGGTGACCTGTTGCTGGTTACTGGCTTATTGACCGACTGCTATAGAGCGTCCAATACTGACTGGCCACTAAACAGGCCGAGTGACTGTTTCACAGTGATAAACTTCACTGACCAAAAACTATACCTAGCTCTTCGACCAGACTTTTGTAACAAACTTTTAATTTAAGAAACTGACAAAACTCAGAGTTTACTATAATAAATTTGTATTAAACACTAATAGGAAGTCATATATTGTGTTTCAAAGGAGTGTGATTCTTTAAGGAGAATAGTAACATAGACACCTTCCTTAAAGAACACAACCTTTCCGCCTAAGCTATGCATTTACAGCAGCAGATGAATTACCTTAAACGGCCACCTGTTTTTAGGGACCACCATTTTCCAACTGCCATAGCATGTTACACACATTGGGACATTGCTATTTATTTCCAATTTCGCAGTTGGAAATATTTCAGGGGACCTAAAAAATTAGTTCTACACACACCTGTGCTGTTTTCCGGCTTGGACATCGGACAATATGGCTGGCCAGAAACTTGAAGCTATCCAGCACCCATTGGTCCCTCTCTGTAAGGTCGGATGGGGTCCCCTGGCCTGACTTGGGCTTGCTCAGCTTCCCGAATTTGGTCCGCATGTTGTCAATGAAACACTTCAACTGGTCCACTAAAAATATAACAGTATTCAAAGTGTTATGCACCACATTCCAAAATGTATTATTTTAAACTACAACATGGAAATTAACTTGCACAGAAAAGTATACAGTAAAATCTGCAATGTCAGCCAATTGTGTCAGGCTTTACGTCCAACTGGGAAAATAATGGTTTATTTTTTTGGGGTGGGGGTGGGGCGGGGGGGGGGGGGTGGCAACATAGCAATACATTTTCTTTGGTAAAAATGTTATTAAAACATTTTCGGCAGCATTTTTATCTGTGGGTCATATTAAAAAATTAATTCATGTAAAACAAGAGCAATCAGAGATTACAAACCCTCGCCCTTTCCGCTTTTTCGGATTTTATAAATTTTCTTTATCAGAACGCCGATCCGGCGATCCTATCCGATCCGGGTATTTTAATCCATATCATTGCAAAACTTTGGAAATCCTAGTTTACTGTAAGGACCTTTCTTATGTTTAAATTTGAAACAAATCGGGCCAATGGTTACCGAGACAGACAGACAGACAGACAGACAGACAGACAGACAGACAGACAGACAGACAGACAGACAGACAGACAGACAGGCAGGCAGGCAGGCAGGCAGGCAGGCAGGCAGGCAGGCAGGCAGGCAGGCATGCAGACAGACAGACAGACAGACAAACTCACAGGCAGACAGACAGAGGGACCCAAATGCAATACCAGCTGCCTCCACCTTCGGTGGGGCGAGGGTAAAAATAACATTGAAAATTACTGGCTTACACTAATCTACAACAATATGAACAACAAATGGGTCCGGCATTAATTTAAATAAATTTGGGCCTTGAATATTTCTATACAAATCTCCTTGTGGGACACAAAACATTTAATGCAGTCATAAATTAAGTAAGTAAACTTACCAGAGCAAGGTGGGACAAAGGTCGCAGCCTTCTCCTCCCAAAGCCTCTTCTTTTTGTTGGTGTCCTTGAAATCATTGAGCTTTTTATTGTACATGCGCTCGTTCTCATGGAACCACTCCACAATGTCGACCTCCTGGGCCTCTGAGGGGTAGGACCTTATCTTGACCTTCCTCTTCCTCCCCCCTGGGAGTGGTGGGTGCTTCCTCTCCTTCTGGAGTTGGATGCTGGGGATGGCAAACTGTTCTGCTATATCATGTTTCTGCTGGGCTTGCTTCGGGGCTTGTTCCTGGGCTGGCTCCTGGGCTTGCTCCGAGGCTTGTTCCTGTGCTGGCTCCTGGCATTGCTCCGGGGATTGTTCCTGGGCTGGCTCCTGGGCTTTCTCATGGGTGGGCTCCACCTCCACATCAGATTCAACTGTAGAAGATCTGGCCGTCTCTACTGTCTTAGCCTTCTTCCTGCCTTTCCGGATGTAGTATGGTGGCTGTGCTGTGTGGACTACAATTAATATATTGTATATTTTAAATACTGTGGACTTGCAGTAAAAATGGGCACATCGCCGTGACCTGTCCTTATATACCCACGCGTGGTCACATGCACATGTTTTGGTCGTGGTGCGAACGTGTCTTGGTCGTGGCATGGTCGTAGCATGGTCGTAACATGGTCGTGATGGCCGTAGCGAGGTCGCAGTGAGGTCGGGGAGGTCGGCTAGCTACGACCTGCCACAACTCAGCTACGACTGCCATGACCATGCTACGACCGACGTACGACCGACCTACGACCACTACGACCGACTTACGACCGACTTACGACCGAGCTACGGCCGACCTACGACCGCGCTACGATATCTTAGGTCGTGGTCAAATCACGACTGTTTTGAACATGTCCAAAACGGTCGTCGCCGCATCCCGACCATGCTACGACTTTCCACGATCATTCTACGACCGCGCTACGATGTCTCCCGACCATCCACGACCGGTCACAACCGCAAGGTCGTGGGTCGTCGTAGCGCAGACGTAGCTCTGTGTGAGAGGGGTTTGAACGACTTTAATAGACCTACAGTACTTATTTATTTGACTGTACGTTTGTTTAATAGACTATCCACGTTAGTGTATATACAGGAGTGTGCTTTTCTGCTTTTGCTCTGCTGTCGCCTTGGAGGGTGTAGACTGTTTTCGGGTTGTTGTTCCTTGTTTTATATTTATCCTCGCCACCTTAATTACTTGGCCACCATGGATAACCCATTGAGCCGGTAGTAGTGTCAGAATTAAAATGATACCACCTCCCTCAACTGGCCGCTGTTCGGTGATCTGTAGCCCCCACCGCCCTCTCAATCCCTGGGGCATCGGGATTTGAGACATGTGATGTTCGTGGTCGAGATGGGAGTTGCTGATATGGAAATAAAACTCCAGTGCGGACCCCACTGTCCGGGAGAACCTCAGGATACCGGCCAGTGGCCAGCCTCTATTCTGTGTAGACTCAGACAAACACGTAGTCACACTACTACTACTACTACTACTACTACTACTACTACTACTACTACTACTACTACTACTACTACTACTACTACTACTACTACTACTACCAGGGTCTGAACGCCCATTTAGAGACAAGCCTCCACAGTGATATACACCACTGATCGCCGTCAACCACAGGGCCGGCTCTCTCTATTCTGTGTAGGCTCAGTCAAACACGTAGTCTCTGCCAGAGTCACATCGGCATGATGGGACCACCCATAGTGGCTTGCATCTACCTTGACAACGCTCACCTGGGAGGATGCTAAAGTGATTAGCATTTGAACCACGGCAGACTCTGGCATGTTCACATGTTACGCAGAGAATCTGGTGCTGAGCAGGAGTCCCCAGCAGACAACCACGTCCTGCCCTCGCCACCCCATAGAAGTGACAGACAGACTCGATCTCTTTACGTGGGTGAAAGCGGTCATACATTTTTCTCCTCAAGGGGTCGACCCAAGGATTGTACAGGGGTCATCCCGGAAGTTGGCCCACTTGGCATCCGATATCATGGCAGTCTCAGCGCCCGGTGCCAGTGCTGTAGACGCCAGCACGAGCAGTATGATGAGAATCATGGCTATATATGAAGAGTTAAACTGAACAGAGTGAACCCCTCGAGAAATATCTGTGACAGATCGAGCCCTGTTCCATCCAGATCGATAGTGATCTTCATCCCCTCAGGGGCAAGGGCTAGCTGCTTCACTCTGCTGCCAGCTAAGAAACGTAGCTCTAGGACTATATGAGTCATTTGCGGACTAGTGAGTCTGACTCGCTGAAGCAGTTTAACAGCACCCTTGATTTTGGAGACATGTACCACACCATCTACCCGTAGGGTGCCCTCCTGGAGGTTAACAGCTTCTTCTGGTCCATCGAATGGACGACGCAGCAGGAGCTTTCGACCTGTAACCCCGATCCGGGGACCCACCCTCGTCAGACGCCTTCACCTATGTAGGTGAGGAAGGATGATCCCCGAGTGTAGAGCTTTGGAACTGTCCCATCCTTTTTCACAACAGTGGAGAGGGGAAAAACCTCTATGTCAATGACTGCGGGAGGCCTATATAGGGGCATCCATGCTTGTCAGTCACCCCCAGGTCCAGCGCGGTACCATACTTCATTCTTCTCAAATATGAACTGCAGGTTTTTTGCCAGGGTCAATAGCAGGCCATCATGGGCCATCGGCGGGGCACCGCTCGAATAGGGTTTGGCCAGATGAAAGCTGAGGTCGTTATTTAGCATGTTGATGTCTGCCACCTCTGTATCCGAGAGCTCAATCAACGGCTCAAGGATGTACTTCCACTTCAGGAAATCGTACCGAAACACGATCTTGTTGCCATCTATGTTGCGACCCAGGCGCTCCTTCGACACAACCTTGAGGTATGTGAGCAGCTCCACCCCATCACCACCAATGGGGTGGAGGGAGAATGCCTTTGAGTTTGCTTCGTACTGTAGGGCGAATGACTTGCCATCGCTCTCTTCTACCTTGACAGCATCAACTGCATACACATCTGTCAGGTCAACAAAAGTAGTCAAGTGAGCAAATATGGGTTCCATAGCACGCTATAGGAGGGGTATAAACAGGACATATAACTATGCCGATTGTCCGACTGCTGCTCTCCGGTGGTGAGAACGTAATCTCACCCTCTCTAGAGGGGAGACGGGTGGTACAGTACCATGTAGAATGGGTCATCTTTGAGGTGTCCCAGCGGGGCACAACATACATACACGCTGATGTGCTACATCAACCTCCGGGCAGTGCACACAGCAGCTCACTCGTAGAAGTTGGCCGGGACGTGATAGAGTATCTCCCAGGTGCCAACAGCAACTATGGAAAGCTATCAGTCCTAGCCTGTTCACACCTGTAAATCACCTGTTTGACAGCCCCTCCATTAACATATATGCCAGCACGGATGGGGTATCGGATGCCCATTTAGAGTTTACCCGATTATTACTCATTGACCTGACATGATATCACACAAGGAATATCTGACCTCTGCCGAGATGATGAAGAGCCTGCTACAGGGTTGCCCCTTCATGACCCCTGCATAGATGCTCACACAGCAACAGATCTGTCAACATTGAAGGAGAGCGACTACAGCGGGAGAGCTGGTATCAACAGAATGTGAGCATTGCAAGTAGGCGAAAGAACAGTGACGGTTCCTGATACTGGCAGGCCCTCCTGGAGGAGAGTAAGCGGGACGATGTCTTCACATACGACGATGAGCCAGATGTAGCGGAGACCACAGATGATGCAGCGGTGGGGGTGGGGCAGCAGCAGATCACAAGGAGGCTGGAGAACCATGCTAAGTACGTGGCACTGGCACAGAATATGCTACGGACTATCGAGGAGTCTGTCAGCAAAGCTCTCAAGGATGGCCAGGTCACCGATGAAGAGTACCACCATATATTGAAGGCCCAAGCCCTGTACCACATGGAGAAACCTAAAGTGCGACAGCAATACCTCAAAGGCTCCAGTGGACAGGTTGCTAGGAGGAGTTAAAAAACGAGATGTTACGGCGAGGTCGCCTCGCTGGTCTCTGGAGTCGAGACGACTACAAATAGTGTGCTGCCTGTATGGTAGCTTTAAGAACACCAGTATAGATGGCCTTCCCACTGAACCTCACGACAGTCATCCGGAGCCAACCGCCCCTCCTGGGTACACCCTTGACTGGCCTGAGAGGTCTACTGGATGATATACCAGAGCTAACATCGTTCTCCATCACAGTGGAGGGACAGTCCCAAACCAGCTTGTCCGTCAACTCACGACCGCTGACCAACCACTCCATCACCATCAAGGATGCGAAGCAAGCTCATACTTGAATCGCTGCTCCAAGCCTCTCATACTGGAATCAGCAGCTGAACTTTGCTGTGTGGTGTGCCACGGCAGGATGTGGAGCAAGTTCCACCCTGCTTCACTCCTATTCTGGTACTCCTGAAGCTGTGCTCATCGCCAGCTGTCTCAGATTCCATGTGTACTTCACGGTGCGACGAATCCTCCATGAGCTGGGTGCAAGCCTCCATGATACAAATGCTTTCGACCCACAGCTCAACAGGCATAGCATCTCAGCGGCCAGCAGACTACAGACAGAGTTCAGTGCTCACCCAGACTATCAGTGGCATCGTGGTGACAACAGCGATCTAGGGGTTATGTACGGTGAACCGAGATGTGACTACTCAGGATTCCCCTATCGAACCCCCTGACGAGTAGGCCATCAGAAGACAGCAACATTCTCATTCGATCCAGACTCCGACGCTGGAGCGCTGGCGCAAAATATGTACATCACTGGCTTGCAGCAGGACTATCCAGATGTGTGGAAGTACTTTGTCCCACACACCACCTCAGGCCTCACGCCAGCAGGGATCGTTCGGATCAACCAGTCCCTGGAAGCACTGTGCTACTGCCTCCTTACGGCACATACCCAGCTGCGGCATTCCATAGATGGTGTCAGTGGAGCAGAGGTCCAGGCCATGTTCATCAGTCTCGTTGAGGATATGATCATCATGGCAGACCCCAGTAGTTTTATTGCTGGGTTCCAGCAGGGGTTGCAGAAGGCCCGTCGCAAACTTGACTTTGCTATTTCGCCACACCTATGGTTGATTCCGAGCAACATGATCGTGAACATCGAGGACCTCTAAGTCAGTGGCTATAACAACATGATAGTTGAGTTCCCCCGGTGTCCACTTCGGCTTCAACACTAACATCAATGCACCTACGCGTAGTATGGGCCATACAGTCGTTCTGACCCTGACACTGCAGCCAGTCGACATGGCAGCTCCAGTCGCCCCGACACTGCAGCCAGTCGACATGGAACTGCTTCCCATGGTAGCTCTATGTGTGGTGTCAGGCCTAGCTATCGTAGCGCTTGGGATCAGCCTACTCCACCACTAGCAAATCAGCTATAAGACTATCCTGACTCTCTACAGTAGCAGTGGGGACGACAGTGAGACACTGAACTAACTTGGCATGCCCTACATCCCCTATACCAACATACACATCCAAGGGCTGGAGGATTCGGCAGCGCATCCTTTTTCCAGCTTGTAGTATCACAGAGCCTTGTTCAGCTCTGAGTCCAGTGAGGCCATAGTGGTCTGCAACTGCTGGAACACATCTGACAGATACTCCCGATCCTTGTAGAAACCTTTAGCTTGCAGGAGCTGCTCGACGATACTCCCACCCATGATACGGTATTCGAGGAAGCAGATCTGTCCCTTGCCAAATTCTAGATAGATCTTCACAGCTGTCAGCTCCTCCGTCAGCTCAACACCGGAGAGCTGAGCGAGCTCATCTGGTGTCTTCTTCTTGTAGTCCTTCAACTCCCTCCAGAAGACATCATAGTACTTCTCACATAGCGTGGGCCCGGACATGTTTAAGATGTCTCAATAGAGAGATGAATATTCCTGAGTACCAACCCAGCCACCCGGCAAACACAGACTGGGAAGATCTTATTAGCTCTCTCGACAGGGGACGCAGACGTTTAACCACGTTGTATACTCAGTGCTTAAACAATGACGTCAATGGTACATATCATGAACCAACGGCCCGAGAGCCAGGCGAGTCTTCAGAAGGTGGAGAACCTGCTACGAACCAAGACACAGAAGTTACTGACCAAAGCAAAACCTCTGGCAGTCCATGTCGCCAGTAACATGGCGGCGAATGTGGCCGTGGTGAAGATGACAGGGGGAAATGAGGTTCTTCCTGCCACCACTGCGGCTGTCCTTGCTACAGTGGTGAGTGGGGTGGCTGGGCACTTTCTCGGAATAACTCACCCCATCCCAAAGATCTCCCTCAGTGGGGCCTCCTACACTGTTGCTGCCTAGATCATGGGTGAACGTGTTACACTAATGGAGGCCGCAGTTCTGGGGCTAGCAACGAGTGCAATGGCTGAGATCATCGTCGCCCATGTTTAACACCTCTGAATAGTGAGAAATGGATCACGAGACCCCTGCAGCATATGAAGCATGGGGTGCCAGAGGGCGGTGTGTAGCCCATAGTCGAGCACACGGACTGAGGATTGCCAATGCCCAGGAATGGTGGACAGCCTACAAGGCGTGCCCCTGCAGGGAGGGCCAGTACCCTAAGCACTGCTACCTATTCCCTTGGCCGACTGCGTGGTCCTCCTATGCCCAACTATTTCACTGGGGGTATGACTAGTAGGTTTAAGCCATCTGTATATAGCACTATGACTCTTGCTCGCTTGGGCGAGGCACGCCTTGCTTCAGAGGACAATGTTGCCCCTATCTCCTTCCTAGACTTCGATGAGAAGGGAGGCCCGTGGGAGATCCGATGTAGCATCCTAGCCTGAGATCTCATCGGGAACACTGATACGGTAGAACAATCGGCTATTAACAAGGCCAAGATTGTATACAAGGGGATGGGCATCAAGGAGAGGGCGACGATGCGAGGTATGCTCGGAGTCGATGAGGCTGGAGCCATCACGGTTATGGCTGAGTGCTATGCACAGGACCTGGTTAATGATCTCCTGAAACCACGGAGCTCATTCCAACAGGATGGAGATAATCTCAAGATAGGCACCATCGGCCTGAGCAATATCACTGTCGATGGCATAAAAGGTGCTACTGCCAGCCTCCAGCTACCAGAGGTGAAGAAGTCAAGGTTCTTTGGTTTGTGGTTTAAGCGCACAAGATAGTCATGGCTTCCCGTGCATGTATCATACAGATACTGGATGTACTAGACGCTGTGAGGGCTGACACAAGTCCTCTACGCTATCTTCTCAGCTGCTGCTGGGATTTCATGCTTGACGCCTCCATCGCATCCTTCGTATCCGCCGGAGGTGCGGGAATCCCCACTCTGCAGGTGAAACAGCTGGTGCAGGAAGTACTGCCATTAAGTCTCCCAGATATAGGCGAGGCTACCGCCGACCAAGTGCTAACCATCCTCCACACACATGACCGTACCATTCGACAGTAGGCCGGCCGATGCTGGCCAGGTGGTGCTGATCATTGCCCCATCAGGACACAGGAAAAAACATTTTGCTGCGGGCTCTCCTGGCCGAACATCTACACTCTCAATACATCCTTCTGGTGTCTGACTCCGCCACTGAGGCGGTTGACAGTAATGATCAATGGTACAATGGCCCAATCACCAAGACGCAGAACCTGCAAGCACTGATGGAGAAGCTGCTGGCAGCCCAACTGACAGAACGACTTGTTCTAGTTAACGATGACCCTGCAATGGACCAGAAGACAGTCACCTACCTCAGCAACATCACCAAGCGCATCTGGCACACAAAGCTAACTGTCTTCATCCTCTTTCAGAAGTACACCCGTGAGATCTCACCGGACATCCGCCGCAATGCCCGGTTGTTATACTTCAGCTCCAAGTGTGGATGTGCCCTGCTGGAGACCATATACGACAGCATAACACTGAAGGAGACCAAAGGGGACTTTATCGCAGGTGTACAGAGGGCAGCTGAGCTGTACCGCTTCATCTTCAGCAGCAAGGAGACAGGTGAGCTGTCACACTTCAAGCCATCTCAGGAAAAGGCGCAGACCTTCACCTACAAGCTGAATCCAGCCAGGAAACTAGCCTGCTCTACACGTCATCACTGACAGACTGAGCAGAGACCACAGCGGTCTCCACTGCAGCATTTTTTCATTCATCAGAAGCTTCGTCCGCAGTCTCTGCTACTTCGTCAGCGGTCTCTGCTGCTTGAGGACCTTCGTCCGTGGTCTCTGCTTCTACTTTGACAGCTTTGGCAGAAGCTACTTCGTCCGCGGTCTCTGCTGCTACTTTGGCAGTTTTGGCAGAAGCTCCTTCATCCGTGGTCTCCGCTGCTACTTCGGCAGTTTTGGCAGAAGCCTGTGGCTTCTTCTTAAGATGATACTTTCGCTGAAACTCTTCCCACTGAG
This sequence comes from Chaetoderma sp. LZ-2023a, assembly GCA_034401795.1. Classification (NCBI taxonomy): domain Eukaryota; kingdom Metazoa; phylum Mollusca; class Caudofoveata; order Chaetodermatida; family Chaetodermatidae; genus Chaetoderma; species Chaetoderma sp. LZ-2023a. Next base: position 83,127,060 of record CM067365.1, read on the forward strand.
GGTCATCTTCTGGGATTTTGTTAATCCGTAGTATCTGATGGTAGACCCACCTTCTCCATGAGGCCTTAGCATTCCCCTTCTTGCTAGGGGGGGGGGGGTTGATGAGGAAGTCCTTCCAGTCCTTTTCTGGGAATTTCACAAATGCATCCAGATCACTGGCCACTCTCCAGCACCCTTTTGCGTTGAAGATGTTCTCAACAGCCTCCTTGCAGCCAACAGCCTCCCCCTCTTGAGTACCTTGAGTACCTTCTGCTACAGCATCACTGATCGCATCCCTGAGGTAGTCATTTGCTCCAGACTGGATTCTATCTTGCCACTCTCGCTCTCCCTGGCTATGGAGCCTAAATACGCCAGCCTACTTCCCGACCATTAGTAGATCTGTGGGGTCGACCCTCGCCCTTTGGAGAGCTAGAATAACAGGACTGTTGGTTGGGGCCTCAGGTAGGAGTGTCCTGCCCTGGGTGCTGTCAAACTTCCGGTAGAGTATCCGAGTCAGGAGTTCTTTTGTACTACAAGCTGATGGAAGTGTGACCGTGGCACGTTCGTGGATAATGTTGATGTCACGAAGCAGTCCTCGGACCCTGTCACAGTGGGACAGTGCACGCTGTAGCTGTCATGCTGACTGTCGTGCCGACTTGTCCTGCTGCCTATAGACAATCTGCTGGAGAACTTCACCAAACATGGCAGCCGTTTAAAACCTCTATATACCCAGACCGTAAACATGCTGCAGTATGTGCAACATCCAGATGGGGCCATTGAACCCGCGACATCGCACCGCACTGATCCTCGGAAGGACTGCCTGATGGTCATTCGACCCAGTATACATGATGAGAACCCATTGTCCGCTGCTGGGAAGTACATTGACTTTGCAATCTTGGTACAGATCCACGAGATCAAGAGCATGACACTCGAGTTCAAGCTTCAGAGCACAATAGAACAGACGGTAGAGCTCCCGCAGGTTCTGAACAGGTGGGAGATCGTGCAGAGCAACAGCATCGTGGACACCACCTATGTGAATGATAAGTACCGAGTCCTAAGTCTGCTGGCTCGTGGACCAATCTTCTATGTGAAGGGAAAGGGGTACTAGGCTGTGGGGTGCAATGAGGGGTTCACGGAATTCGAACTACGGGCAGGTGTCGAGAAGCCCGTGGCAGTTCCACTCTTAACACTCCTCGAGAACACACACGTGAATCCGGCTGCCATGCAGGATAGGCTGTTCCTCTGGGTGTACACTGAGAAGCTCGCAGATGCGATGATGAATGCTCCAAGACTTCATGTCTCGCATGACGAGCATGACAAGGAGCTGAAGCAAACGGGTTCCAAACAGCGGATCGGGCATGTGGAGCGAGAACACCAGCAGGTCCAAGCCACAGCTAACCAACGGGTAGAGGTGACATTGCATCGTGGTGCCTCAGACTGTGTCGCTGTTGCGGTCATCGTTCAGAAGGGAGGAGCCATCCAGCAGGTGGATAAGCTAGTCGACTTCAAGCTTGTGGTAGCTGGGACCAATGTTCTTGGTGAGGTACGCGAGCTGGCTGATTGCCAACTCTACAGACAGAAAACTAAGTCATATGCACTTCTGTGCCTAACCAGTGGCACTCGAGGGCCGTCACCACCTCGGTGGCAGGGACATCCCACCTAATCAGAGCAATCAGCTCAGCTTCAACATTGGAAACCTCATAGCTGGGACTCACTCATTAGGTGTGATGGTACTTTACTTTGGCTAGGCTAAGGTATGTGTGCCGAACACATCAGGTATTCAGCTTGAGCGTGCATAGAGCACGACTCCTGCCGTGGTCCCCACTGCAGCTGCCACCACTACTATAAGCTCTGCTGTCTTCTGACCTGTCGATGCTTCATAGTCGAGCGTTGGCTCAGATACAGGCTCGGAGTACTCATCGAGACTCTCATCTGCCTCTTTGAGGCTCTGGTTGGCCTGAGCTCGGAGTTGGCGTCGGCGTGCCTCCCTCTGGTGCATATGCTTGAGGGCTTTGCTGTACTCAAACATCTCCTTAGACAGCTTCTCCATCACCTGGATATGACGCTTACGCTCGACCTCTGCCACCTTCTTGTCGGCCAATTGAGTCCCCAGTTCTCTAAGGCAAACACGCCCGCATTCAAGATTGTGGATGCCATGCTATAGACTACAGTTTAAAGTTTTAGAGATTAGATAGCAGTGTTCACAGGTATTCGAAGAGGTGTTCATCAATGGCCGGATGAACGATGGTCATCTGTTCGCTTGTCTGGAGTTTGCCCAGGCCATGCATAATAGAACAGGAGTTGATGTCAGTGATGAAATCCTGGGGTTCATCAACCGCCTCTCTTGAGGAGCTCTACTACCAGCCTGGTGGATGTTATCGTGAGCCTCATCAGTTACTCGAGTTCGCATGTCACAAGGGCCACAAGTTCACATTGGAGGCGGTTAGCCAGTGGCTCAGCCACCAGCCGATGTGGCAGATATACAGACCCCATCCATGGCACATCAGGCATGCACATTTCGATGAACCTGTTCGGAACAGAGTTCACCAGGCAGGTGTTCTATTCCTTCCACATGACAAAGTCTGCCATTCGGGAACATGTAAGACCTACAAGTACGCCCTCACCATCGTCGATGTCACAAGTAGGTACAAGGCTGCTGTACCACTTACAGATAAGTCCGCAGGGCAGGTGGCCCAAGCATTCAGCAGTGTCTATGATGATCTGGAGAAGCCCCTCCAGTGGCCAGAATTGTTACATGTGGATGATGGCAAGGAGTTCAGGGGCGAGACCGCAGCCCTCATGCGGAAACACGGTGTGGCGATAAGACGAGGTGATGTTGGTCACCACCGTGCCCAGGCAATCGTCGAGTGCTGGAACCAGCCTCTGGCAGAAAGACTGTTCCCACATCAGTATGCTCAGGAGATGGCGTGTCCTGGTGATCGCTCCAGGGTGTGGGTGAAAGGTTTGCTCACGGTGGTAGAGAGATCCAATACTGAGGTTACTCGGTTAACTGGTAAGAAGCCAGTAGAGGCTATCCAACGATCCTCTGTTGCCCCACCATCCGCAGGAGCGATCAAGGGAGAGGAGTGCCTACCACATGATGCTCTGGTTCAGTACCTGTATGAGCTTGGTGAGCTGCAAGGGGGTCAACGGCGTGCAACAGACCCTAACTTGTCGATAGATATTCACAGGCTTGACAGGTATGTGGAAGCAGGTGGGCAGCCTACATTGTATTACCTGGCTAGCGGTCCCAGGTGACCGTTTTTGCGAGAGGAGCTTCGGCTAGTCCCTATAGATACACAGCTGCCACCATCCGGAGTGCTCACGCCCGCTGCTGTCTATTCATGAGGGATATGTCGCTCGATGGGCTCGGTATGGACACCATCTGGCAGTACATAGTGCTTATCATAGTAAGCGGAGAGTCCAAGTTTTTCCTGCGCATACGTCACCATACCCTGGTTGCGCATGCGTAGGCCTCGGTTTTTAGCTCTGTCCACCCCGCCATGTAGGGCACTGTAGAACCTCTGCCAAGAGACATTATTCTGCCACTTTGACATTCCCTTAGCCGAGCACTTACGTGCAGCTGCGCTTCCCATGCAGTAGCATTTGGAGCAGAGAGCAATGCCACGAGAGCCTTCGAACTCGCGCTTGAACAGTCCCGGAGTCCGTCCAGACCATTTGTCCCAAGCTAGCCAGTCCCGCTTATGAGCCTGGTACTCTGCTCGCATCTCAGGGCGAATGACGTCGTCGAGGTTGGAGCCTGCTATAGCAATATATGCGGAGTCAGTGTCCATCTGCTAGGTACTCAAAGCTGTCACGAGCTATGTAGCGATCGAGGAAGTCGTAGTAGAACTCCAGCATTCGCAGCTTCGCGAGCTCATAAATGGCTATCCCCACCTGGAAGGGCCTTCAAATAGTGATTTTCGGCTTGCGACTCTGGAGCTCGTATGACTCATCAATCTCCTCGAGATCTTCGAACCATGCACTATGCAGAGCCTTGTCTACCACGCGTTCATCCTTCATGAATCTGCTGTTGCTATGGCATTCTAGGGCCTCGATGAGCTTCCCGTATGCACTGTTGCCGAGGAGTTTGAAGAGATCTTCCAAGAGCGCTTTGCTCTTATCGAAATCTCCCGAGCGGCATGCCTCAGTAACATTCTCAACGATCCACTCGAATGGGCGCTTGGCCTCATAGTCAATGGTGTGGTATACAGCAGTGATCGCCAGGCCATGGGTTATATACCACTTGAGGGTCGAGGCGTACAGCAGCCGTTTCTTGCCAGAGAGGGCACCGACCAGCTTCTGGGTGGTGGCCGCTTCCTCCCTAGATTGTCTCTACTGGGATCTCGCGGTTATAGAAGAGAGGAGGCATTTCCTTGAACTTTGCCCACAGAGCCTTGGGGACATCTATATCCACCTCAGCAAACCCAAACCAGCTGTCTGCTAGGAGAGCCTCCTTAAAGCTAGCTACACCACTGGCATCAGACCAATGGCGCACTTTCTTCTTACCACATGGCATCTCTTTGGCCATCATTGACAGGTACAGAGCTTTTGTGTCATAGCCAAGTAGATGTTGGCAGACACGCTCACTCTGGCGGATTCGAGTCACACCGGCCTCGTGGTATCTGGTGAACACGATGCTGGGACCACCAACAACAGCACCCTTCAGCATCTCGTAGGCTTCCTCGTCTGGTAAATAGAGGCTAACATCCGGCATGTGCTGAGCGGTTCCACGTAGGAGGTACTGCAGTGACACACCTGGGAGAGACACTGCGTCTTTGAGGATGTCCATTTCTCGTTCTGTGTAGAACTGCCGCATCTGATCTAGGGCGTCGATGAATGGACTGACGTCCAGGTTATTGTAGTATCGCAGCCAGTCAGCGAATGCCCGCATTCCATGCTTGCTGAATGTCTGGTTACACTGTTCCCACTCTGTTCACGTCAAGAGGTAGCCACCCTTGAGCTTAGATGTCCAGGCTGAGTAGTCAGGAAGCCCTGGATAGTTGAGCTTCTCATGTGTGTCAAACCATTCATATGGGAGCCAGCTCTTCTGCTGTGTACACCCGTAAGCTTTGACCCATACCTCGTACGAGACTCCTGGGCCGAGGTAGTTCAGCACATCGAGAAACCGTAGCTCAGGTGTTATGAGGAACATGGTCTGACTAGCCTTCTTGGCGAATTTCACTGTACCTGTACTGTCAGTCAGCTCATCGACAAAGTACTTCTTGATGACGTTCAGGTCATACCGCCCAGAGTTGAACCCCAGTACAGGCACTTGGTCACACCACTCATTGATCAGTCGCTGCTGTTGCTTTGGGAGTTTGTCCAGGTCTGTCGGTATGTACTGTGCCCTAACCATTGTCCGGACTAGAGATGCTCGCTGTTGGATCTCCAGCATGAACTCTCTGATCAGTTCTTTGGGGTCAGGATTGCAGAGGTGAGTGGGCTCACTCATGGCACCCTCTAAGGAGCAGCCAAATGACACAAGATAGGTATGTGAGTACTCTCGATTGTGAGAGTCTCTGTAGGATGAGTCTTGATACCATCTAGGAGTGCTTTGTAGTCGTAAACTATGAAGTGTGGGTATGGGACAGTCCGAACTCGTTTAGGGATGCTTGAGCAGCTTTTTATACAGCACTCCCACTGTACCACAAGCGTGCATCCAGAGGCTCTCAGCTTCTCCTCTCTCAGGACTGTCTTGCGGTATCTTTGTTCAGCATTCCCACCTCGCTGGTGTTGTGGACACCCATGCCAGTGACAGCCATGGAACTGGTGAACGGTGCTGGTGGTCGGCTCATAACCATCTACGGGAGTGCCCTCGATCCAACGCTCGCCACCGTGCCCACACTCTACATGGTGTATGTGTACGCCTCTGTTTCTCGACTCATACACGATCCAACGAGTAACCGCTGAACTGGATGGTTGGGGTGGATAGAAGGCTTTCTAATACACTGTGGCACCTCAACCTTCTCGCCAGGACACACGATTTTTGTTTTGCCGCCTGTACAGTGATCGGCGTGGCGTTGAAGATGGCATGCCTGTGTAAGCATCTGCTGACAGTGATTGCAGACTAGTGTATGTGCCAGCTTGGAGATGCTCTTGATGTAGAAGGCATGGTGGTCCCACACTCCGATGGTTATGGTGTCACGGTAGTGAGCCGCTTGCCTGATCATGTGCCAGGTGCCCTCTTCGGTTGGTTCTTACACGCGAATTCCGATCTTGGCGAAGATCTCTACCTTGTTCAGCTGATCTAGCGAGGTCTTGCAGACATCAGGTACTGTCTTGCCGTAGAACTGTGTGGCAAGCTCTCGTGCAGGAGCTGTACTTCTATCAGCTCTCGCTCCTCGGTGGACTGCTAGACATCTCCAGAGACACATGTGGTCCCTGTAGGTGTCGAGGGCAGTCATACTCTTCTTCTGTCGTAGCCAGTCTGGGAGGGTGCCTGTCCCAAGCAGAGGTTGGTGGTCGATGACAGCCCTGACCTCAACATTGATTTATCGAACGAAAGCCCACTTGGTGTTGGGTCGATCGATATTGTCTGTGTCAAGGCGGGCTTGCTCTCTTGCTGCCACCCAGTCCTGAGCTGCTCCTATCGTGTTCAGCCACGGGATCATTGGAGCATTCTTGTGGAAGAGCATCACCCTACCGTCTTCGATCTGACGGATGCGATAGGTATGGGTGTAGCGGAGGTAGAAGGCGCTCTAGACAGTCTGCTGGATCTTTTGCATGATCTGGCCTGTGAGGTCTCCTTCCAGACCTCTGAAGAATGTCCAGCATACTGACCAGCGTCCTCTATCCTCTGTCTCCCTTTCGCCGAGACGCTGGTCGAGAATGTGTTCGCCTTCTTGCCTCATGCTCCGGGCTAAGGGTTCAGACCTCGGCCCCCTTATGCTCCGGGCTGGGCGCAGACTTCAGCATTGCTTAACGATCCTGCGTTTGAGAACTAATCCCTCCAGTGGATGGGCCTCCATCCACCTCGCTACAGTCTTGGCTTGCAAGCTAGCAGTCACCTCCTCGTCCAACTGACAATGCTCACGTATCTGCTGCACTTTCTTGTGAGGATTCCAAGGATCCTCTTTGGTAAGCGCTGGAAACCTTCCCATTTTCATTGCTCAGGAGAGTCGCTTCTGCCACTCCTCGGCACGGACCTGTCCGATCATCTGGAGCAGGTCGGCTTTCTTGGCCTTAGAGTAGACTCTAAGGCCGAATTGCTTTGCAATAGCGCGAAGCTGTGCAACAGTACTCAAGGTGTATATCCCTGTGGATGCCTGCATAGGGTGCGGGGGCCCCCTGTGTTGGAGAGTTAAGCACTCCAGTGAATGGGTCTCCATCCACCTCGCTACAGCCTTGGCTCGCAAGCTAGCAGTCACCTCCTCGTCCAACTGACTAAACTCATGTATCCACTGCGCTCGAAACCTTCCCGTATTCATTGCTCGGGAGAGTCGCTTCTGCCACTCCTCGGCACAGATCTGGTCGATCATCTGGAGCAGGTTGGCTTTTTTGGCCTACAGTGGCCTCCACGGCCGTTCAGACCCTATTATGTGTGGTGATCATTACCTGTGGGTGGATGCCTGTATGGCCGTTCAGCCCCTATTATGGGTGGTGTATATCCCTGTGGATGCCTGTCGCTAAATGAGTGTTCAGACCATATTATGTGTGGCGATCAGTACCGTGGGTGGTGTATAACCCTCTGGATGCCTGTCTGGGTGTTCAGACCCTATTATGTGTGGTAATCAGTACCTGTATGTGGTGTATATCCCTGTGGACCTGTCTAAATGGGCGTTCAGATCCTATTATGTGTGGTGCTGGCGATCAGTACCTGTGGGGGTGTATATCCCTGTGGGCGCCTGTCTCTAAATGGGCGGTGTGCATGCATGACCCCTGGATAGGATAATATGCACTCGTGTATAAAGCCCTATGAGAGAGGTATGGCTAAGTCCGTAAGAACGCGTAGCATGCATGCGCACGCATCAGATTCACGTGTTAGTATTGTGAGAGAGTGTATGCGTATATTGTACCGAGAAATCACTTCATTCTCGTCGTTCTTGGCACCGATTAGGACCGAAATGAAGCGAGAATTTCAAAACTGTTTACCATTTTAAAATCGGACCAGAAATGGCCGAGTTATCCACAAATGCTAATAGTGAGATTTGAACCTGTGATTTTAAGTTTGCTAATAAACACAAAACAAGGATTCCCCGCATTAACTACCTCGGCCATGTAATGCATTAGTAATTATAGCTGATAAGTTATGTGTTCTCATTGCTATATTGCTGCGCTTATCAGTCCCTCTAGATCTTGACGTCATTTAGAAATAACGCAGTAACAGCAATTTTACAACTCACGCCCAGAGATAAGATTACTAAGAGGCCAGATTTTGGTGGTGGTGCGGTGCATCAATCAATAGAGTACTGAATTGCATAGGATTCCCAGGCGGCAGACTGGGGTTCAAATCCGCTCAAAAGACCTCGCTAGAACTTACCTGAAATTTCGAAACTAGGTAAGACACTAGGGCCGGGGTAATATGACCAGGTTAGATAAAGACCCACCGTGACACTCCCCAATGCGGGATCAAAGCACCACACGCACGCACGCACGCACGCACGCACGCACGCACGCACGCACGCACGCACGCACGCACGCACGCACGCACGCACGCACGCACGCACGCACGCACGCACGCACGCACGCACGCACGCACGCACGCACGCACACACACACACACCAGCCGGCTGGAATAGAAACAGAGTGGGGTAGGAGATAGGTGGGGTAGGATAGATAGGATAGGTACATAGGTAGGATAGGTAGAAAAGTGGCCCACAGATAGAAAAACCTCCTCCGGATACCGGTCAGAATAGAGAGAGAGAGAGAGAGAGAGGCCGGCCACTGGCCGGTATCCTGAGGAGGTTCTCCCGGACAGTGGGGTCTGCACGGGAGTTTTATATTCGCCACGGCATTCCATGGCCACGGATCACTGAACGGCAGCCAGTTGAGGGAGATGGTATCATTTTAATTCTGACACTACTACTGAGCCCTTTCTCCTTTGCTGTCAGAGTCATCCTGGCATCTGTCCCTCTCGGCAAACAGTTTTCTTCTATCTTCTCTTTCCATTGGGTCATGTTCCGTTTTATCCAGATTTCTTCATATGTTGGATCTTCACATTCCGCTAGTTTCTTTGCTGAGCTGAGTATGTTGCTGTTGTCTTCTTCACTAGGTTTTCATCATGACTAACCCTTCATTCAGTTAACTCACTCTCACTTTCAGGGAGGTTAAAGATTATTAGGTTTCTTTTTCTAGTCTCCCTTTCCCTAATTTCTTGGATGCTCTGTCTAGCTGCTTCGATATATCTACCTGAGCCGCAGATCTTAGCAGATATATGGAATATTTTAACACCAATTTGGTCGGGAAAAAACAAAAGTATGTGCTGGGCGAAATATCACCCAGATTTACCATATAAATGAATGTTAAATTTATAATTTATTTAATTTGTAACTGACCCCTGTAGTAAAACTATACGGCCCGACATGTTGCAAAACACATCACCCGTCCATGGACATGTACGTATTTGACAGACTTGTCTTGCTACGTTGACGATTAGCAATAAAAGAAAATGACCAACCACGGGCAATGCACTATATTCACTTCACTACGCCAAGACTAAATAGTTCCTTTCTTCTACCCCCAACAGAACAACCAATTCAATTAATTATACACATACCCACTAACCAATGATCGGGCGACACATCTGATGATCACCATCCCCACCTACCACAATGTATTAAAACCTCATTACACAAGATAAACATTCCACTGCATGCAGTATTACTCCGCGTGAGACAACAACATCTGCCTATTCCCGGATGAAATATACATGTGAAATATACCGCTACTACCTAAACCATATATGGAAACAACGCTTAGATAGGGGAGAACGTGGTCAAGTGGTACACTTAAGCATCCAATCTCAATTCATCCATTCTTTTTAAAGAAGAAAGCATGAAATAAATGGCTTATCATTCATTTCACCATATTACATAGGTTATGAAGAGGCGAAAGAAAACATAATGGTTGCCCGCCATGCAAAACACACCAAAAAATTATGAACCCCCCCCCCCCGAGCTAACAAGCTCATGCAAAAAAACAAAAAAGTATGCTGCCCGCCCACCACACCGCCCCCCCCCCCCCCCTCCTCAACCTATGAAAGATTCGAACAACCCACCATCTCCCCGCTACCCTCCAGGCTATCACCGTTAATAGATAATTTGATGGGAAGGCTAGCAAACCTGCAACCAGTAAATGCCACCTCGGGCTGCACCATGGCTACCCCCATTGGATAGCAATACCCTGATGCGCAGACGCAGGCAAGAGTACCTAAGACCCAATTTGCATCCCATGTGCATGCACCAGGCCACTGGGAGTACCCAGTAATAGCCAGGTTTTCTAATAGGAGAGGACATGGCCATGTACGTGTGATGCGGTTGACTGGGTAGACAATTTTTAGAATGTAAATAATATCTTTGCACGACTTCTTCCTCAGAAATATGGCCTATGATCACAATGACCCCCCCCCCCCCAGAGTGTTCAGTACCACTAGAAAGACTGAGAGTCCCGGTTTCTAGAAACAACCAACTCGAAGTTATTCAAGAAGAAAGCAGCCATAAGATCAGTATTTGACATAGCATAACACGAATAAAGTAACCAACCACTTGGCCCCACTATTGATCGCCTGCCTCCTGTTTGGATGACACGAGTACCATCCATCGAGATGGCCACTTCCAACATTGAACTCCTGCCTCCGGGCTGCAGCGGCGAGGAAAGAGACGATGCATCCATCCTCGAGCTGGGCCAACCAGCCGGACATATCAGGTACAGGCACTCCATCATGTTAGGAATGCCTGGCCGGACCAGCACGCTGGCCGCTCCAGCCAACAAACGATTGTTGGGGAGCCCCGAGAAAGTGTCCAATGGATGGCATTGCATGCCCCAAGACCAGCCACCACTGCAAGCCACCTGGGAAGAACGCTAGATGTGGACAGCCTTTGCCTCGGCCCAGTGACAGAAGGGAACGAAGACAAGGACAGCTTCCATGATGACCAGCTACCCAGTCCCTGCACACAGCATCATACCCAGTCTCGGCAGCCAGTGTCACAGGCACGAGACGGCGGCTGCCCTGCCACACTCACCTAATGTGCAAAGTAAGTTGGAATCTGATTGGTGGACTGAAAATCGCTAGGAATGTCATGTCACATAGCAGATCAAATGACTGCAAGTACGGCCACATACTGCAGAGCTATGTGACTGGGCGCATGTTAGTACGATGTAGCAGTCGCAATCTAGACATAGAGCTGTGGCTTCGGTTTACACTTAACCACCTTTTCTCGATCTCGCATCGAAGGAGATCTCACGAGACACAAATGGAATAATGTATGTTAAATTTCGTTTTGTTATCGGGATACTCCAATCTGAAGTACTACGTGGATGCTTTACCTATCTGCTCATGCTCACACCTTTACTCTCGCTTGCAGGAGGAGTAATCGAATATAATTTGTACCACATGATACGAATTTGTACCACGTGATATCGTTATCCGATTATACTCTTGGGCCGAGTTTACTCCATAAGTAAAGTAACTACTTGAGTTGCTAGAGTAGTGCCTACACCGCTAGAGTACCTACTCGGGTACATGCTCAAGGCTACCCACCTATCAACAAGGGTAAGTTGAGTAGGCCACATGTTTGCCTTGAAATCAATTGTATGAGTAATGAGTTGGGGAGAGGCCATTGCTTTGCCAGAATAACCCAGCGGAGGATGAAACATAGACAAATTTTAACCTTAGCATCTTTCATGGACATTGACATAAGTTCCATGCTTAGCTGACAGATTGAAATTCCTAAATATTATTGAACTCGGAACAGACCCAACAGGGGACTCGGGAACAGTTTTCATTACCTAGGTACTGTAGGTATTGGAATCCTGAAGGACAAACAGGTTGGTAACAGATTGAGCACAATGGGTGGAACCAAGCCTGTGCTGGTTCTATCATGTGTCAATACGTGACTTTTCAACATCCTGTCATGAGATGGCATGACCGTTGAAGATAACATGGGTGTTGGGGTGTGAGAAGAAAGAGGAAAAGAATGGCCCTCATGGAAGGCCATAGGTATGGCCGGTACGTCGATAATTTCCCCTTCGGTTCTATTACTATCGCATCCCCGGAACTCCAAATTCACACTTGTGACCTGGCTCTTCTGATCCCCAATCTCGCATTTGTTTGAGAGATATCTGATCCATAAGATCACTCATCTCTCGTGTTATGTTTTCAATCTCCCCGTCAAAGACATCCGATGTTACAGAAAGCTTCATTTTCTGGTGGACTGTGCACTTACTGAGCAACTGTCGTGCTCGAGCAAGCCTCTCTCCATGGGAGGTTAAAGCGTTCATAATTAATCAGAGTGGCTCTATTGGTCACCTTGAGAAGCATACAATGTCATGCAGTGGTGAAATTAGTGCTGAGGACAATAATTAATGAGGGTATTAGTTAGTGCAAAAGGTTGAGGTTGGCACAAAAATCCTGATGGGTTATCCCAGACTGTGCTAAATTCTAAAGAAGAATCAGGTTCTTAATGGAAGTGTAATGCAACATAAAAGTCTCTAAATATAAAGACCAAGCTGCGAAAGAAAATAGATTTTAAACCAATAAGTTGCACAGATGAAATACCATAGTATTATAGCGATTGCGCGCACTATCTGGCAACAATTTTTGCCATTATTTTGGAAACGTTGTGCTGATAACAAGCTGGCAACAGTTAACAACGCTCAGATTCTGTACTGTAAAAGATAGCAATTGGGCGCACTATATGGCAGCAATTCTCCAATTTAAGTTCAGCTTAAATATAACTACAAATACTATCTGGGTAACAGTTATGACACTATCTGGCAACAAAGTGCCGCAAATACAATCCGGCGACGTGTACCAAATAGAAAGCACCCTGACAATGTTCAAGCACTGAAAATGAAAGGACTGGGCTCAGCGATGTTGTTGGGTATACAAGTACCAAGTATGAGTGCAATCCGACAATAAGTACCAATTGGAAAGCACTGACAACAAAATCTGCCCTGAAATCTAACAAGTGAAAAGAAAAATAACTCTACAAATTCTGACAAGGAATCAATCATGAGCCGCTGAGAACCATGAGGTGAATCAGCAATACAAGATTACTTTGTCTGTAAAAGATATTCAAATGTAATAATAATAAGGAGGATAAGGACGCCAAAGAGACTTAAATTCTAGAGAAGCCAGTTGCTAAATTGACTTAGTAAAACTTATAGAACGATCTCCTTATAGATTGGTAATCAGGAAATAAAGATCTCTTGCTACCTTTCTGATAAGGGTAGCATGACCTCTCTGACTGCTGAAACGAGGAAAAGGAAGCTTAGCACACAGTGACTTTGACTTTGACCTTCTCTCAAGCTGCAGTGCTCAAAATTAGAGGGATCCGGTCAGGTGACCTTGACCTCTTAATCTTAATCTTGGGAAAATGATAAAATACTGTCAAAGCAAGTAGGTCAAAAGCGACCAACCTTTGACCTCTCCAATAAGAACAATTTAGCAAGAAAATTTAAATGTCAAAACCACTGACCAAGGAGATTAAGTTTAGCTAAATCAATAAAGTAAAATTAAGGTTTAGACTACCCTGTGTTAAGGAGGACCCGTTCTTCTCCATAATGCTACACTTAGTTTAATGTGAAGCCGGATTAGTGAAATTAGGTTCAGTATGCAGACTTTTGCCTAAAAGTTAAATCTAAAATGAATTAAATATTAATTTAGAAAACAGTAATTATTTTACTGGCATCCCAAAACTGGAACGAAATCCATTTCACCTATCCTAGCCTAACCAAAGGGGAGTCCGGCGGGTGTTCTAGATAAGTAATCAATTCTGAATGATTATGACAACACAATGCTGTGCTGTTGCTAAGGCAGACGGCCGCCTTATCATCAGCAAAGCACTTTACAAATGGTTATGACACGATAAATGAGACAGAAAAATAGTTCCTAGCCGAGTGTAAAAATAACCTGAGTTTTCTGTTGTAGTATCCTCTTATGCAATCCGCTTTTCTGAGTAAATATGACAAGCAGTTTTTGCGATATTTTCCATCTAATGCTACAGGATCATGGGCAGGGACCTTTGCAACTAGTGATCTGTCACCAATATCCTCGGCTGTTGTACGTATTTTGTCTTGTATTGGGAGAGTAAGAATATTAACCAAGTGGTTATCACCATCTTTCTATGCACAGTTGCAAATGAAACATCTATTCATCTCCAATGGCATTACATCTGACCTGGTAGTAATATGATGATCACTAGGACCTGCTGATGTAGATGGTCCTGCACTGTATTGCTTCAAATTGTAGGAGGCTCGTCATGTATAGTTTTGGTACCACAAACGGCGATAACTAATAGGAACACAGAAACTGGTCTCAGTAATTATTCCATACTCATGTGCTAATTTGTATGAGTCATCCTTGTTCTCCGTCATACAAGTGTACAATGTGCGAGCGCCATGTTGTGCAGGAGAAACTAGATTGTCAGCACCTCTCTTTAAACAAATAATACAGATGGTCTTGTCATCTAACTCGAAAGGTTTTTGTACATGGGTTGGGGTCTCATTTTTCAGCAAAATGGCACGTCCCCCAACCCCACCTATTTCACATATGTCTGATGAGATTAATATTTTATAAAATGCTATCCTCTTGCCAGAAAGAATATAAATCTAAGCAATGCGCACCTTGGTTACTGACAAGTGACTTTGAATGGGCATATATAGGAATAACTGTGACATAAGTATCTGCAGTGCATTAATGCTTATAGAATATTTAGCTAGCAGCTCTTCATATAATTCTCAACAGGTTGGCTGCTTTACAGTTTTTCATTTATGCTCCAAATCGAAATGCATTTTATTTTTACATTGAATGACACTTTTCGAATTTATCCCGGAACAAATGTGTTTGAACAAATAAATGCTTAATGTATATGAAAACATATTATATACTTCCTGTATTAATTAAATTTTAGTCTACTAGAGTAAAATGGTTTTGTACTTAATGATACACAGAAAACATGCACTGTGGCACAATTTTTAACACATCTAAATATGTACCGTGATGTCACAATATTTAAATATTAAAGTAACATCACTGATAGCAAGCAAACATTGGCCCAATGCTTACCACTACGTTGGGACAATGTAGTTTTGCTCATCGGCCCAATGTTGGCCCAACGTTGGCAATTTGTTATTGTGCAAAAGTTGAGCCAATGGTCATAAATCTATGAAAATGTTTCAAACAGCACACCAGGAAGCATAATTTAACAATTTAGAAATTAAAATTTGAATATTATGTTGATTTTGTTTGATTTAATGTGAAATTTCCAATGCTGGCCCAACGTTGGCCCAATGTTGGCAAACATGTGATACAGCCACCATAATGCCAACTACGATCAGCCAATCTGGTGCCAATGTTAGCCAACTGGCTACATGTTATCAGGGATAAATAGCCAAATATATGTTGCATAGCTCAAATACTTTAATTAAAATAAATTATAAATGTGTATGTGTCAATTATTACATGTTGTGGAAATCCTTTATAAAATAATTATGCTATCATGGCTAATCTGATTATTTCTAGGTGATTATATTGTGTTTAAACTGCTGGTGGGTAGCCGTATTCAGAGCTCTGTGTCTTTTTAGTTAACCACACCCACATGCCCAACATATATTTTCTGAAAGGTAAGATATAGGCCTTTCATTTGGTACCAATGGACATTCTCTTACAGAGGGATGCAATGGATATCATAATTAGGCTCTGTTTGGAGAATGGTGGCCAGACTATAAATGGGACTGGGCGAATCATCACTAATTTGCCCTTTTAATGGTCTGAGTTGGGTAAAGAAAATTAAAAATATTGTATTTATTGAATGCCCATTTGTGAGTCGGGAGTGACCTTTCAAAAGTTTGCTTTTGGAATGATGGTTATCATGTGTGTCATTCCAGTGGTGGTCTTCTCTTGGTGTGCAAGCTAGCATTTTTTGTGAAAACTGTAGAGATCAGTTTTTGGCTTGTATGACCATTTGGGGGTTGACTGTGTACATTTGTTTCTATGATTCTTGTAAAATAAAGGCTGGCTTTACCCTGATTTACTTTTTATTCTTTTCTTTTGTGATATTTATTCTACTTTCCTAGCCTATATTTTAGGCAAATTGTATTAGGAATGTGTTTGTGCAATTGCGATCTTTTTGTATGCTTTTTTGGCGAATGAATTCCTTTGATGGTTAGATATTTTCGTAAAAATACAATTTTTTTTTTTAAATGTATTTTTTTTTATTATTTATTTTGGGATGTCTGAGTGTCCGTTTGTGGGTTGGGATGGAATGGTCTCTGAGGATTTACCTCTATAATGATTGTTGAGCCAGTTGCGACAGTGGTGAATTGTCAGGGGCTCTGTTGTATTGGTCCGCGAATGATCATTCCTTATGGCCGCTGTGGTAGCTGTTTTGGATGGCTCGATCGTGAATAGGTTAATGTATTTTATTGGATCCAATATTTTGATATGGTCTTGTCTGTGAATAACTGTGTGCATTGTTATATTGAATATATTGAACCCTTCAGAAAAGATTTATTTGTAGTGCCTTTGATCAATTGTTGTCAGTGTGAAATCAGATAATATCTATTAGTGCGTTGACTGTAATCATGGACCATGCATGTAGCTCGGAGTGTTTATCCCTTTATCACTTGGGCTGGCTGGGGATTGCTTTTACAGTGGTCTGCCACTGGTGACTGGATCGAGAAGCAAGGTCTTTTTTGGTCTGGGTTTTCATGTTTTTTATAAGAGTATTGAGATTTTCTTGAATGGATCTGTAGGTCATAGATTACAGTGTTTTAGATTTTGAAGCTTTATGAGTGTTTTGCAACTCAATTCTTTGACCTTTAGGCTTGCTGAAGTTTGCTTTTCTACGTTCAAATGTATTCATTTATTTGTTTGGAAAGGCTTTAAGGTTCGCTGTGTGTCAACCCTTGCTACTCTGTTGTAAATATTCTGTTTTTAATGGGTCAATAGCAAAGTAGCTGGTGTACATTTTTCAACAATTTTGTTGGATGATGTTGCTCTCTGTGACAGTAGCATCTTCCAACTGGTTTGATGAAGAATGAGCACAAGTTTATCCTTTAATTTATTTTGAAATTTTTTTTTGATATCGGGGTTATGAGCATATTTCAATATAGGTTGATGGAATGTGCTTGTTTGGTTCATAAAATGTCGGACTAATTTCAATTTGTATTTTATATAGAGCTTGTCAGATAAGCGAGCTCCTTAGATCGAATTAGTAGTTTTGGTTTTTCCTATTGTTTTTTTTGTTGTCTGTTATATATATATATATATATATATATATATATATATATATATATATATATATATATATATATATATATATATATATATATATATATATATATATATATATATAAACAGACAACAAAAAACATGTTAAATCACCCAAAAAGGAAGTTAATTACATATAGAGCTTGTCAGATATGCGAGCTCCTTAGACCGAATTAGTAGTTTTGGGGTTTTTTTTTTGTTGTCTGTTATATATATATATAACAGACAACAACAAAAAAAAACCAAAAAGGAAGTTAATTATATATAGAGCTTGTCAGATATGCGAGCTCCTTAGATCGAATTAGTAGTTTTGGGTTTTTTATTTTGTTGTCTGTTATATATATATATAACAGACAACAAAAAAACCATTTTAGTCGTGGTTCAAATTTGTGTAGAGGAGTGGCTTTTTTCTTTTCAAATAATAAAATTAAAATTTTAAGCAGTCAATCAGATGGAGATGGTCATTTAATTTTAATTAATGCTGAATTTCAGAATAAAAAATGTGTGATTGTAAAGCTCTATGCTCCAAATCTTAGGACTGAACGTGAAGAGTTCTTTAGGAAACGTGCTAATCTTTTACAAAATGTTCAGACTGGTACAATTCTATTAACAGGTGATTTTAACACAGTCTTATGCCCTATTAAAGATAGATTAAATTCCTCAAATTCTATGGTCTCTAGTTTACATGAATTAATAGTTACATATGATTTAGTTGATATTTGGAGAGTTTGAGATGCAAATACAAAGAGATTCACATGGAAGCAGTCAAATGATGTGCAATCAAGGATCGATTACTGGCTTGTACAGAGGCAGATTCCAAATTCTATTTATCACACTGAAATATCTTTAGGGATTCAATCAGATCATAAAATGGTTACAGTGCAGCTAAATTTTCTCCAAAATTCTGTACCAAGCTTTAATTTTTGGAAATTCAATAGTAAACCTTTGAGTTATGTGTGATATACTGATACAATTTAAGATTTGTTTTAAAATGAGGTGCCGGATATTAATGATTTATCAAACAATAGAATGAAATGGAATTGGATCAAGTTTTCAATAAAAAAAACATATCTGTAGATTTTAGTAAAGCTATGTCTAAAAAATGAAAGAAAGGGAAAAGAAGTTAATTAAAGAAATGTATATACTTGAAAGTTATTTAATTGATAATCATGATGCGCAGTCAGAAAATGTGTTATCTTTGGCCAATAAAGAGTTAGAATCTATTTATGATAGAAAAGCTGAAGAGGCCATTATTCGGTCCTGGATTCATTGGACGGAATCTGGAGAAAGAAGCTCGAAATATCTTTTAAACTTAGAAAGGAAAAAACAATCTAAGAATGATATTAGTGAAATTTATGATTCCGGAAATCATTTAATAACAAATGAAAAGTTAATTTTGTCAGCACTTGAAAAATTCTATTCTACTTTGCTATAAAGCAAATCAAAATTTTAATGTAAATGATTTTTATAAAGTTTTTGACACGATCTCTTTGCCTAAACTGAATGATGTTAATTTAGCCAAGCTTAATGCCCCTCTTGAACTTGAATTCCATGCAGCATTATCAAGCATGTAGAATATTAAAATCTCCAGGTACTGATGGCCTGACGGCAGAATTTTTAGATTTTTTTGGGATGATATTAATGATTTTTACTTCTTGGCTTTATATGAGTCTTTGGAAGAGGGGATGTTATCTGAATCTCAGAAGAGAGGTGTTATTACCTTGATTCCCCAAAAAGACAAAGACCCTAAATTTTGTAAAAATTATCGACCCATCATATTATTAAATACTGACTATACGGTTATTGCGAACAGAATTAAAGATGTTCTGACTGATATTATGCATCCTTCCCAGACTGGTTTTTATTAAAAATAGGTATATTGGTGAGAATATTAAACTAATTTTAGATATTTTGGAACTTGATTTTATTAATTGTTATGTTTACATGCTTGATTTTGAAAAGGCTTTTGATTCTATAGAACACAATTTTATGTATGAGTGTTTAAAGGTTTTTAATTTTGATGAGGCATTTATTAGCACTTTAGAGCTTTTTTATACAAGCATTAAAAGCTGCGTTCTAAATAATAAAGTGTCTTCAAATTGGTTTGAAAATAAGAGGGGTGTTAGGGAAGGCTGCCCTTTATCACCGTATATATTTATTATATGTGCTGAGATTCTGAATCATACTTATAGACAAAAACTTTATATTAATTTAAAAAAAAATAATAATATCAACATTTATGGTAGTTATTATGCGCGGATGAGTCTACTCTCACAGTGATGGACACAGTATCTATTAATAATGCATTAGATTTTTATTATGAATAGTCGACTATTTCTGGTCTAAAGCTGAATGTAGATAAATGTGCTATTATTCCTTTCGGGAATGTGGATGTTCATAATCTGCCATATGGCTTAAAATTAGCCACAACTTATAAATATTTGTGTATACTGTTAAATGACAAGAATTTTTATGATGTCAATGAAAAAATAAAGATCAGGCTTGATAGATGGAGCCAAAGAGGGCTTACTATTTTTGGACGCTCCTTTTAGTCAAGACTGAAGGAATATCGCGGCTTGTTTATCTTTTAAGTATGTTAACTACATCTAAAGATGTCATTAAAAAATTTGAAATATTATTTTATGCGTTTATTTGGAATCGAAAAAGTGAAAAAATTAAAAGAGTTCAGCTTAATTCCCCAATTAAAAATGGGGGCATAAATTCAATGTATTTAGAATGTATGAATGCTTCATTAAAATTAACATGGCTTGCACGATATTTCTCTCCTTTAGCAAGCCCTCGGAAAATCATACTTTGTATGATTTTTAGGAATGTTGGAGGTTTAGCCTTCTTGCATCATTGCCAATTTCCAATTAAAAAATTGCCAGTGTTAATAGCTTCGTTTTATGAGGAAAACTTAAAAATTTGGTCTGAATTAAATCCTTTTCTGATGGCAGGATCTACTGGGATCATGGTGCCGCGCATGGATGCCGGAATGCTGGCATGCAGTGCGGGAGTGGTGATGGTGGTTTCCGTGAGACTTATCTCCTCGTCGAAAACTAAACTGAGCAGAGATATAGAACTGTCTGAAATGTCCTGTAACACTGGATCATTAATTGTCACAGGAGTTGTTATCACTACCGAAATTGACTGTCCGATCAAGGATGTGGATGTTGTTGTGGTGATGAGTGTTGCCGGTGTGGTTACTGCTTTTTACGGCTGCCAGTGTTGTGGGGTGATGGTTGCTGGAGTGCTGGAGCTGGCTGGCTGTGTTGTGGATGCGGATACTGAAGCTACTTGCGAAAAGTCAGGTTGTCGTCTTTTTGTACGTTTAGTTTTGGCCATCTCTCCAGTCGGAATTACTACAATTGGAAGTCTATTTTCAAAACGTGGTTCGAGGATATCTATATCCTCGTTTTGCTCACCAGGCTTTGATGTTACTGTAGCGCGGACTGACTGGACGGTTGCTGACCGTCCCAGCAAAGCTGGGTACAGAATGGCCACTCCGGATTCGCTCCAAGCACGCCCTCCTGGGTAGGATAGTATGCGTACATACATAAGCCCTATGGGAGAGGATTTAATTAAAATCAGTCCGATAAAACGTGTGGTGCGCATGCACGCATCAGAGCTTCGCTGACAACATGTCACGGAATTGGAAGCGAGTGCATGCCTATAGTGTAGCGAGTGGGGACTCGTAAAAACCTTTACTTATTCCGTTCTCGTAGTTCATGGTACCGGCCAGGACCAGAATAAAACGAGCTTTCTAGAACTGTTAACCATTTTAAAATCTGCCCAGAATGGCTGAGTTATCCGCGAAAATCCCCTTAAATTATCTTCAAAATATTGCTTTTGACGTCGTAATCGCGTGTATGCATAAATAGATCTAGAATGTTCTAGAACGTGGTAAATACGTCACTGATCTAGCTGTACGCTCGACCGCTGATTGGCTGAGGGCCCTGCCTCTGATGTCACAAGTAATATAAAAGGGGTGAAAAATCGAGAATCAGGAGCATCGTCGGTGTGGAGACCGACCCGTCTGGATGAAGCGTTGGAGCTCGTCATGCCCTCATGGGAAGGATGCTCGCTGTGGATATCCGTCTCCACCTCCACCATAAAGACATGTCAGGAAGCAAAACTTGCTTGTGTGAAACGTAGCCACTGTGCAGGTGATGTTTTATGTGGTTGCGGGACAAGGTCGCCCGATTTTCATCAAATTTGGATGCCTTGTATCGTAACATGTACGCATGCTGTCCTTGGAGGTAGATGCTAATTCAGGCGACCTACGGGAAGCGAGGCGTCTGCGCCCATTGGACAACTGTATTGAAAGTTAGGTAGGAATCCCTGCCACTTGCGGCCAAAACTAGTTGCTGTTTCTAACAACTAAATGATAGGTTAGACAGTAGCAGAAGGCCCACATAAATAAAGCGGCATCTACCAATACAGTATCTTTGGAACTGCATAAGACGATGGCTTGGGAATTCTTCAGAAATCGGTCGTCCCATTTTCACGTAAACTAGTATGCATAACATTAATTATGGTTTCACTAGGATCTTCACTTAGCATTTTTCTGTTGAACAAAAGAGTGGCCCTTTTTGCCAGTTCTTTTCCTCCGCTTCAGCGTTGAAGGCATTTCCCTGTGATGGAGGCCCGCGCGAGGCCCTTACCTCTCGCAACAACAATATTTTCTTTGTGTGTGTGTGTTAGAGGTATATTAGTTTTTATTAAACTACCTAGTGAATTCGTTGCGGATGCTTCTCTTGCAGGGATATCTCTGCGGATTCAAGAACCAGTGTGGTACCTCCGGCGACACCACGTGGAAAGAACACCAGATACCTCTATGTTGTGTATTATTGTGTGCTCATTTACTGTCAAATGATTCACCTTGTTTGTATAGTATATAAATATTTCTACTGTTTAGTTACAAATTGTTCCATATCTCTAAATTAGTATGGATAGACATACCGGTGACACTAATAGTTGGGACGACACCGTGTGGTTCAATATTGGTGGCAATGGTCTAGAATTTTGGTCTTTGTATTTCTCAGAGAGACATCATACAGGATCCGCAACCACGAGATCCACAGCTAACCAGCCACCCTGTTCATCGTGCATTTGTGGTGCGATGGGTGGAAACATCATAGCAGACCAGTACGTACACCCATGAGCTACATTACAATTAACACACGATGCTTGAAAGCCAATGCGTGTGTTACACTGTACCACGTGGCAAAATATAAGTACTTGCGTAATTGATGTGAAGGTTCAAGTCCGAACTTCTGGAAAATGCATGCTTGTTGCAGGTGCCGATTCTTCCGAGCTGTCAGACAAGGCGAGGTCTTCCGCAAGTGACATACTATTCCCGCATGATGGTTATATGCGGAACTGAAGGTACCTAACTAAACTTTCCCTAACTTTCCTAGCTCTTCATAATACTTTCCTGGCCAATTATAACATGAAATAATAAGAAGAAGAAAACAGCAGAATTTGGTTTGCGACACGAAAATGGCTTAATGACCGATTTTCCCTAGTGTCGAGTTTGAAGGGAAGATGAAGTTTCACTGCATGCTTTCCTCCTTTTATACGTTTTGGTGACATCACAGGAGGGTGGAGGACCATGCCCAAAAGTTCCAGTGTGAGCCGGTCACTCCATGTATGGAATTATTTACCTTTCGCTCTCCTGGAGTCTGATCATATATTGCATTGTTAAGAAGAATGTAAATATATATATATAAAAAGGCAGGATAGCCACTTTCATCCCCACTCGGCGGAAAATCGGGTCTCCGATCAACGTTAAAATCTGGAACCATTTATTCCTGTGGACGCCCACCTTTTAATTAGCATGATGCGGTTTTTCAAGTTGGATAATTATAAACTCGCCTGCTCAAATTTCAGGCTTGAATGCTCGATGGGCTGTGGGAGAGCGTGATGACGTCAGTGGCCGGGGCTGTGGGAGAGCATGATGACGTCAGCGGCCTTGACCCCGACTCACCACCTCTCGCCTCCTCCATCATGTTTGTAGTAGCATCGTGAAGGACGGTACTTTTCTTTATAGCCGTTGATCCAATTTACAGGAAAATAGAAGTGATGTTCACGTGATTCTTGTGTTTTTTTAAACCATGTGGATGATCGGAAACTTAGGCAATTTGTATATGGGTGGAGATTTGATACTGTTGACTGTATGTATTTGATGCGAAAAATAGAAATATATGTTTTCCTTTTTCTGTTCCTTAGAACAGCGTCCCTTTATATGGGCGCGATCTTGTACATGCACCGCCTCTTGTGTATAGTAGGTTTATTCCAGCCCATGTTGATTGATGGCTGGAACATGTAGGTAAGAGAATAGTTGAAATTCTCTTTGGTGTTATGCTGTCTAAGTTTTGATGCTGCTTCATCAGCCCACGTGCTAATGATTTGTATACACGGTAGAACCATCGTGTTCTTAATCAAAATTAGGACAGTATAGCTGGCGGCAATTTATTGTTTGGTTTAAACAGCTCCATGTCTTGCGGATGCCAAGTCTACTGACCATGGCAAGCTGGACTGTATTTACGGTGGGTGGACTGCCAAGCATCCTCCTCTATGGGTAGGACTAGTCTCACCTCACCTAGACTAAACTTAATTATTACGGTACAGCTCGGAAAGTGCACGCCACAGTTTACAGTTTTACAATACCATCGTATGGAGATTGGAATACAGTCATTTTGAGTGTCTGTCATGTTGGTGAATTTGATTGATACACATGGCTGCTTATCTGTGGATGAATCTTGCGCTGTCATGAAGTGCGAATGGGTTTTTTGCAGTAGGTTGGGTATTGTGATGCTTGTGGTGTCAGCTTTATCGGACATGATGTATTTCACTCTGTAATGGCC
The DNA here is from genome assembly GCA_034401795.1 of Chaetoderma sp. LZ-2023a. Classification (NCBI taxonomy): domain Eukaryota; kingdom Metazoa; phylum Mollusca; class Caudofoveata; order Chaetodermatida; family Chaetodermatidae; genus Chaetoderma; species Chaetoderma sp. LZ-2023a. The sequence goes on from CM067365.1 coordinate 83,151,342, forward strand.
GAGTCTTAAGACGGGACAGAGCTACTTTAGAGCATGGATGACCATGATGGTTGCTGTCGTACTTGAATCAATCCATTATCGAATTTCCTTTCGGTAGCAAAATCCTACTCGCTACCAATGACAGACTGTGGTTATCTTACTCTCTTAATAATATAGACTGCTATTATGTGCAATTGAGGTATCTTTGTTTAGCTGATTACGTACGTTTCCAGGGGGCACTATACACACTTTGCCCTACCCGGCGTATTTCCACACATGATGCAGCCTAGGCTAGGTGCCTTCCCATATATGCCCGTAATTAAGGACCATGGTCCATGGGAGGATAACCTAGTTGAACTCTGAACCGAGCAGGTACAGTAATGGATCGTGATCACGACTAAAGATTGCCCCCAGTCCAGCAAGCAACAGGTCACACCCTCTCACACATATAGCCTCCCGCTTCCCAAAGAATCACTTTTCATGATCTCTGATCACAGGAGGCATGGCTCGCAATACGAAAGCTTACCATGGCTTGACTGTACATTGAGCCATCTTGACCACTCATAACCAGGAACGGTTGATGAACTGACATGGTCGAGATGACCGGCCGGCGACCCAGTCGATAGCGATAACCATCTGAGCTCACGCTCAGGGGCAACCGATGGTCTAATCCGTATCTATCTGCAAACAGAATACAAACTTTGAGCATTTTCCCTGGCCGTGCCTCCAGGCCATCTCTAGCAAACACAGCGAACTTCTAGTTTGGCAGAGATGTCCTGGATGTGGACTATCATCCACGCACCACTCATGTCCACTTACTGAGACAGGATGAACCAAAAATCTCAGTAGCCCGAAGAATACGCTGACTAGACAGTACCACAGTAGGATGTTATTTCATCCTTCATTAGACACGGAGGCCTTCAGTATCTCCTCTGCGCTATAGAACCGATTTCACGTGCCCTGGACCCTCACGAGCCCACTGCCGCCTGTCCCCCATGCATTCGAAGAGCCTATCCTTCTCTGTCCCCTGTAGCACATACTGTAGATGGCTGTGATGTTGTCCCTCATTTCCGTATGATCAGTTTTCTGCACACCAGATAAGGGGGTGCTTGCAGAAAATGTTGGCTCGTGCTGATGCTGGTGGTGCTTGGTTGTAGGGAAGTCAAGGTCGCTATGTGGCGTTGGCATAGTGTGAGGTGGGCAGATCGAGTTTTTCCATGCTGGGGAATGCCGATTCTGTTGTTGTTGTGGAAAAGTCAGATTGCGGTGGGTTACGAACTCATCGCATTCGTGCTGTAGGGAGCATTGCGGAAAAAGTTGTCTAACCTTTTCTGTTATAAAAGTTACGTGTGTGCTATCCATGTTGTTGGCGATGTTGAACATCTCCGTTATACTGCCTATATAATCCGATATGCATGCAGTGTTCGTGCGACGAAGAATTGACGTATCCAGCCTTGAGGCCAAGTGTGTTCTCTATGCTCCGGGCTTTCTGTGTCTTGGTGTGATGTTCTGACTGCTCATGGTGGTCTTGGTAGGATGGCTGTGGTCGGGGATGCCCTTTGGATGGGGATGGTCATCTCCCGTTACGCAACTCTGTCATAGTTTTTAAGTACCAGGAATAGTCGAGGCGAGAGTCTGCTGAACAAGGTGCTTCCCTGCCCACCAACAGCGTGGGTGACTGGGGTGCGGGATGCCACCTCCTCTGTAACAGCTGACTCTCTCATATCTGAAGATTGGCAGTCAACAGACGACGAGTGGAGTGTGAAATGGATGGGATGTGTGATGTCCGAGCTCAGTGAGGAGATGAGGGACGCCAGTTGGAATGGGGGTGGTGGTGCTAATGGATGGGGTGCACCTTGGAATGGGGGTGGTCTGGTGTTTTTATGGCTTAGAATGGGACGTGTACCGAGTTGTGCGGTTTTCCTGTTCTCTGCAACAAGCCAAAGCTTCATCAAGCCTCTTCACTTCCATGCTATTTATTACATGTTCCACCGCACAGGAAGCATGGCCCAGGGCAGCCTCAGTTTCCGCTTGTAGTAACTCTATAATTGAGGTAATAGCATGAAGTGGGTGGGAATGGGAAGAGGTCGGCGGAACATCTTTTCCGTCCTTCCCCATGGACAGCACAAATGAGAAAGTCTTCAGATACGACTTCCCAGATCGTGTAGACCCGCTCTGAGGAGGGAGAGGGCGAGTACGTATCCCGTCATCATCCACAGCATTAGTCATATGTGCGGGGTGCTCCATACTAACGTCGGGAATACTTGTTTCCATAGAGACATCTGTCTGGGTACCGGTGTTGCGTGGAATGCCCAGACCGAGCTCTGGCACTGGGTTTAAGTCGATCGAAGTGGATGACTGAGGTCAGGCCATCTGAGGCACGGGTGCGGTAGATCACATCAGACTTCATACCTACTATCTCATAGGGGCCTTGCCATTGGTAACTCAGTTTACTTGGCATGTTTGTAGAACATCGCGATTCATGAACCAAAACCATTTTCCCCGCCTCATATGGGTCTCTATGCACCCGCCGGCCATTCCATGTTTTCTGACGTCAGTGTACAGTGAATAATGTTGCTCCCACCAGCTCATGGGCCTGTTCTACCCGTTGTCACATAAGCTCTACGTAGAGAGATGGTGAATTTTTCTCTCCTGGAATCCTGGGCATGGCCAGATCCAGGGGTAAGGCTAATTCATGGCCTAACATTAACCGAGCAGGTCGAAGTGCTGTATGTCATGAGCATGTATGGGAGTCTATATATATATATATCCCAATCGGGACAATCAAGGTGTGTTTCCTTAGTCAGCATCTCTGCCAAGGTTCGATTGAACCTTTCTACCATCCCGTCGCTTCTTGGATGATAGGGCATAGTGCGAGTCTTGACTATATGAAACAATTTGCAGAGCTCGGAAATTAACCGGCTCTCAAAATTACTTCCTTGGTCAGAGTGCAATTCATAAGGCATAGCGAAGTGGCAGAGCACATTGCTAGTCAGGACCTCCGCTACTGTGGATGCCTCTTGGCTGGGCAAAGCGAATGCTTCTACCCACTTCGTAAAATAATCTTGCAATACGACGATGTACTTGTTTCCTTCATCCATCGTATTCAAGGGTCCGAGCACATCAATAGCCACTCGTTCCCATGGTTCACCAACAACTTTAACTTGTAATGGTGCATAATGGTGCTGGCCAACAGTGGGTCTTTGGCATGGGACACATTTGGCGACCCATGCCTTCACACTATCGTGTATCCTGATCCAGTGGAATCTCTGTTTGATGCGATCCGCTGTTCTCTCTATGGCCAAATGTCCAGCATTGCTGTGTAGCTGTTGTAATATCATGATCCTGTAATGCTCAGCAATCACTATCCGGTTATTAACCTAGAGGATGTTACCTTGCATATGACATTTTCCAAACCTTTGATAATAATATTTGGCCGTCGCGGAAAGTGGGATAACAGATTCCTTAAGAGGGCGTACCCCCTCCTAAATCCACGCATCTATAGTCTGTGTTTGGGCGTCTGTTGCTTGTTCGTGAGCGACTGTCTCTGGATCCCACTCTGCACAGCACAGTTCGGGGAACACGGGAGATGGCTGTGTAGTATGTGTCATGGTGGTGGCCACTCCTTGTTCATCCTTGAGCCCGATTCTGCTCAAGGAATCGGCATTTCCATGCAGCTTGCTGGGTCTATGAACAACATTGAAGCTAAAGGCCTGCAGAGATTCCTGCCACCTCGCTACCTGGCCCTCCAGATTTATTAGGTTTCTGAGCCTGCGTAGTGAGGCATGATATGTACATAGTGTAAATGGGTGCCCATACAGTGTTTGTAATATTTGACAAAATACACCGCAGCTAACAATTCCCTCTTAGTGGTCGCGTAACCTTTCTCTGTCTTATTCATGAACCATAACCCAGTACCAGCTCCATTCCATCTTCTGTGACCTGAGATAGATACATCAGTTTCTAAAATGAAATCGAGGTTATGGCTAGGATGAGCAAGAATTGGTGTGGTTGTCAAATGTTCCTTCAGCGCCCTGACGGAACCTTCAAACTCACTCGTCCATTTGAATGGTCGATCCTTTTCAGTGATCTGGAATAATGGTGATGCAATCTCACTAAAGTGACAGACGTATCAGCAATAGTACTGGCAGAGACCGAGGAAACTCTGGGTGTCAGTGACTGAAGTTGGGGTTTGCCACTCCGCTACCGCTTTAGTTTTTTAAGATTGAGTAGCTACTCCATCAGCAGAAACGACGTGTCCCAATGAACTCGATGCTCTGTCTGAAAAGATGCTCTGTCTGAAAAGATGACAATTCTTGGATTTGAGCTTGAGGGTGGCGGTATGAAAGCACATTAAGACCTTGTCCAAGTTGGACAGAGTCTGCTCAAACGAAGAGCCAAAGACGATTACATCGTCGATGTAACAGAGACAGATATCCCATTGCAGGGTAGTTAATACCTGCTCAATGAGGCGTTCGAACGTTCCAGGAGCGTTGCACAAGCCGTAGGGCATCTCCCTGTCAGCCTCATCCATGGCTACCTGCCAGTACCCACTAGCTAAGTGAAGGGTACAAAACCACTTGGCTCGGCCAAGGAATCTAAGGTCTGATCTATCCTGGGAAGCGGATAGGTGTCCTTGACGCTAAGATCATTAAGGTGGCTGTAGTCTATACAAAACCGCAAAGATCCATCCTATTTGCCTGCTAGTACAATGGGACTAGCCCAGGGGGATGCTGAAGGCTCTATGATGCCTGTCTGCAACCTGTCGTTTACTTGTTGATGTGCCTCCGCCTCCTTGTGAATGGGAAGTCATTGTACGGGTTGTCGAACAGGGCGGTTGTTTCCGGTGTTGATGGAGTGTCACACAAGATGAGTTTCCCCCAGATCCATGTCTCTGGCTGAGAAACTCTCGTGATATTTATATAATATTTTCCATATGTCACATTTGTGAGATGGCGCTAATCCAACTGTGGCGCACAAATATACGTCATGCAGATGTTCCAGTAAATCATCAGAAGTTGTTGCTGGTGTAGGTGCAGTAGGGGGTGTCTCCAGTGATATCACATCCACCAGATGGACACAACGAACTCCCGGTACTAGTGTTATTGGGTCCATTGTGCCATTGAATACCTGAAATGGTATACAATCCTTATTGGTGGTGTCCGCGATCATCCGAGGACTGGCGTATTGTGAGGCGATCATGTAATGAGGGTCAGGTTTCAGCATAGCTGTGTGTGTGTGTCACTTTTTAACTGTGGTGCAGTGGCCCATAAGATTTCCTCTTGTCCCAGCTCAACTGTGGCCGTAGATGCCAAAATTACTGCACAGGTATTGTACAGTGATGATTCCGGTCCAAGGGGTATGCATCGGTCGTGTATGTCTAATTCCTGTTATCTGCAATGTATGACGGCTTCGCTGGCACCGAGGAAGTCAGAACCTAGTAGGTCATCGTTTTGAATAGAGGCAATGATAACTCGATGTATGAATTGCATTTCTTCTATCTGTATTACGAGGTTTACCGTTCCAGCCCCAGGAACATCGGCTCTGGTAGCTGTTTGTAAAAATATGTTTGTAGGCCCAAGGGGTGACTTTTTATGAGGTGGTATGCTCTCATACAAGCGCTTGTTGAAAACGGTGATGGAAGCCCCAGTGTGTATGGTGGCACTGGTTGAAATGCCACTAAACAGACGAGCACACTTATATATTACTTTGCGGTGTGCTTGTGGAAGACTTTCCAATGATACTGCCTGAGGAATTTCCTTTGGTGCAGTATCATCCTGTATGTAGTCGGCCTGTTTCCGAATGGCTTCCGTGAGTGTAATTGGTGGCTGAGTGTGGAAGGGACCAGCCCATCGTCGCTGCTGCAGTGATTGCTTAGGCGATGACAGAGCTGGGGGTAGCAATGGCACGGTTGCTGATATTGGTGTGTTGTACCGTGAATTAGTGTAGACTGCAGTCAGGACAGGAATAGTGCGGACACAGATAAGGGCTACCTGTGTTAGCCACTTTTTGCAATGCATCATCGGATGTTTGGCAGATGCGTAAAGGAAGCAGTGGCATCGCGGGGGTTTGCCGCCTTTTGGATGATGCTTCTTCTTGCGGATCTATGATGCTGTATGCTGATCGCTGTTCGTGTCATTATTACTGCTGCTGGATGCTGTGGGTGATGCCGTTAGGACTTGTGAGTTGCATACCACCAAGGGGCACTGAGTGTTAAGTGCTTTGGCGGCAGGTCGTGGTACTTGTATAAACGTTGTTTCAGTGGTGCTACAACCAACCACTGCCGTTTTATATAGGAAAGAAGGTTTGTGAGATACAGAGGTTGCAGGGTCACAACCTCTCGCAGAGGGAGATGGCAGTGCCGTGGATGCAGAGGGCATCGTTCAAGCCAGGGGTGTGTGATTGCATACTGTCGCTGATGTGTTATTTCTAATGTTAGCCACCTGACGGTGTATGTCTGGAGGCCACAGTTGAGCCGGCTCGTGAGAGTGGGCACTGAAGTGACTATAATCGGTGCCCATTTTAGTTTAACGAGTACTCAGGTTGTGGTGTACGTCGGTCAGCGGTCGGAGTTGTAGATGGAGGGTGATTTGGACTGCGCTCCTTCCAGTGGCCCAGCTGACCACATCCATAACATGTTTGGCAGCTGTGTATTTGTTACCGTACTTGTAGCTTGTCGTGTTGCCGACTGTGTTGCGACGGTGGTTCTAAGCGTGGTGACTAAATTGGTGAGTGCAAAGATCTGTTTAGTAATCTCTTCCAACCTATCGTGCATATTTTGTCTTGTTATTGTTGTGCTGGTTCCTGCATCCGGGGGTGTTGTTGTGTATACGATGTGGATGTTCTGTTGGTCGCTGTGACGGACGTTCCTCATACGGAGGTGGTCCAGCAGATTGATGGGGTGGGGGCGGGGCGGGGTGGGTGCGTGCCGTGTGATGTGGTGTTTCCTCTGGTATATTGGTAAAAGGGAGGTTCCACATCTCCCGGTTCGCATCGCGGTACAGATGGATAGTAAGGCGATGACGTTCTAATTGGAGGAGATGTGGGACATGGTGCATGAGGTGCAGGCCATTGGTCATCCTGTGATGGTGCTGGTGAACGTAATGGTCATGAAGAATGGGTATGCCCCGTAGCGGTCTTTGTCATGGTCGACCGCGATCTGGCAAAGGTGTTGAGTGCCTATCATGGATATCCAACAGTGTGATGTATTAAGTACCCACCTGTGAGGCATCGTGGAAGGTACCCTCGCTGATCGGCGAATACTCGTGTAGAAACGGTGCTGGTTGTTCCGCACCGGGGAAATTTCTGGCATAGTCGGTGAGTACACGTGCAGTTCTCCCATCATATGATGCTACTTCCAAATCACATGGCTGTTGTTCGTCTGATGCAGGAGACTGTAACGTGTGTGTGTTGAGTGTAGGCGTGGGTTCGCTTCTCATTCAAGCCCCACATCGGGTGCCACTTGTAGCTCGTAGGGGTATGTGCTTGTCCATTCTGCTGCTCCACTCCGTTGCACCGCATGTACAGGATGCGCAGGAGGTCTGGTTAGCTATGGTTCTCTGGGTAACGGATCCCGTATCGCCACTCTCCAAAAAGTACAAAGACCGACTTCTAGAGCCGGTGGAACGATAATGTTCCAGTGGGGCCGTGCGACCATTACCGCCGAAATGGAACCTCACGGTTTCATCCCAACTATTTGTGTCACCAGTATGACGGTCCATAACTCAATTTAGAAGCCTGGACATGATAATTAATCTAAAGATATATACTATACAAACAATGGTACTCGTTTGCTAGTAGACGAGAGAAAATATACAGTACATAGAATTAAGTTGGTGTCTTGTTTACTTGGATTCGTCAGAGGTACCTCACCAATCCGTATATATCCGTGAGGTATCCCTGCAAGGAAGCGGCCTAACGAGGCTACTTATGTAGTTTAATATAAACCATTATACCCCTAACAAAAATATTATTGTTGCGAGAGGAAAGTGCCTCGCGCGGGCCTCGGTCACAGGAAAATGCCTTCAATGCCGAAGAGGAGGAAGAGAGCTGGCAAAAAGGGCAACTCTCTTGTTCAAACATAAGCTAAGTGAAGTGTGAGGTAAGCTAGTGAAATTATAATTAATGTGACGCACGCTGTATTACGTAAAGATGGGGTGGATGATTTCCGAAGAATTCAAACGCCATCATCTTATGTAGGTCCAAGATACTGTATTGGTAGTTGCTGCTTTATTTATGCAGTCCTTCTGCTAAAGTCTAACCTACCATTTAGATTTACTTCCAAGCTTTGGCCGCAAGTGGCAGGAATTTCTACCTATCTTTTGACAGATGAGCCTAACTGGCGACGATGCTAGTTTTTCCGAAGGTCACCCTACAGAGCATCTCCCTCAGAAAGGCTGTGTGCGGAGATGTTAGAGTGACCGCTTCAGAATCATATAAATATCCGGTTACATATCACACCGCAACCACATACAACATCACTAGGACAAATTGTCATTTACATAAGCAATTTGAAAAGCACACACAAATTTTCCGGGGTGTAAGAGGCAGATATCCATCTCCAGTGACCTTCCTGTGAGGGCGTGGTGGGTTCCAAGACCGCACCCAGTCACTGTATGGAGTTAGATGGAGATCTGCATCCCATCCGTCACCCATGTGTTGGGGAAGGATAATTTGAAATCCGGTCCCGGGCAATAATGTTTGCCTATCATTAGGGTTAAGTTTCAGAATGCCCAGAGATGCACTGCCAGCCAGTTTTGATTAATATCTTTTCGCAGTGTTTCCTACTTTGGCATGGTTATCTATGTTAACTGGTATCTGAAGATACAGTATGCGAAATCAACACTTTGGTCTTCACCGCTTGGAAACCCCAATAGTTTCCCAAGTCGGATCATGCCAACATGTCGATGGGAGGTCCAGACAATTTATACGCCTTGCAGCTGGAGGAGCGTAGAAAGAGACAATCACTCAATATAATAATAGGCCCTAAGGTATTTGGCCAATGTTACACAATCTAGCTGGTGTGCGGTGTTACATATCCGTTACATCCGGAAAAGAGGCTTACACAAATGTCTCCTAAGGCGTGGTTGTCCCTAACTACTAACCATCACAATATTGACAGTAAATCAGGTCATAGGACCTTGTGGTGCTTGCTAGTCATAAGCACAAAAACAAAGATAATATTTACATTTAAAATACAAAATATAAAATGTGGTCTCAAACGACCGGGGCGGTACCTATTATAGTCATCAGTACCTGTAAAGAAATAATGAATACAATAGCTATCTGAGTACCTATTAGTCGTCGGTACGGGAAAGGTTCATAAATCACTATAGATGCTGCGTTACAGAAATCTCTGCAGGCAAACTGGTGCTGCGGCTCACTCTCAAAGACGTTGAAGAAGAACGACTGTAGTCAGATGTCCACTAGATAGTCATAATAGCTAATACAATAATTAAGCAGAATGTTAAAGAGTGTCTGTCCGGTAACGGAAGTTTGAAAGTTGCCTGTAACATGTAGGGCTACAGTTGTAATTTATAATTAAACAATGCATGTACCTTCCTGTGTAAACCGTACATTATATGTCGCATATATCTTGCTGTGTATCAGGCAGAGTCCCACCAGACTGTGGCCTAAAGGTTAATTAAACACACGACATGCTGCGTGGAAGTTTGAATACCACTCTTCTGCATGGTTCGGCAGATCTGACTTATTGTCCACCAAGAGTCACCACTCGTTCTACATACTGAAGAGATTACACATGGGTCGCGAGGCCCATCCACAGGAAGGCTTCTCTAGGTGCTGGTGGTGAGGGAGTCTTCTATATCAATTAGTTGCCTCTGGATGGCTGTCCGAGGGCTTACAAAAACTTTGATGCAGATGTTCGATCGCTGACCAGAGAATGAGAACTAGATTCCGAGAGGCACTGCTGCAGTGTAGGGTACCACAATCAGTAAGCAGTTACCCACGTCTATCACTGCTCTGGCCACACAACCTACCACATGCTCTCTCTCTCTCGCCAAAGTGTGGTCTCGATTCTTGATTTTTCGCTCCTTTTATACTACTCATGACGTCAGAGGCAGGACACCCAGCCAATCAGCGGGCGATCTGTAGCCAATCCGCATGCAGCTAGGTAGGTACGTGAGGATGCTATCACATGATAGACATTCTACCCAATCATTTAGTATATACACGCGATTACGACGTCCTGGTAATATTTTGAAAAAGATTTCATTGAGCTAATTTAGGATAACTCGGATATTACTGGTCCGATTTTAAAAAGGTAAATATAGTTTTGGATTCCTCATCTCAAACCGGTCCTGAGAGGTACCAAAAACGACGAGAATGGAGTAATTTAATGAAATTACGTGCACCGACTCGGTACACTTTAGTATGCATTGTCTCCCAACGCTGACATGTGTTGTCAGGAAGCTCTGATGCATGCTACGCGATCTCACGGATTTAGAAGTTTCATAGAAACCTCTCTCATACATAGCTAGTATAGATAACTCTATGCTGTCATATAGCTCTATACACATGCACTATCCTACCCAGGGGGTTGTGCTTTGAATGTACCCAGAGCGGTCATTCCATACCCAGCCGAGCTGGGACGGTCCGTACCCATCCGGTCGATCCGCGCGACACCAGGCAAAGTTAACATGAAATTTTCTGGTGAATGCTATAGTTTTTTTAGATAAACTTATTCCTTTGTTGTAAATTATTATAAGGTTATATTAAAACTGTTGCATTTTACATAATTTATTTATTATTATTCTTATATTATTTTTATTGATATGATGAATCACTCAGGAAGGAACCTTAATTGGGGGTGGGGTTGGGCATTAATTGATAATGAAGTATATTGGACTTAGTTGGAGGAATGGAGTACTGATTGAAATGTATATGTTTTATGTTTAAATAAAGAAGTGCGCTTGTTTGGAAACCTGGGGTTTCACCTTAGGTCTAGCCATGAATGGAATTTCTTGTGTGCTTGAAAGTTCTTAGATGCTGGTCTTTTGAGTTTAATTTTTGGACTTGGTTTAGATGCATTTAAATTTGCGTTTTCGATTTTTACAGTGAGCCTTTAACCCTTTTGTACTGCAAATGTACATTTATTAAGTGAAAATTTGAATTTGAATAATGAATTTTGTGTTTATTTTTTAGCAGCCTTGGTGATGACGTTGTCTTCAACTTCAACTATGATGTAGTCTCCCTGGTTATCAGGGTAATGCTAAACTGGTTAGCCGCACCGACACCAAAATTAGTAGTTTTTGCTTTTGCTATGTACAGTTCTGTTAGTAGACTTAGCATAAAAGTTAATTTGTACATCTCTATTCACACTACTCTGCAATAACTATTTTCGTCTTTTGTGGAGGTAGTTAAGTTCGCGGGCTCTGTAGTGATGGGCTCTGTAACAGAGCCAGCGAGACATTACTTCTATCGTTTCAGAAATTGATGTACTGATGTTGTAGGTATTTCCTTCAGGGGTTGTTAGTGGATTTAGGTTCTGAGAATCGAGGGTCAGTATTAGAAGCTGCTGTTCACTAAGTGTTGATTGGAGAAGGCTTTCCATATATCTCTTATAGCAGACTGCGCTTGGGTAGACATTTTTGCACCGAAAGAGAAAGTGAGCTAAGTCCTCTGGTTCAACTTGACATATAGGACAGCTATCTGATTCTCGCCCGCCAGTGAATCTGTTTCTTGTGCTCTGTAGAGTGTAGCATCCAGTGAGAATCTTTGCTTTGATTGTAGCTCTTTGTACTTCTCTTACATCTGATGAATTAGTCCAAATATGGTGTGAAATACCAATCTGACACTTCGCTATACATAGGTGTTGCAGAGTGCTCTTACTATGGGCTTCGTCGTGGAATGAATTGGTCCAGAACGAGTTGACATTACTACGAACTTTGGTACTCCATGTTAATTTCTCTACATGATTCTCTAGAAGGCGGAGTGGACTGCCCAAATTGTACTTCTTGAATAAGGCAGCAACCATTGGAAACCAGCTCCTTTCTTTTGGTTGGGTCATAATGAGCTGACGATATGCTAGTTTTGCAATAGTAGAGTCTCGTTGACGCGCTATTCGCTCCAAATAGAGTTAACCGCCTAGCATCAATTTCTGCTTCTATGGGTCTAGCTCCTAGTAGAAGATATTTGGCTGCTTTCGCACAGGTTTTCGGGATATTTCATACTTAAATACCAATATGTTTGGGGTTAATGTTAAATCACCATTAACCCTTGCCACTCTGATTTAAGTATTCTATCGTTTACTATATAGGTTGATTGCACTGAAGTTGGTGTGCATTTTCAGCAGTTTTGGTGGATGATGTTGCTGACTACGTCAGCAACATCTTCCAGTGGATTTGTTGGAAAATGAACACCAATTAACTCATCCTTTAATTTAGTTTGAAATTGTGAATGTTGGCATTGGTGTGATAGGGGTTAGGAATTGTAGAACAACGCTTGAGGACTGAATTGGAAATGTTGACGGTGGTGATCCTTGCCGGAGCAAGGTGCAGGTCTCTGTTTGGTTACTTTTCACAGAAATATGGCATGATTCTTCTTTCTTTACTCAATGTATTAATTAACTTCTGCTTTGCCTGCGGCTGGCTTAACACTAAGCTATATCCTGAGCCAGAGAATCGCCAGCGAGGGTATGAGGAGTCGGGTACCAGCCTAGCTTAACATTAACAGTGGTTTTGACAGTGCGGTTCGACTCCGCCTCCTACCATAAAATAAAATAAAATAGGACGAATCGTCCCTGGTACGAACCGTCCCGGAACCGCCGAACTTAGCCTCAGTAACACCAGTATACTGGTTTTTGTTGGGGTTTTTCACCATTATAATGTTATTATCGACGCGTCTGTGTTTGAAAAGTCTGTTTGACGGCGGTTTATTTACGTTTCCCATAGAAACGAGTACCTGTCAATGACGTGACACATTTTCCTCCAATGAGCAATTCGCATTATGAGTTACGGTAAACTAAAGTGAATGAATTGTAATCAATACAGGATTATTGTATGCTAAAATGATGAATTGGTATGTTATCTTGCGGTGGTAATTAATTCTACTTATAATATGGATGACATTACATATGATGATGACGGCATACCGGTTATAATGTCTGTGAATGAAGCCGATTTGGCCAAATTGAAGAAAGGGACCAATTTTCGCAAACCACCTTTGCCATTTAAGCCAAAATACGATTTTGTTGTCACTAACAATCCCAATAGTGATGCGACAGATGTAAATAGGAATGTAGCAGCATGTGATAACCGTGCAAACATAGATTATTTAACAGAACATGACAAAGCTGATGTCCTAAAGTTAAGTCCAGTGTTTACCAGAAATGCCAAGAAATCTCGAGCTAGTGTTGGTAAGCAAAGTGGCGAGGTCAATCTGTGTGTACAAACTAAAGACAATGGAACGAAGATGTCAAGCACTAGTGTTATTGAAGCTAATAATGATAACACAGAGAGTATTGCTGCTACGAGCACAGATCTTGTTAGTCACACATGCGGCTGGGAGGGAGACTTAACAGGCTTATTCCATATACACGGTGTCGGCTATGATGTGACATTCAAGAGTGATCGAATATGTTTGAAACCCATTGATAAAGGAGGTAGGTACAGTTGCGGGGCAGTAGGTTGTGCCAGTTATATGAACTGTTTCTGGAAGGCAGGTAACAAGTCGTTTCACCTCTGGGTCTGTTCGCCCTGGTCGTTGCTCACTGGCTTCCCAATCCCCGTTGACAACATATATCAAGAACTGTATAAATATTAACATTATCTAAATTAACAATTGAATATTTTTAATATAATTTTCATAGATTATTTAGCTAAGAAAACACGAAATTAGGACTAGGTTACTATAGGTGTCGCGAGTGTACAAACTACTTTGTTGGAGACGACTCGGCGCAAATTGGAGACTATTTCACGGAAATACTGGTCAGCCTGCATATTACTAATATATGGCATACCAACATTTCCGATAAATATTCCGCTATAGATATGTGGATTAGCAAGTCCATGAACCAGAGGTGAAATGGCCCCCCCCCCCCTCCCACTTAGATATGCATCAGCCACGAATTCGGCCTACAATGCATGTATCTGCAAGTCCCGCTACACCCCCCCCCCCACACACACACACTGGTATTTCTTTATCACTGATATAGTTGTGGAATCTTAATGTATGGTTACAGTCTTTCCTGCGTGCAAACAACCCCCACCACCACCACCACCACCACCACCACACACACACACATGAAGAGCCTGCTTAAAGAAAGTTGGGGTGTACGGTCACATTGGATTAGGGTTGGGCGATTTTTCGATATTATCGTCAATATCGCGATATGCCGAATACCGATACTGAAATCGTCATAATTTCGAAAAATCGTAAATATCGTCAATACCGACAGGACGATATTGCACTTTTAACTGTGAGCATAATATAAATAACTAAGTTAGAAATGTCATACTCTTACCTCTATTCGGTCCAGTAATAGTCTTTAAGTAAAAATCCAGTCTTTGTCTATGGTAATAAAAACTTAATAAACTCCTAAATAATCTGTGTTCATTTAATTCATGGTTTGTTTGCGCTAATAAAATAATTTAAAGTACAAAATAATCCTTTGTTGTTAACTTTTCATAATTACATAAATAGACGACGCCATGTTTTTTCTTGCCTCGTTCTGACTATTAGTCAGTGGGGAATACCATTTGCACTACCCACATTCCATTCTGATGGCGTCATTACTACAGGTCAAGCTATTTATCCATTAGTCATTGATCTGCATGGTTAAACATTCTTCTGACAGTGAAAGATTTAAACTTTAAAACTGTTAGGTCGATAGGAAACCACACACACTTAATCCCTTATCAATACCACAGCTTGGAACGGTGGGTGAGGGGGGGAGTTATTCTCCTTCGATCAATACTCACCATTCTGTTACTTCTGATATACAGCTGGCCTTGACAGCGGCTCTAGGATTATAGACTTAGAAAGCTTTACCGACTCCTGGGAACCGGGTACTCGGCTCCCAACTGCCGAGTGCCCGTTTACCATAGAGCTCATTCTTGTTTGCATAGCAACAAGAGCAATACATGCTTTCTGCATTGAGGATTTTAGTGTTTTTTGTGAAAGAAAATCTAAGTCTTTAATCTGTGATAGTTTGTGTGTTCTTGAAAAGGATTAACTAAAGGATACTATGGAGAATACCGCTGAAGATAACCAGGTTGTATCGTTCTTTATTATCCATAGTTAAAAGACTTAGGTCTCTAAATTTCGCTGTGTCGCATGTTCCAATTTCTGACCCCATAGAATCTGGGACATGTGCTAACAACGATATATGCCAGACGATCGCCTTCTTTAAACCCCAACAGGCGATCGGCAGATATGAAAATAGGTGTTATCCTACGGTATTTCTAACACGAATATCGGCTGACTTCGTTCTCCGTAGGATCCGAGCGGGTGACGTCACACCCGGTCGCTCGGATGTTTATGTGAAGAAGAAATTTTTTCATTAATTCGCGCATCTTGTTCTGGGTGCTGCGTACTAAAAATGGTACCGGAAACTTTAGAATGATCAAGTTTACGTGCGATCACGATCGGTTTGCAATGATCGGTGGTTTCAAAATTCCTGAGTAGATGCGTGGTCTGCGGTTTTACCGTGTGATACAGTTTGTTATACATTTTGTTGTTTTCTTCACATATCGTGCTGCTTTCGTTAGGAGTATAATTTATATTGATTAGTAAATATACCCCGAATGCTATGCGATATGATTCCTGGAGCCGTTACACATCCTGGAGGATCTATTATGGGTGTGTTTAATGCCCGCCTCGTTCTTGTCGTCATAATCAATGCGATCGTTGTTGTGGCGGGGTGGGGTGCGGGAGGGTTAGAGTTAATTTATGAGTCAAATTATTTGAAAATTAATTGTCTGCCTTCCATCCGGGTCTCGTTCCGCTTGTTTATTGTAGGGTTGTGCTTTTGTTATAGGCCAAGCCAGCCCCGCCATCATGTGACGAATGCCATAAGTTTGTCCATGTCGTGTTCAAGGACCATGTCTGTTTTAGGTGTTCCCTGTGTAATATTGATCATAGGTGTAATGTTTGTGCAGTGTGTTCCGTTGAGATGATGGTTAAGTTCCTTGCCAGAAGGACTTGGCTTGGTCTGACGCGGGGTCAGGCGGTCCGAGAGGAAATCGTGGAGCGCCCGGTTCGGCCGGTGGGGGTGCTCCACGTCCCCAGCTGGAGGTGGCGGAGATGGCACCGCCGGCGTGGTTTGATCCGGCTATGCAGGGTTTTTCTGCATAGCGTTCTGCCCACGCTGGTGTCGTCCCTGCTACCAAAGGTTGGGGGGCAGTTTCTCCACATGCCTGGTACGGATCCTGTCCTCGGACAGGATTCCGGACTGGTTACCGAGGGGGCCGTCTCGTACGGCCCCCTGGCAGTCCCGTCTGGCTTCGGCCCGACGGGTTTCTGTTTCTCTGCGGCCACCTCCGGGTGGTCCAGTAGCGGTGGCCGGTCCGTCAGGTGTGGGAGCCGTCCGCCAGGACGGTTCCATGGTTGACTCGTCTAGTGACGACTCTTCGGAGTCTGAAGACGAGGAGGCTGAGGAGGAGAGGTTGCTGCGGCCCGTGAAGCCGCAGGTGGAGAATATGGAGGTTGATTCCGTCGTGGACGGAACCGGCCTCCATTTGTCTGGTTTGGCGCAAGCCAGGTCAGCGGCTCCGCCTGTGGGTGAGGCAAATCCGTTACCGTGCACCGGTTCCGTGCGGCTTGGTTTGGCACCAGCCGTCACGGGAACGGGTGTGCCTGGCCGGGCGTGGTACTCACCTATCTCGCCTGGTCCGGCAGTCGGACGTGGGGTGCCGTTGGCGCCCGTGTCCGGCTATGGTTCCGTGACTGCTACGGGTCCGTACGGTTTTCCGTGCGGACCTACCCCATGGACCGGAGTGTTTCATGGGGTGGCGGCGGAACCGTGTGGTACCGGAGTGCCTGGCGTGTCAGCCGTGGCTCCTTGCCGGGAGGCCGTGGCTGGCAGACCCGTGAGCACGTCAACGGGTGACGTGTTTGCGGGGGTGTCTTCATCGGAGGTAGATTGGTCAGATGCTCTGGCGTGGCTAGCCAGGGTTGACCCGTCTGTGGTTTCGGCCACGGCCGATGAAGATGCGCCCCGTCCGTCGGTTGCGTCGATCAGGACGGGGATTTTGCCCGCGGCCCGGATCCAGTCAGTGGGACTGGATCCACGGTTCATAGAATTGTTGGAGGCTATTTATAGCAAACAACTGATGACCAAGGGTCAGCTCCCTGCGGCCTCCAGGGAGGTGCGGGCAAGATGTCGTATTCCGCGGGGGGAATACGGCAGGTATGGTGTAGTCCCGTCGGTCACGGAGGATGACCGATGGGGACTGGGCGTCCAGAGTGCCGTGGCGGGTCGCCCCGGTCCGGCACTTGTGGACAAGTCTCAGGTACACCAGGAAGAAGTCCTGTCCCTATGCGATGAGGGTGTGAGGGCAGCGATGAGCGCTGTCAACCACTCTTATCATCTCCTTCAGTCGGTGTGGGCTGAAGCGGGGGGCAGGCCACCCTGTGCCACCTGTGGCGCTTTCATGTGTCAATGACGGCCTGGTGCTGTCGATGGACGCATTGGCAAGGGTGCAAGCGCGTGTGACGAAATCCAGGAGGCAAATGGTCATTGACCATATGCGTCCGGCTACGGCAGTCAGGGAGCGTCTTCTTGGGATGCCCCTGACAGGGCCTAGCATCTTCGGTGGCCAATCGCGGGCCATCTTAGAGGATACCGCCAGTATCGCGCAGAATCAGTTAGCGGTAAACCTACAGCTAGAGCTAGTGCGGAATGCGCACGCACTAGGGGCTGTGGGGAAACCGCTAACGGGACAACCTTCAAAGAAGCAGAAGAAGCATAAGGGCAAGGCGAAAGCTAGGCCTGTTGCGACTTCTGCTTCAGCTGGGTTTTCGGAGCCACCGCCAGCGAAGAAGCCCAGGAAGGTTGTAGAGGCGCCTACCCTCCCCAATGTTGCTCCTGACCGCCCTAGAGGCGGGAAGGGCAAGGGTAAGGGTAAGGCCTCAAAGGGCGGACAGAAGGGGCCGAAGCGTACCTGAGGGTACGAAAGCTCCCTTCATATCCGCCTGGACCGCGCCTGTGCGACAGGAACAGTGGTGCCAGTTATACCCGTCATGCCTCTCTCTCTCTCTCGTTAAGAAAGAGGGGGGGGGGGGGCGGACTGCGAGCCGGACAACCCCGTTAGACGTCGAGGCGTCTATGGTGGGTGGAAGGCTCATGCGTTTCGTCGAGGCCTGGCGAGGTGTGACGTCAGACAGTCTGGTCCTGGGATGGTTATCCCAGGGTTACATGCCGGAGTGGTGGGACTTTCCACCACAAAATCTGTCTTTGGCACCTGTATGGACACCCGTACCAAGGGAGCCAGACAAGTTAGAAGCCGTTCAAAAGGAAGTGTCTGGTTTGCTTCTGAAGGGAGCAATAAAACCAGCAAACCGAAACACTCCAGGCTTCTATTCAAACATGTTCCTTGTCCCCAAGAGCACAGGGGGATGGAGACCCATACTCAATCTCAGGCCATTAAATTGGTTTATCCATACGCCTCGGTTCCAGATGGAAACGCCGAGGTCAGTAATGGCGGGATTGAGGAAAGGAATGTGGTGTGTATCGATCGATCTGAAAGATGCATATTTCCACATTCCTATGAATCGGAGTTGGCACAGGTTTCTGAGATTTGCGTTTCAGAATCAAGTATGGGAGTTTATAGTTCTCCCGTTTGGCCTGTCGACAGCTCCAAGGGTTTTCACAAGAGTGGTCCTGCGGTGACAGCGTTTCTCAGAAAAGAGAACGTGGCGCTACACACCTACATAGACGACTGGCTGCTCAAGGCAGACTCGGCAGCCAGGTTGAACGTGGATACTGCTCTGACTCTGAAGTTACTTTCAGATCTAGGCTGGATAGTCAACGAGGAGAAATCCGAGTTGACGCCCACTCAGCATTTCGTTTATTTGGGGATGCGATTCGACCTCGAGGAGGGCAGGGTTTACCCGTCAGAGCCCAGAGTGGTGTCTCTGTTAGCCATCCTCAAGAGTTTTCGAGTGGGAAACCACATTCAGGCAAGGCGGTTCCTTCAGATGCTGGGCATGATGGTCTCCATGGAGCAGGTTATCCCGTACGCTGCTCTAATGCGAAGGCCTATCCAGTTGTATCTGATGTCTCTGTGGAAACAGAGAACAGAACCCCTGTCAAAACTGGTGCCAGTTTTGGAGCCAATAATATCGCATCTTCTATGGTGGAAACAGAGTCAGAATCTCCTATTAGGGGTTTCGCTGCACCTACCCCACCCCCAGCTGTCCGTCTACACTGATGCATCGCTCGAAGGGTGGGGTGCCTGCCTGGGAGAACACCAGTTCTCCTTCGATCAATACTCACCATTCTGTTACTTCTGATATACAGCTGGCCCTGACAGCGGCTCTAGGATTATAGACTTAGAAAGCTTTACCGACTCCTGGGAACCGGGTACTCGGCTCCCAACTGCCGAGTAGCCGTTTACCATAGAGCTCATTCTTGTTTGCATAGCAACAAGAGCAATACATGCTTTCTGCATTGAGGATTTTAGTGTTTTTTGTGAAAGAAAATCTAAGTCTTTAATCTGTGATAGTTTGTGTGTTCGTGAAAGGATTAACTAAAGGATACTATGGAGAATACCGCCGAAGATAACCAGGTTGTATCGTTCTTTATTATCCATAGTTAAAAGACTTAGGTCTCTAAATTTCGCTGTGTCGCATGTTCCAATTTCTGACCCCATAGAATCTGGGACGTGTGCTAACAACGATATATGCCAGACGATCGCCTTCTTTAAACCCCAACAGGCGATCGGCAGATATGAAAATAGGTGTTATCCTACGGTATTTCTAACACGAATATCGGCTGACGTCGTTCTCCGTAGGATCCGAGCGGGTGACGTCACACCCGGTCGCTCGGATGTTTATGTGAAGAAAAATTTTTCATTAACTCGCGCATCTTGTTCTGGGTGCTGCGTACTAAAAATGGTACCGGAAACTTTAGAATGATCAAGTTTACGTGCGATCACGATCGGTTTGCAATGATCGGTGGTTTCAAAATTCTTGAGTAGATGCGTGGTCTGCGGTTTTACCGTGTGATACAGTTTGTTATACATTTTGTTGTTTTCTTCACATATCGTGCTGCTTTCGTTAGGAGTATAATTTATATTGATTAGTAAATATACCCCGAATGCTATGCGATATGATTCCTGGAGCCGTTACACATCCTGGAGGATCTATTATGGGTGTGTTTAATGCCCGCCTCGTTCTTGTCGTCATAATCAATGCGATCGTTGTTGTGGCGGGGTGGGGTGCGGGAGGGTTAGAGTTAATTTATGAGTCAAATTATTTGAAAATTAATTGTCTGCCTTCCATCCGGGTCTCGTTCCGCTTGTTTATTGTAGGGTTGTGCTTTTGTTATAGGCCAAGCCAGCCCCGCCATCATGTGACGAATGCCATAAGTTTGTCCATGTCGTGTTCAAGGACCATGTCTGTTTTAGGTGTTCCCTGTGTAATATTGATCATAGGTGTAATGTTTGTGCAGTGTGTTCCGTTGAGATGATGGTTAAGTTCCTTGCCAGAAGGACTTGGCTGGGTCTGACGCGGGGTCAGGCGGTCCGAGAGGAAATCGTGGAGCGCCCGGTTCGGCCGGTGGGGGTGCTCCACGTCCCCAGCTGGAGGTGGCGGAGATGGCACCGCCGGCGTGGTTTGATCCGGCTATGCAGGGTTTTTCTGCATAGCGTTCTGCCCACGCTGGTGTCGTCCCTGCTACCAAAGGTTGGGGGGCAGTTTCTCCACATGCCTGGTACGGATCCTGTCCTCGGACAGGATTCCGGACTGGTTACCGAGGGGGCCGTCTCGTACGGCCCCCTGGCAGTCCCGTCTGGCTTCGGCCCGACGGGTTTCTGTTTCTCTGCGGCCACCTCCGGGTGGTCCAGTAGCGGTGGCCGGTCCGTCAGGTGTGGGAGCCGTCCGCCAGGACGGTTCCACGGTTGACTCGTCTAGTGACGACTCTTCGGAGTCTGAAGACGAGGAGGCTGAGGAGGAGAGGTTGCTGCGGCCCGTGAAGCCGCAGGTGGAGAATATGGAGGTTGATTCCGTCGTGGACGGAACCGGCCTCCATTTGTCTGGTTTGGCGCAAGCCAGGTCAGCGGCTCCGCCTGTGGGTGAGGCAAATCCGTTACCGTGCACCGGTTCCGTGCGGCTTGGTTTGGCACCAGCCGTCACGGGAACGGGTGTGCCGGGCCGGGCGTGGTACTCACCTATCTCGCCTGGTCCGGCAGTCGGACGTGGGGTGCCGTTGGCGCCCGTGCCCGGCTATGGTTCCGTGACTGCTACGGGTCCGTACGGTTTTCCGTGCGGACCTACCCCATGGACCGGAGTGTTTCATGGGGTGGCGGCGGAACCGTGTGGTACCGGAGTGCCTGGCGTGTCAGCCGTGGCTCCTTGCCGGGAGGCCGTGGCTGGCAGACCCGTGAGCACGTCAACGGGTGACGTGTTTGCGGGGGTGTCTTCATCGGAGGTAGATTGGTCAGATGCTCTGGCGTGGCTAGCCAGGGTTGACTCGTCTGTGGTTTCGGCCACGGCCGATGAAGATGCGCCCCATCCGTCGGTTGCGTCGATCAGGACGGGGATTTTGCCCGCGGCCCGGATCCAGTCAGTGGGACTGGATCCACGGTTCATAGAATTGTTGGAGGCTATTTATAGCAAACAACTGATGACCAAGGGTCAGCTCCCTGCGGCCTCCAGGGAGGTGCGGGCAAGATGTCGTATTCCGCGGGGGGAATACGACAGGTATGGTGTAGTCCCGTCGGTCACGGAGGATGACCGATGGGGACTGGGCGTCCAGAGTGCCGTGGCGGGTCGCCCCGGCACTTGTGGACAAGTCTCAGGTACACCAGGAAGAAGTCCTGTCCCTATGCGATGAGGGTGTGAGGGCAGCGATGAGCGCTGTCAACCACTCTTATCATCTCCTTCAGTCGGTGTGGGCTGAAGCGGGGGGCAGGCCACCCTGTGCCACCTGTGGCGCTTTCATGTGTCAATGACGGCCTGGTGCTGTCGATGGATGCATTGGCAAGGGTGCAAGCGCGTGTGACGAAATCCAGGAGGCAAATGGTCATTGACCATATGCGTCCGGCTACGGCAGTCAGGGAGCGTCTTCTTGGGACGCCCCTGACAGGGCCTAGCATCTTCGGTGGCCAATCGCGGGCCATCTTAGAGGATACCGCCAGTATCGCGCAGAATCAGTTAGCGGTAAACCTACAGCTAGAGCTAGTGCGGAATGCGCACGCACTAGGGGCTGTGGGGAAACCGCTAACGGGACAACCTTCAAAGAAGCAGAAGAGGCATAAGGGCAAGGCGAAAGCTAGGCCTGTTGCGACTTCTGCTTCAGCTGGGTTTTCGGAGCCACCGCCAGCGAAGAAGCCCAGGAAGGTTGTAGAGGCGCCTACCCTCCCCAATGTTGCTCCTGACCGCCCTAGAGGCGGGAAGGGCAAGGGGAAGGGTAAGGGTAAGGCCTCAAAGGGCGGACAGAAGGGGCCGAAGCGTACCTGAGGGTACGAAAGCTCCCTTCATATCCGCCTGGACCGCGCCTGTGCGACAGGAACAGCGGTGCCAGTTATACCCGTCATGCCTCTCTCTCTCTCTCTCTCGTTAAGAAAGAGGGGGGGGGGGCGGACTGCGAGCCGGACAACCCCGTTAGACGTCGAGGCGTCTATGGTGGGTGGAAGGCTCATGCGTTTCGTCGAGGCCTGGCGAGGTGTGACGTCAGACAGTCTGGTCCTGGGATGGTTATCCCAGGGTTACATGCCGGAGTGGTGGGACTTTCCACCACAAAATCTGTCTTTGGCACCTGTCTGGACACCCGTACCAAGGGAGCCAGACAAGTTAGAAGCCGTTCAAAAGGAAGTGTCGGGTTTGCTTCTGAAGGGAGCAATAAAACCAGCAAACCGATACACTCCAGGCTTCTATTCACACATGTTCCTTGTCCCCAAGAGCACAGGGGGATGGAGACCCATACTCAATCTCAGGCCATTAAATTGGTTTATCCATATGCCTCGGTTCCAGATGGAAACGCCGAGGTCGGTAATGGCGGGATTGAGGAAAGGAATGTGGTGTGTATCGATCGATCTGAAAAATGCATATTTCCACATTCCTATGAATCGGAGTTGGCACAGGTTTCTGAGATTTGCGTTTCAGAATCAAGTATGGGAGTTTACAGTTCTCCCGTTTGGCCTGTCGACAGCTCCGAGGGTTTTCACAAGAGTGGTCCTTGCGGTGACAGCGTTTCTCAGAAAAGATAACGTGGCGCTACACACCTACATAGACGACTGGCTGCTCAAGGCAGACTCGGCAGCCAGGTTGAACGTGGATACTGCTCTGACTCTGAAGTTACTTTCAGATCTAGGCTGGATAGTCAACGTGGAGAAATCCGAGTTGACGCCCACTCAACATTTCGTTTATTTGGGGATGCGATTCGACCTCGAGGAGGGCAGGGTTTACCCGTCAGAGCCCAGAGTGGTGTCTCTGTTAGCCATCCTCAAGAGTTTTCGAGTGGGAAACCACATTCAGGCGAGGCGGTTCCTTCAGATGATGGTCTCCATGGAGCAGGTTATCCCATACGCTGCTCTAATGCGAAGGCCTATCCAGTTGTATCTGATGTCTCTGTGGAAACAGAGAACAGAACCCCTGTCAAAACTGGTGCCAGTTTTGGAGCCAATAATATCGCATCTTCTATGGTGGAAACAGCGTCAGAATCTCCTATTAGGGGTTTCGCTGCACCTACTCCACCCCCAGCTGTCTGTCTACACGGATGCATCGCTGGAAGGGTGGGGTGCCTGCCTGGGAGAACACCAGGTCTCGGGCACATGGACTCTCCCGGAGAGTCAGCTGCATATCAATCTGTTGGAAATGATGGCAGTGGAACTGGCGTTGGAAGAGTTCCTTCCGATGATCAGGGGCAAGGTGATATTGATACAGTCGGACAAATCGCCAAGGCGGGACCAGGTCGCCCACTCTATGTATCAGGGTCTGGCACTTGATTCAATGGTGCAGGAATTACTCGGTTGTTTTGAAAGCAGCTCATATTCCTGGCCGATTGAACATTCTGGTGGATGCTTTGTCTCGCAGACAGATAATCCTGCCAACAGAATGGTCCCTCAACCCTCCAGTTCTGCGACGGATCTTCGAGCATTGGGGCAAACCCAACGTGGACTTGTTCGCCACAAAGGAAAATGCTCAAATCATGACATATGTCTCGCCGATCCAGATCCAAATGCCGTTGATACAGACGCTCTGGCGATAAGCTGGAGAGGGATGCACGCTTACGCGTACCCACCCACCATTCTTCTACCGAAGGTATTGGTGAAGGTCAGGGAGGAACCGTGTCTGGTCTGCTAATAGCGCCGTATTGGCCGAGCAGGGAGTGGTTCACGGATCTTCTAGATCTGCTGGTGGAAAATCCTGTGCAGTTGCCCGAGATTCGGAACATAATCTCCCAGGCCAAGGGACGCTTCCTACACGAGCGTCCCGAAATGTTCAAATTGACTGCGTGGATGTTATCAAACAACGTTTCACGTCGGAAGGCTTTTCTCGACAGGCTGCTGATTTCATCGCGGCTGCGAGAAGGAGGTCAACCTTCAAGTCATATAACAACAAGGTTAACAGATTTGCAGACTGGTGTGAAGAAAAGGGTATTGATACCTATCAATCCACTATCAGCAAATAGCAGACTTTCTCTGTGAGCTGTTCTTTTCAGGACTAGCTCCCATCACAGTTGCTGGATACAAGTCAGCTTTGGCATCAGTTATCCCTTGTCTAGCCAACAGGTATAGTCCAGAGGTGGCCAGTTAAATGTGATGTTGAAGGGAATGAGCAATCTCCGACCGAGACAACCGGTAGTCATTCCAGCCTGGAGTCTATCTTTAGTGCTTAATGTACTGGCCAAGCACCCTTTCGAACCGTTGCGTTCGGCTAGTCTAAAGCATTTGACTCTAAAGGCGGTCTTTCTATTGGCAGCTTCCTCAGCTAGAAGGGGACAGTGAGATCCATGCGCTTTCGGCAGAGAGGAACCGATTTATTGTTTCTGGAGAAGGTCTGCGTCTTCTGCCAAGAGCAGAGTTTATGTCAAAGAGCCAATCTTTGAGATATCCCGGCAAACCGATCATTATACCGAAGTTAACTAGGTTTGATAGTGATGCCAGTGTCTGGTGCCCGGTCCGTGCTTTGACTAAGTACAAGAAACGGACTGACTCGTTACGGTCGAACGATAGACATCTGTGGATCTGCCATAAAAAGCCTTATGGCACCGCATCCATGGATACTATCTCTCATTGGGTAGTCGAATGCATTCAGACTACTCATGAGATGGTGACTGGGCACCAGGTGCAAGCCGCAAGGGCACACGATGTTAGAGGAATAGCCGCCTCGACCACCCTTTACAGTGGTGTTCCGTTAGAGGACATCATGGCCGTTGCACAATGGCACTGTGAGTCCTCATTTACGGATTACTATATGAGGGATGTGTCAGACTCAGCCAATCCCCTCGCTTTAGCTGTTTTGAGATGATAGTTAAGTGACCACACTGCTCTTCAGCCTTTTTTCACTTTGGTAAGAAAAGAACCTAAAGCAGGCATGGTCGAGCGTGAGGATGACAACCAGATTGTGTCACTGATGGCCGGACCAGTGAATGGTTGGAGGCGGTACGTATGAAGTCCAATTATCGTAAGGTAATTCAATAGTGAGAGTTTTTTGTAACATGTCTATATATCATGTTCATTCATCATATATATTCATGCTCATTCCCAGGCTAATACATGTGGATATGCAAGGAGCAGTTAACCCTCTTGGCATATTTGTGTTTCAGGCGAGATACATGTTCATGAGTTCTCTCCCTTTTCTTAGGAGGAAAAAGGGGGGGGGGGGCAGTGATGCGAATGTGATTCAGTTCCGTTAACTTGACGGTCATTTTAGGTCTCCGTTAGTCAAGTGTTTAAGTCTAAATCTTTCTCCAAGGGGCAAAAGTAGCATTGATGGCTTGCCCCTTCCCACCAGGTTACTGATCAAATCTGGTGTATATCAGAAGTAACAGAATGGTGAGTATTGATCGAAGGAGAATGAAGGAAATGTCAATTTCCCTTTCTCCGCGATCTAACAATACTCACCATTCTGTTACGGACCCAGCCTCCCAGCCCCATGGTGGCAAGCCATGGATTTCTCTTGTTTGGTGGCTATGCAAACAATATGAGCTCTATGGTAGACGGGTACTTGGCAGTTGGGAGCCGAGTACCCGGTTACAAGGAGTCGGTAAAGCTTTCTAAGTCTATAGTCCTAGAGCCAGCTGTCAGGGCCAGCTGTATATCAGAAGTAACAGAATGGTGAGTATTGTTAGATCTCGGAGAAAGGGAAATTGACATTTCCTTCAATCTATTGCTTTTAAAGCTCAGTTTATCTCACTTCTGACTGATTGGACAAGAGCATCAGCATCCAATCAAATTAACAAGAGGTCTGTGACGCGCACCTGGACCCTTAGCATTTTAACTACCGTATTTGCATTTAAATAGGCACGGTGGATAATTTTTGAAAAAATCAAGATGGTCACAAAAGAAATTGACCAAACAAAATTATCGTTTGATATGTTGAAGCATCCAACCCAAGTTTCATTGAAATTGGGCCATTAATTAAGGAGTAACGTTTTAACCATTAGCACTCTGATGTCAATATTCAATCATTTACCATGTCAATAGTAATGAAACCGGTGTACATTTTTCAACAATTTTGGCGAAAAATGAACACCAAATGTTGACATCAGAGTGGTCAGGGTTAAAGGGTTTTGGAACATTTTCAAACAATCTAAGATGTCAGCCAAAAATCGACCAACTAAAAATTAGTTCTAGATTCTACATCTATAGATCCTTCCAGCCAAATTTGCATAATATCCACCAAGCGGTTAAGGAAATACGTATTGACAAGTTCTGGTAAAATTTTCATAAAATATATGATTTTCACCCCAAAACTTGGCCAAGCTAAATTCTGAATAGAAGATCTGGAGCCTATGACAGGGTCATTCTAGATAAATTTTGTTGAAATCTGTCAAGCAGCTCAGGAAAAGAAGCGTTTTGACAATTTCCAGTATATTTTTCATAAAATCTAAGATTTTCACCAAAAAAATGACCAACAAAAATTCGGAATAAAATTTAAATACAACCTACTTTGCTATAGTCCGTCCAGCCAACGAGGGTTGAAATCTGCCGAGCGGTAAATGAGTATTGTTTTGACAATTTTCGGTACATTATTCATAAAATCAAAGATTTTTACCCAAAAAATGTGACCAATCAAAATTCTGTATACAAGTTGTTAAGCATGCACCCCTAGGGTCATTGCACCCAAATTAGGTTGAAATCCGATAAGCCAATCCGACAGACAGACAGGGGCACCATGGCATAAGCTCACTTGGATTTTCAGGCCAGATCAGCTAAAGATGTATGCTCATCTGTCCAGCAATCGGTTAATGAAGAATGTTGCCAGACAGACGATAGACAGTCGCCATGGCATAAGGTCACTTGGCCTAAGGCCAGGTGAGCTAATAATAAGATG
Organism: Chaetoderma sp. LZ-2023a; assembly: GCA_034401795.1. NCBI lineage: Eukaryota > Metazoa > Mollusca > Caudofoveata > Chaetodermatida > Chaetodermatidae > Chaetoderma > Chaetoderma sp. LZ-2023a. Next base: position 83,179,002 of record CM067365.1, read on the forward strand.
CAGGTACATAGCAGCTCATCTGTATGACTTGAGATGGGAATTTCAGGTTTAACGTGTTAACACTCAAGCTGGGCAGAGACAGTCATTTCAGTGATGAATTTTCAAAAATAATCTCCTGGTCTGCATACGTGGACACTTTGTATGAGGAAATTGAAAATTTCATTCAAAAATGACATCTGCAGTGGCCTTGAGACAGAAAATAATATTTTAGATAATTTACCAGTGCAATGAATGAATTGATAAGCAAACCAGTCATTCCAGTGGTAAATTGACATGGACTAAGAAAAAAATCAATTTTTTACCAACCTCGACTACTAAATATTCAAACAGGTGACCATAAATTTGCTTAAAAGAATCAAACTCTATCTCACACGGGTATATGTACTAAAACTATCCGGATATTCCAGCATAGAGCAATATTTTCACTACTTTTAAGTAACTGAGACAATCCAGACTGGTCTGATCCCAAATATGGTTTTGCTGTCTACAACAGAAGCTGACAATGTCCAGAAATGTTCAACAGAATCCTGTCTGAAGACAGGAGAATGTATGCACGCATAAATAGAATTATATTTGTTTTCATACAATCCTGCATTTTAAAGTTATCTATACAGCAGACCATTTTTACTAATCTTAACTTAAAATGTATGTAATGCTAAAAAGGGAGATAACTCTCGTGGACAGATATATTGGCATATAATCAGGCTTGCCACAAAGTAGATATATTAACATAACAAATTTGACACTAATCCACAGAGATGGTCTCTGGGAACACAAGCAAAGCGTAATGTAATTCTTGTTTCTTATCTGCTAAAACAACCTTTTAGACCATCAACAAATTGTAAAATCTGTCATTATTTTTAAGGAAGAATCCGATGGAAGAATTGAAAATTGGTTAATTTCATTGAAGTCGAGATCTAATAAAATAAGCAATAATCAATTTTTTAACATTTTAATAGTTAAGATTTGTCATGAAAATTTAACTCTGCTTAGTAATTGTCCATTGGCTGGTCAAGAGATTAAAAAAAAAATTACCTGAGTGGCTCAATTACTGGAAGTGGTCCTGTAATTCCACTGGTAAAATTAAAAATTATCAAGTTTTCTCTTGGTCTGCAAATGGGTATTTCCCAAGACAACTACACAGACTGGTTTTGTCCGGGTTGAACATTAAAGAGTTAACAAACCACTAGCTGCTACTCAAATCAATTTCAGAACATTCAACAGCTCCCAAGCATGTAACGCTTTAATGGTCAGCATTTGTCAAGAATATTTAATTTATGCTTAGAGAATGTCCATTTGCCAACATGGCCAATAAGGTTATTTTTTTAATTTGCTCGTGGAATGACTGTCTCATATATTGAACCAATCACTCAGTCCAGTGATAATCTTTAAAAGATAAATAGCATTGACCTTTCCCTGCAAATGCAGACTTTCCATGGAGAAGTCAGCAAAACCAGCCTCTGCAGTATGCTTGAATGTTCATAAATTTGCAAACCAAGAGTGTTTTTGAAAATTCACCGCTGGAATGACTAGTTTGATAAGCAAGCCAGCCATTTCAGTGGTAAATTTTCAAAAATAAATCAAATTATTTGATATTTTTTACCTAATTTAGCCATTAAAGGGTTAATTTGCTTAAATACTTGAAATCATAGCCTAAATCTAACACTAAATGCTAAAACTGAAGAATAATCAAGTATCATGACTATATATACTTACTTTATTACTTTCATTTAACAAAATTCACATTTACAGTAGCATTTATGTTTGAAACACATAGAATGCAGTACAAACAGGTATTTATCATCTGTGTTGAATGAAAATTGATTAGGCTGTCATGGCTGTGTTAATGATGTGATCTGATAAGTGTCTTGTACATTATCATCCATATCAATATGTATGTAGCACTATCTGTCTACACATAGAGTATCTATCTGTTCAGTTTGTCATATCATGATTTCCTGAGAACACACACTGATTTGGCATAATCTGCAGATTTCTACATTGAGAATGCTTCTTGGTAATTAGGTAATCCGAGAAGGCACATGTATTCATTTTAATCTACATAGTCTTTTAAAAGTGCTGATCTTTCTAAACCAATTGTTTAGTCCATCTTGCATCTCATCAGGCTCATTGTAACACTGACTGTGCTTCAGTAGGCTTTGGCTCACAATGGCACCTGCAAAATAAAAGACAGTTGTTTTGAATGGTCAAGTCAATCAGAAACTGCCTTTATAGTGGTCCTGAGAAATGCCTATGCATGTCAAGAGGATATTTTAGAAAATTTACCACTGGAATGGCTGGCTCGATAACAGAGCCAGTCAGTCCAGTGGACTATTTTCTAAAATACTATTCTCTTTAAAATAACCTTTACCACTCTGATGTCAATATTCTATCATTTGCCATGTCACTAGCAAAGAAAGAAATTGCTGTAGGCTACATTTTTCAACCACAGCAACATATTCCATCAAATTTGTTGAAAAATTAACCACCATTTTTTAATTTAATTTGAAAACTAAATTTTGACATCAGAGGGATAAAGGTTAATCTTGGTCTGCAAAGTGCAAATTGGCATTCAATAATCAAACTTTCTGTGATTTTCTTAAACATTAATGATTAACCCTTTAAGACTTAAATTTCTTCAAGAAAATGTAAAAAAAATTTCAAGAAAATTTAAATTTTCTCAAAGAAAATGACAATTTGCAGACCAAGAGAAGAATATTTTTGAAGATTTACCACTGGAATGACTGGCTTGGTTATTGAGCCAGTCATTTCACTTGTACATTTTCAATAATTGCCTTCTCTTGGTCTGCAAATGGGAATTTCTTAAGACCACTGTGGACAGCATTTTGGGCTGATATGTGTGTTAAAGAGTTAAGCTGTTGAATAATTTAATTCAGCTGGAAACCCGAGTGATATAATTTATATAAAAATATTTAAGTGAATAAAAGATCTTGTTGAATATTTTGAGGCTAAATGCACTTGGAAACTGTTGCTTTCTAATATGTCCAAGAAAAGTTTCCTATGTGACCAAAAGCTCCCAGCCAAATTGGCTTCAGAACATTCAACAATTTATCTGCATGTATACTAATTACTTTAAAATTGAGAAACAGTGATGAGGCAATGACAAATTTTGCCAGATAATGCCAGTCATGTCACTAAGGATAATCATTCCATATAAAATCATGCGTTTATATGGATCTTATGTTTTTCAGCTGTCATTAATTCATCATAAATCTCTTGAAACAATATTAGAAATTAGAAAACAGTTTACCATGCCTTTATTGTTGAAAAATTGAAGCAACAAATTGCAAATTAACAACACCTAAATAAAAGATATTCCACAGGAGGGTCAGGAGCACCTAATTATGAATCAAAGAATTAGGCAATTTTGTTTTCAATTGTCTATATTTCGATTTCACTCATTATTTGGCTGTCAGTTTGAATTGCATTCAACTGACTTCATTCCAAGTATGAGTCATTAACAGATTGAGCTAGGGACTGAATAAGAACTGTTGTGGAACAAATGTGTATGCCTACATCACATATTTGAACCCGCTACATCTAAATCTTACTAGAAGTAAGACAGCCTGTTTGGGAACCTCACTGTTAATTAAAATGTCTGTCTCAAAAGCCACTTTCTATGGTATTAAATTATTAACCATTTAATACCCAAAATGCTATCTACTATCTACAGTGGTCTTGTGAAATAATAATCCATATGCAGAGCAAGGGAAAACTACTTTTGAATACTTGCCACTGGAGAATTTTCAAAAAAGTAATCTCATCTGCAAACAGATATTTTCTATTCATAAAAATGAAATTTTCTTGGAGTAATTTAAGCATTAAAAGTTTATGCATAGGCTCATAATGTCTAATTGACATAACCAGGACTTATGCATATATTATGCTTTTATAGGTCATGGAAAGGCATGTAAAAGTCATGGAATTTCACAGAGTGACCTAGAAGTCTGAAGATGTCTGTAAATGAGAAACCTTTGAAATCTAGATGCGCTCAGATAGCATCTCATGCATTTTATCTTTGTCATAGAAATTAAATTGTTATAGCTCAATAGTATAAGTTTTCAGTAATGTTTTTGTGATTTTCATGACTTTTCCATGGCCTAGGGTAAGGGTGGTGATGTTGGGTGGGAACAGGGGGAATAGTCCACCCAGGTTTTGCCTCTCCCATAGTGTATCCCCATAGCGACCACTAAAGTTTTTTCGCCTAACCCATATTTCAGCACACACACCCACGTCCAAGTACCATTGTTCCCACACCCTGATTAGTCCACAGACATTTGAACTTTACCCTCCTATTTCATATTATTAGCATATTTCATATTACTACTACTATATATATAATTATATATGTAGTAGTAATATGAAATATGGTAATAATATGAAATAGGAGGATAAACTTCAAATGTCTGTGATTAGTCTAAATGAGAAGCAATCAATATGCTTTCTGCGACATAAAAAGATATTATTGAATGCTCACATGGTCAAACACCGTATCGCAAACATTATTCTTCTATGATCGATTAACTTTGAGTTCATTTTTTGAAGATTGAGTTCGCTTCATAACAAAGGGCAAGCCTCGGAAACAGCTGCCAGGCAATAGCAAAGTATGAAAACAGGTGATGTAGCTTGAATATTGTCAGTCGTTTATTATATACACACCTTTCTGTACTTTTCTGAAAGCTCTTTGTTCGTGTTAGTTGCGCAGTTGTCAAAAACGTGTAAAATCCTCAGAGGAAATTATTAGAGATAAATATAGAGACTTGAAATTCACATGCTTTCGTTAATCTCGCAAGTGCTCGCTACTGTAAACGGGACTTTGAACGAGAATTTCAGGACTTACTCACTTTCGCCTAACTTAGGCGTGGGTGTTAGGTGGCGTAAGTCACGACAATATTTAGGCATCTGCGTAAGTTACGCACCTTTCGTGAATACGGATTTACGTACATGTTTGGACTTATGGATAGTTTACGCACATTTTTGGACGTAAGTACCCTTCATGAATACAGCCCCTGTGCTGTAATATTTCCAATGGTAGCCCATAATAGTAATATTCTTGAGGAGACGTATGGTAACCTAAACCCTAAAAAGCTCATTGATGACCATACTAAAATCAACAGATTATGGTAACTCGTTTCAGGTAGGGCTTCAAAGTATTAGAAAAATTAATATCGGTATCGGTATCAATTTTCATACCGGTATACCTTTAATACCGGTATTATTCTGTTGGGAAAAATGGAGTGAGGCTTGAGTAGTATGATTCCATATAGGAAACGTGGAAATCTCCGCGCAGGGTTGCAACTTAGCCATTATAACACATACTAAATAGACTACCGTATCCTGCGAATACATAGGCCTACGCTCGCTCTCGTTAGAGTAGCTTGTATCGATCAATATCTAATGATACCCGCCAACATAAGAAGTGAATAAAGCTCGCAGGAATTGAGAAGTTTTTCTCATATTGTCGGGCTGTTGGCTGGTCTACAAAGGCGCACACCGCTGACTAACCAGGCTGTAGTACTTGATATAAAATATCACTCAAAATATTCATTTCATATTATGATTTTTCTCATTATCAAAAGTATGACATATTTACTTACGATTTCAGTAACTTGAGAGATGCACTCTAGATATCAACCTAAGATGGGAGGATTGTCATAGCTTTGATTGTGACATCATCTAACGTATGATATATTCATTTATGATATCATAAACTTGCGTGATACGCTCTGGATCTGAACCTAAGACGGAAGGATTATCATACCTGTGATTGTGACATCATCCAACGTATGATGTATTCATTTATGATATCATAAACTTGAGTGATACGCTCTGGATCTAAAACTAAGATAGGATGATTTGCTAGCTATGGTCACACTGTAATAGTTATTGTTCTAGGGATATACATGTAGCACGTAGAATGCCAAAATACACCATGAAATTAAATTGACCAATGAATTGATTGATTGATTGAATAACTGATAGATAAAATTGTGATGTCAAATTATCTATCAAAAGTTGCTTCGCTTCAGAGAAAGATTAATACCATTACTTGTATACGGGGAAATAACTAGTGTCAAATTTGACCAAAACCCATAAAAGTAAAAATACAATAATTCAGACAAGAAGCTAAAATCAATACCCATTTCACCAGACAGGCCTATGGGATGTGATTGCACGCTATTGCTAGGGCTAGACCATGTTTCTAGTGAACAGACGTTACAGTTGAATGATTATATAGGTCAAAGGGGAAAAGTAAGATGAATGGCTAGTAACAATGTAACAAAGTTTAATTGTAGCTATATAATTATGAATAAAGAAAATCAATCGAGCAACAACAAATGAACATAAGAACGGTGAAATCTACATATAAGATGATGGACAATGATAGTGATAAAATAAGTGATGAAACAGTTGAAGATGTGAGATCATACAAATAGACAAGATTATGATTATGACCAAATAATAATAATGAAATGGTAGTATAATTTGAAAATATGACTGGACAACTGGATCAGTTACCAACCCTTTGGTAATAAATGGTAAATAACATATTATTTCAATATGGTGACGCGTAAGCGCTTAAAGTTTATATTAGTGTAATAACAACGTACTGGGCATGTCCGCTTTTGGTGTGTGTGTTGGTCCAGGTAAAGGGTGTTCCCTAGCCCGCTAGATTGATGCCTATAGGCTCCATTGTGTGGAGCTGGTGTATCCAAGGGCATTCCTTTGTCTCCTCCATGGTGTGGAGTTTTCATCATCGAGATCTGATGAGAGAATTGTATGATTCTGAACTGCATGTCTGTTCGTGAGTGTCCAGGTTTGTTGAAATGCCTGTCGACTGGGGTGTCGTATCTCTCACTTTTGTGGAGATTTGATATAGATCGCAGGTGTTTTTGGATTCGGATCTTGAAGGTGCGCAGGGATTCTCCCACGTATTGTTTGTTGCATTTGCTACATGTTAGGAGGTAGACAATATGTTTCTAGTCTGACAGTTGCCTATGACTTTGGCCGTGTAGGTTAGGCCCATGCGGGAGCTTTAGAAGAATCAGTTTTTCTCGTTTTTTTTTGTTTTGCATGCAGTAAAAGGGTTTCTGTGTGTTACAGGGGCGTGCTCTGTTGGGAGTTTGGCCCTGACAATCATGTCTTTAATTGTTGTGTTCTTCCGGTGCTTCTGGAAACGCTATCCTGCATTTGTTGCTGGCTTCCAGAATTGGCCAGTACTTTTTTATGGTTTTCTTCAGAAAGATGCCTGTCCTAGTGAACTCACATACAAAGATTGGTCTTTGTGTTTGAGTATTAGCGGTTGCTTTTGGTGGTGGGTGGAGGATTTATTGGCTGTCTTGTGATCTGGCTTTGGTTCTGGATTTGTTCAGGATACCTGTGGGGTAGCCTCCTGTTTCAAAGTGTCCTTGTAGGAGGATACTATTTTTGTCATAGTCTTCTATGAGCGTGCAGATGCGTCTCAATCGGAGGAACTGTCCGTATGGGGATGAGTCTGTGCAGTTTGAGGGATGGGCTGAATCGCAATGCAGGTAGCAGGGTGTCTGTCGGTTTTGTGTAGAGATCAAAGATGATTGAATGATCTCGTCTCTGTTTGACCCGGGTGTCCAAAAAAGAAACTTGCATTTCTGAGCATTCCATGGTGAATTTGAGCTTCATTCATGTATGTGACGAACTCTTATAGGGCTGTTTTGCCATGCTCTCAGATTATGAATATATCATCTATGTAATACTATCTAACATACAATGCTGGCTGGTGTGGTGCGGTTTGCAGCAGTCTTTGCTCTAAATCGGCCATGAAGATGCATGCAAAAGTGCAGACGGCCTTGCTTTCCATGGCAGTTCCTCCTATCTGTAGGTAGTGCTCGCCATTGAACTCGAAGTTATTGCATTCGAGGACTAGTTTTGGAAGATTTAATAATCCTCTGATGGAGAGATCGCCGGGTACCCCATGCTTACTGCAGAATTTGGCCACCGCTCTTAGTCCTTCGTTGTTGGGTATGTTAGTATACAGTGAGGTGACATCCATTGTTACTAGAAGCGTGCCAGGTTTTGTTGTTCTGAATGCTTCTAGTTGGTTGATGAAATCCGTAGTGTCTTTCACATATGATTTGATCTTAGTGACATGAACCTTGATGTGTTCGTCCACGAAACTGCTGATGAGTTATGTGGGACAGCCTATACCGCTGATGATGGGTCTGCCTGGGACTAAACCGTTCTGTTGGCTTTTGTGTACCTTTGGTAGTGGGTAAAATCTAGATGTAATTGAGTGTTTTGGTAATAGTCTGCCAGTGGTTTGTGCGTCAATTTCTTTGTCTCTGACTAGTTGGTCTAGTCTTTTTTCTACTAAGTTAGTATGTTTTAATCATCAAGTCTTGATCGACTTTTTTTTAGAACCTTATGTCCGCTAGTTGCCGATTTGCTTCTGCTATGTAATCCATTATGTTTTGGACTACCGTTGCTTGTCCCTTATCCGCTTTCTTAATCACTATGGAGTGATTGTTTTTAAGTTGCACAAGGGCTGTGGCTTCCTTAGTGCTCAGGTTACTTATCTTTGTTCTATGGTGAATATGTTTTCGATATTTGTACCTTATTGCCTTGAAAAAAGCCTCAAATGGCGCATCCAATGTGGGTGCCTGGGTGGCGGCATTGAAGTTTTTTTGGCGGCAAATTTCCTTGCTATGATGTGTTGAAATGTGGGTGGAGCCGGTTCCAGTGGTGGGGTTGTAGTACCGGTTCCCTGTTGTAAGACTGCATGTGGTGGGTGCGGGTTGGGGATGAAGAAATGTTTCAGACGCATGCGTCTAAAAAAAGCCTGTAAATCAGTGTACAGGCTTCCCATATTTGGACCGTAGGGCGAAAGACCAAACCGTTATCTAATAGCCTGACGGTTGGCATGTTGAGGGGGCAATCTGAGAGGTTGAAAACAAAAGGAGAAATGTAAGTTTCAGAATCTGTGTTACCGGCATTATTGTTACAGTTCGATAGGTACAGTAAGTGAACATTGATTGAAATGTTAAAACTTATTTTAATTATGTAATTGTTCTTTTTGAACCATTGACTGTATAGTCATGCTCTGGAATCTCTCAGATTCTGGATGGCTTGAAGTAGCTGTTCTATGGCCATGTTACTTCTGGTGTCCATTAGCAGCCTGGGGTCGCTGCGTCTGGTCCCTCTATTGTCCCTACTGTTGGAACTGGCTTGTTGGCGGCTTGGACCTTGTCTTCTGTCTGGCATGTTTGAATACTGGCGGTTGTACTTTCTTGGCTGCCTCGATGCAGGCGGCTGTGCCTGTCCGTGGTGGCGGCTATTACCAGTTCTGCTTCTCTGGCAGTTGATGAATTGCAGCATCGTTCGAATGCTGCCTTGTGGCCCCTCACCACTTGGTATTGTCCCTTCAGCTTTTTGGTTGTGTTGTCAAGCACTAGCTGGGTGAGGGAGAGCTCAAATTCAGTTACGTGGGTGCCCCATTGTGTTTTGAATTCATTATCCTCTCCCTCAGGACTCCATGTTATCCTTGTGCGAAGCATGCTGGGTGGTGAGCGGTCATTGAGTGACTGCTCCAACCTCTCCATTTGATACTCCAGCTTAGTAAGCCTACAGGCTGAGTTTCTCCACATTCTGTAGGTGCCCAGACGTTCTTCTGGGATCGCTGGCTTCTGATATTTGGCTGCGCTCTCATTCTTCTTCTACCCTTGTGTGTTTCTGCGCCTGGGAGACCTGAGGTTTTGGCGGGTCCACTGTATGAACTGGGTGTTCTAACGGCGGCTGGTGGCGCCACCATTGCCTTTGGTGCCTTCTTGGCGGTGTGCAAGTCAGTATTGGACTGAACGAGCAGTATATCAGCCTCCACTGAGTTTAGGCTCAGTGCTGACAGAGATGGTAACGTATTACTAGCTGAACTCATTGTGCAAGAAATGATGATAACTACGTAATCCGATTGGAAAACCAATGTCGTAGGTATTTTAGCCTAACGCTTGGTCGCAATGTGAGACCAAAATTCTGAATCATCATTAACTTTATATTACATAATCACTCAGATTATAGGGCAAGTCCATCCTTACTACTAAATTGAAAAACCAAGAATTCTTTAGCCACCATTAACTATTACATTTGGCAACAGGTGACACAACCAAAGAATGCTATATTTATAACTCTTTAGACTCATGTTAGCTATCAAGGTATACGAACGAATGAAAATGGATTTGACCTGACAAAGGTGATTCAAAACAATTTATCTTCGCTTTCATGTCACCATGACATTATAAACACAAGTTGTCATCTGAATTAATTTGTCAATTTCAGACTACTCTATAATGACATAATTCATGAATAAAGCAAGAATACATTTTAGATCCAGGGTATCATTTTTGAGGCGAGCTATCACTCTCGCTCACGCAGCTCACCTAACTTTTCTTCCCACGAGAGTAAGTAATAGCTCACCTTAATGCTCAAAACTTTGATCAAAATTTAGATATTTTACTTAAGCGTAGATTTAACCCGTTAATGATCAAATTTGGTCAAGAAAGTTGAATTCTTTTTAACGAATGTCCATTTGCAGGCCAAGAGAAGACTATTTTTGGAAACTTATCACTGGAATGACTGGCTCGTTTATCGAGCCAGTCATTCCAGTGATAAATTTTCAAAAATAGTCTTTTCTTGGCCTGCAAATAGACATTCCTCAAGACCACCGCAGAGGCCGGTTCTGGCAATTTTTAGCCCACCACGATTTTCTAGAAATGAAGCCCTGTAGATCGATAGTGAATCGGATCTGTGATAGTCAAATTTCTTAAGTATACTTTGTGTTATGTGGGCTTGAGGGTGGATAATATAATATATGATTTGGATTATAATTAAACTATTCTATTATCACGGGAGTTATGTATACGACGGACAACCTATACAGTCTGATATATTCAAGTTGGGAACCAGATATTATTTATCACTTTCCGTTGGGTATGTATGTATGTATGATTACTGTATTCTCCTTCGATCAATACTCACCATTCTGTTACTTCTGATATACAGCTGGCCTTGACAGCGGCTCTTGGATTATAGACTTAGAAAGCTTTACCGACTCCTGGGAACCGGGTACTCGGCTCCCAACTGCCGAGTACCCGTTTACCATAGAGCTCATTCTTGTTTGCATAGCAACAAGAGCAATACATGCTTTTTGCATTAAGGATTTTAGTGTTTTAAAATAATCTAAGTCTTTAATCAGTGATAGTTTGTGTGTTCTGAAAGGATTAACTAAGGACTATGGAGAATACCGCCCAAGACAACCAGGTTGTATTGTTCTTTATTATCCATAGTTAAAAGACTTAGGTCTCTAAATTTCGTTGTGTCGCATGTTCCAATTTCTGACCCCATAGAATCTGGGACGTGTGCTAACAACGATATATGCCAGATGATCGCCTTCTTTAACCCCAACAGGCGATCGGCAGATATGAAAATAGGTGTTTGCTACGGTATTTCTAACACGAATATCGGCTAACGTCGTTCTCCGTAGAATCCGAGCGGGTGACGTCACACCCGGTCGCTCGGATGTTTATGTGAAGAAAAATTTTTTCATTAATTCGCGCATCTTATTCTGGGTGCTGCGTACTAAAAATGGTACCGGAAACTTTAGAATGATCAAGTTTACGTGCGATCACGATCGGTTTGCAATGATCAGTGATTTCAAAATTCTTGAGTAGATGTGTGGTCTGCGGTTTTACCGTGTGAGACAGCAGTTTGTTATACATTTTGTTGTTTTCTTCACATATCGTGCTGCTTTCATTAGGAGTATAATTTATATTGATTAGTAAATATACCCTGAATGCTATGCGATATGATTCCTGGAGCCGTTACACATCCTGGAGGATCTATTATGGGTGTGTTGTGCCCGCCGCGTACTTGTCGTCATAATCAATGCGATCGTTGTTGTAACGTGGCGGGGTGGGGTGCGGGGAGGTTACGGTTAATTTATGAGTCAAAATATTTGAAAATTAATTGTCTGCCTTCCATCCGTGTCTCGTTCCGCTTGTTTATTGTAGGTTTGTGCTTATTTTATATGCCAAGCCAGCCCCGCCATCATGTGACGACTGCCATAAGTTTGTCCGTGTAATGTTCAAGGACCATGTCTGTTTTAGGTGTGCCCTGTGTAATAGATCATAGGTGTAATGTTTGTGCAGTGTGGTCCGTCGAAACGATGGTTAAGTTCCTTGCCCAGAAGGACTTGGCTGGGTCTGACGCGGGGTCAGGCGGTCCGAGAGGAAATCGTGGAGCGCCCGGTTCTGCCGGTGGGGGTGCTCCACGTCCCCAGCTGGAGGTGGCGGAGATGGCACCGCCGGCGTGGTTTGGTCCGGCTATGCAGGGTTTTCTGCATAGCGTTCTGCCCACGCTGGTGTCGTCCCTGCTACCAAAGGTTGGGGGGGCAGTTTCTCCCCATGCCTGGTACGGATCCTGTCCTCGGACAGGATTCTGGACTGGTTACCGAGGGGGCCATCTCGTACGGCCCCCTGGCGGTCCCGTCTGGCTTCGGCCAGACGGGTTCTGTCTCTCTGCTGCCACCTCCGGGTGGTCCAGTAGCGGTGGCCGGTCCGTCAGGTGTGGGAGCCGTCCACCAGGACGGCTCCACGGTTGACTCGTCTAGTGACGGCTCTTCGGAGTCTGAAGACGAGGAGGCCGAGGAGGAGAGGTTGCTGCGGCCCATGAAGCCGCAGGTGGAGAATATGGAGGTTGATTCCGTCCTGGACGGAACCGGCCTCCATTTGTCTGGTTTGGCGCAAGCCAGGTCAGCGGCTCCACCTGCGGCTGAGGCCAATCCGTTACCTTGCACTGGTTCCGCGCGGCTTGGTTTGTCACCAGCCGTCAGGGGAACGGGTGTGCCGGGCCTGGCGTGTCAGCCGTGGCTCCTTGCCGGGAGGCCGTGGCTGGCAGACCCGTGAGCACGTCAACGGGTGACGTGTTTGCGGGGGTATCTTCTTCGGAGGTAGATTGGTCTGATGCTCTGGCGTGGCTAGCCAGAGTGGACCCGTCTGTGGTTTCGGCCACGGCCGATGAAGATGCGCCCCGTCCGTCGGTTGCGTCGATTAGGACGGGGATTTTGCCCGCGGCCCGGATCCAGTCAGTGGGACTGGATCCACGGTTCATTGATTTGTTGGATGCTATTTATAGTAAACAACTAATGACCAAGGGTCAGCTCCCTGCGGCCTCCAGGGAGGTGCGGGCAAGATGTCGTATTCCGCGGGGTGAATACGACAGGTATGGTGTAGTCCCGTCGGTCACGGAGGATGACCGATGGGTACTGGGCGTCCAGAGTGCCGGGTCGGGTGGTCCCGGTCCGGCACTAGTGGATAAGTCCCAGGTACACCAGGAAGAAGTCCTGGCCCTATGCGATGAGGGTGTGAGGGCAGCGATGAGCGCTGTCAATCACTCCTATCGTCTACTTCAGTCGGTGTGGGCTGAAGCGGGGGCAGGCCACCCTGTGCCACCTGTGGCGCTATCGTGCGTTAATGACGGCTTGGTGCTGTCAATGGACGCATTGGCAAGGGTGCAAGCGCATGTGACGAAGTCCAGGAGGCAAATGGTCATTGACCATATGCGTCCGGCTACGGCAGTCAGGGAACGTCTTCTTGGGACGCCCCTGACAGGGCCTAGCATCTTTGGTGGCCAAGCGCGGGCCATCTTAGAGGACACCGCCAGTATTGCGCAGAATCGGTTAGCGGTAAATCTACAGCTAGAGCTAGTGCGGCAAGCGCACGCACTAGGGGCTGTAGGCAAGCCGCTAACGGGACAGCCTTCAAAGAAACAGAAAAAGCATAAGAGCAAGGCGAAAGCCAGGCCTATTGCGACGTCTGTTTCGGCTGGGTTCTCGGAGCCGCCGCCGGCGAAGAAACCCAGGAAGGTTGTAGAGGTGCCTACCCTCCCCAGTGTTGCTCCTGACCGCCCTAGAGGTGGGAAGGGCAAGGGGAAGGGTAAGGGTAAGGCCTCAAAGGGCGGACAGAAGGGGCCGAAGCATACCTGAGGGTACGCAAGCTCCCTTCATATCCGCCTGGACCGCACCTGTGCGACAGGAACAGCGGTGCCAGTTATACCCGTCGTGCCTAGAACGAAATGGTTCTCACTCTCTCTCGTTAAGAAAGGAGGGGGGGGGCGGACTGCGAGCCGGACAACCCCGTTAGACGTCGAGGCGTCTATGGTGGGTGGAAGGCTCATGCGTTTCGTCAAGGCTTGGCGAGGTGTGACGTCAGACAGTCTGGTCCTGGGATGGTTATCCCAGGGTTACATGCCGGAGTGGTGGGACTTTCCGCCACAAAATCTGTCTTTGGCACCTGGCTGGACACCCGTACCAAGGGAGCCAGACAAGTTAGAAGCCGTTCAAAAGGAAGTGTCGGGTTTGCTTCTGAAGGGAGCAATAAAACCAGCAAACCGGAACACTCCAGGCTTCTATTCAAACATGTTCCTTGTCCCCAAGAGCACAGGGGGATGGAGACCCATACTCAATCTCAGGCCATTAAATTGGTTTATCCATACGCCTCGGTTCCAGATGGAAACGCCGAGGTCGGTAATGGCGGGATTGAGGAAAGGAATGTGGTGTGTATCGATCGATCTGAAAGATGCATATTTCCACATCGATGAATCGGAGTTGGCACAGGTTTCTGAGATTTGCGTTTCAGAATCAAGTATGGGAGTTTACAGTTCTCCCGTTTGGCCTGTCGACAGCTCCGAGGGTTTTCACAAGAGTGGTCCTTGCGGTGACAGCGTTTCTCAGAAAAGAGAACGTGGCGCTACACACCTACATAGACGACTGGCTGCTCAAGGCAGACTTGGCAGCCAGGTTGAACGTGGATACTACTCTGACTCTGAAGTTACTTTCAGATCTAGGCTGGATAGTCAACGAGGAGAAATCCGAGTTGACGCCCACTCAGCATTTCGTTTATTTGGGGATGCGATTCGACCTCGAGGAGGGCAGGGTTTACCCATCAGAGCCCAGAGTGGTGTCTCTGTTAGCCATCCTCAGGAGTTTTCGAGTGGGAAACCACATTCAGGCGAGGCGGTTCCTTCAGATGCTGGGCATGATGGTCTCCATGGAGCAGGTTATCCCGTACACTGCTCTAATGCGAAGACCTATCCAGTTGTATCTGATGTCTCTGTGGAAACAGAGAACAGAACCCCTGTCAAAACTGGTGCCAGATTTGGAGCCGATAATATCGCATCTTCTATGGTGGAAACAGCGTCAGAATCTCCTAATAGGGGTTTCGCTGCACCTACCCCACCCCAGCTGTCCGTCTACACTGATGCATCGCTGGAAGGGTGGGGTGCCTGCCTGGGAGAACACCAGGTCTCGGGCACATGGACTCTCCCGGAGAGTCAGCTGCATATCAATCTGTTGGAAATGATGGCAGTGGAACTGGCGTTGGAAGAGTTCCTTCCGATGATCAGGGGCAAGGTGATATTGATACAGTCGGACAAATCGCCAAGGCGGGACCAGGTCGCCCACTCTGTGTATCAGGGTGTGGCACTTGATTCAATGGTGCAGGAATTACTCGGTTGTTTTGAAAGCAGCTCATATTCCTGGCCGATTGAACATTCTAGCGGATGCTTTGTCTCGCAGACAGAGAATCCTGCCAACAGAATGGTCTCTCAACCCTCCAGTTCTGCGACGGATCTTCGAGCATTGGGGCAAACCCAATGTGGACTTGTTCGCCACAAAGGAAAATGCTCAAATCATGACATATGTCTCGCCGATTCCAGATCCAAATGCCGTTGATACAGACGCTCTGGCGATAAGCTGGAGAGGGATGCACGCTTACGCGTACCCACCCACCATTCTTCTATCGAACGTATTGGTGAAGGTCAGGGAGGAACCGTGTCTGGTCCTGCTAATAGCGCCGTATTGGCCGAGCAGGGCGTGGTTCACGGATCTTCTAGATCTGCTGGTGGAAAATCCTGTGCAGTTGCCCGAGATTCCGAACATAATCTCCCAGGCCAAGGGACGCTTCCTACACGAGCGTCCCGAAATGTTCAAATTGACTGCGTGGATGTTATCAAACAACGTTCCACGTCGGAAGGCTTTTCTCGACAGGCTGCTGATTTCATCGCGGCTGCGAGAAGGAGGTCAACCTTCAAGTCATATAACAACAAGGTTAACAGATTTGCAGACTGGTGTGAAGAAAAGGGTATTGATACCTTTCAATCCACTATCAGCAAATAGCAGACTTTCTCTGTGAGCTGTTCTTTTCAGGACTAGCTCCCATCACAGTTGCTGGGTACAAGTCAGCTTTGGCATCAGTTATCCCTTGTCTAGCCAACAGGGATAGTCCAGAGGTGGCCAGTTAAATGTGATGTTGAAGGGAATGAGCAATCTCCGACCGAGACAACCGGTAGTCATTCCAGCCTGGAGTCTATCTTTAGTGCTTAATGTACTGGCCAAGCACCCTTTCGAACCGTTGCGTTCGGCTAGTCTAAAGCATTTGACTCTAAAGGCGGTCTTTCTATTGGCAGCTTCCTCAGCTAGAAGGGGACAGTGAGATCCATGCGCTTTCGGCAGAGAGGAACCGATTTATTGTTTCTGGAGAAGGTCTGCGTCTTCTGCCAAGAGCAGAGTTTATGTCAAAGAGCCAATCTTTGAGATATCCCGGCAAACCGATCATTATACCGAAGTTAACTAGGTTTGATCGTGATGCCAGTGTCTGGTGCCCGGTCCGTGCTTTGACTAAGTACAAGAAACGGACTGACTCGTCACGGTCTAATGATAGACATCTGTGGATCTGCCATAAAAAGCCTTATGGCGCCGCATCCATGGATACTATCTCTCGTTGGGTGGTCGAATGCATTCAGACTACTCAGGAGATGGCGACTGGGCACCAGGTGCAAGGCGTAAGGGCACACAATGTCGGAGGAATAGCCGCCTCGACCGCCCTTTACAATGGTGTTCCGTTAGAGGACATCATGGCCGTTGCACAATGGCACTGTGAGTCCTCATTCACGGATTACTTTATGAGGGATGTGTCAGACTCAGCCAATCCACTCGCTTTAGCTGTTTTGAAACGATAGTTAGTGACCACACTGCTTTTCACCCTTTTTTCACTTTGGTAAGAAAAGAACCTAAAGCAGGCATGGTCAGGCGAGAGGATGTCAACCAGATTGTGTCACCGATGGCCGAACCGGTGAATGGTTGGAGGCGGTACGTCTGAAGTCCAATTATCATAAGGTAATTCAATAAGTGAGAGTTTTTTGTATTATGTATATGTATCATGTTCATTCATCTTATATATTCATGCTCATTCCCAGGCTAATACATGGAATATGCAGGGAGTAGTTAACCCTCTTGGCATATTTGTGTTTTCAGGCGAGATACATGTTCGTTAGTTCTCTCCCTTTTCTTAGGAGGAAAAAGGGGGTGGGGCTGTGACGCGAATGTGATTCGGTTCCGTGAACTTGACGGTCCTTTTAGGTCTCCGTTAGTCATGTTTGAAGTCTAAAATCTTTCTCCAAGGAGCAAAATTAGCATTTATGGCTTGCCCCTTCCCACCAGGTTACTGAGCAAGTGTGGTGTATATCAGAAGTAACAGAATGGTGAGTATTGATCGAAGGAGAATGCAGGAAATGTCAATTTCCCTTTCTCCGAGATCTAACAATACTCACCATTCTGTTACGGACCCAGCCTCCCAGCCCGACGGAGGCAAGCCATAGTTTTCTCTTGTTTGGTGGCTATGCAAACAATATGGGCTCTATGGTAAACGGGTACTTGGCAGTTGGGAGCCGAGTACCCGGTTCCCAGGAGTCGGTAAAGCTTTCTAAGTCTATAATCCTAGAGCCGCTGTCAGGGCCAGCTGTATATCAGAAGTAACAGAATGGTGAGTATTGTTAGATCTCGGAGAAAGGGAAATTGACATTTCCTGCAGTCTCGGGCACCTGGACTCTCCCGGAGAGTCAGCTGCATATCAATCTGTTGGAAATGATGGCAGTGGAACTGGCGTTGGAAGAGTTCCTTCCAATGATCAGGGGCAAGGTGATATTGATATGGTCGGACAATTCGACAGTAGTATCATATATAAATCGCCAAGGCGGGACCAGGTCGCCCACTCTGTGTATCAGAGTGTGGCACTTGATTCAATGGTGCAGGAATTACTCGGTTGTTTTGAAAGCAGCTCATATTCCTGGCCGATTGAACATTCTGGCGGATGCTTTGTCTCGCAGACAGAGGATTCTGCCAACAGAATGGTCCCTCAACCCTCCAGTTCTACGACGGATCTTCGAGCATTGGGGCAAACCCAACGTGGACTTGTTCGCCACAAAGGAAAATGCTCAAATCATGACATATGTCTCGCCGATTCCAGATCCAAATGCCGTCGATACAGACGCTCTGGCGATAAGCTGGAGAGGGATGCACGCGTACGCGTACCCACCCACCATTCTTCTTCCGAAGGTATTGGTGAAGGTCAGGGAGGAGCCGTGTCTGGTCCTGCTAATAGCGCCGTATTGGCCGAGCAGGGCGTGGTTCACGGATCTCCTGGATCTGCTGGTGGAAAATCCTGTGCAGTTGCCCGAGATTCCGAACATAATCTCCCAGGCCAAGGGACGCTTCCTACACGAGCGTCCCGAAATGTTCAAATTGACTGCGTGGATGTTGTCAAACAACGTTCCACGTCGGAAGGCTTGTCTCGACAGGCTGCTGATTTCATCGCGGCTGCGAGAAGGAGGTCAACCTTCAAGTCATATAACAACAAGGTTAACAGATTTGCAGACTGGTGTGAAGAAAAGGGTATTGATACCTTTCAATCCACTATTCAGCAAATAGCAGACTTTCTCTGTGAGCTGTTCTTTACAGGACTAGCTCCCGTCACAATTGCTGGATACAAGTCAGCTTTGGCATCAGTTATCCCTTGTCTAGCCAACAGGGATAGTTCAGAGGTGGCCCAGTTAAACGTGATGTTGAAGGGAATGAGCAATCTCCGCCCGAGACAACCGGTAGTCATTCCAGCCTGGAGTCTATCTTTAGTGCTTAATGTACTGGCCAAGCACCCATTCGAACTGTTGCGTTCGGCTAGTCTAAAGCATTTGACTCTAAAGGCGGTCTTTCTATTGGCAGCTTCCTCAGCTAGAAGGCGCAGTGAGATCCATGCGCTTTCGGCAGAGAGGAACCGATTTATTGTTTCTGGAGAAGGTCTGCGTCTTCTGCCAAGAGCAGAATTTATGTCAAAGAACCAATCTTTGAGATATCCCGGCAAACCGATCATTATACCGAAGTTAACCAGGTTTGATCGTGATGCCAGTGTCTGGTGCCCGGTCCGTGCTTTGACTAAGTACAAGAAACGGACTGACTCGTTACGGTCGAACGATAGACATCTGTGGATCTGCCATAAAAAGCCTTATGGCGCCGCATCCATGGATACTATCTCTCGTTGGGTGGTCGAATGCATTCAGACTACTCATGAGTTGGCGACTGGGCACCAGGTGCAGGGCGTAAGGGCACACGATGTTAGAGGAATAGCCGCCTCGACCGCCCTTTACAATGGTGTTCCGTTAGAGGACATCATGGCCGTTGCACAATGGCACTGTGAGTCCTCATTTACGGATTACTATATGAGGGATGTGTCAGACTCAGCCAATCCACTCGCTTTAGCTGTTTTGAAACGATAGTTAGTGACCACACTGCTTTTCCCCTTTTTTCACTTTGGTAAGAAAAGAACCTAAAGCAGGCATGGTCAAGCGAGAGGATGTCAACCAGATTGTGTCACTGATGGCCGAACCGGTGAATGGTTGTAGGCGGTACGTCTGAAGTCCTGTTATTATAAGGTAATTCAACAAGTGAGAGTTTTTTGTATTATGTATATGTATCATGTTCATTCATCTTATATATTCATGCTCATTCCCAGGCTAATACAAGCGATATGCAGGGAGTAGTTAACCCTCTTGGCATATTGGTGTTTCAGGCGAGATACATGTTCGTTAGTTCTCTCCCTTTTCTTAGGAGGAAAAAGGGGGGGGGGGGGCTGTGACGCAAATGTGATCGGTTCCGTGAACTTGACGGTCCTTTTAGGTCTCCGTTAGTCAAGTTTGAAGTCTAAAATCTTTCTCCAAGGGGCAAAATTAGCATGTATGGCTTGCCCCTTCCCACCAGGTTACTGATCAAATCTGGTGTATATCAGAAGTAACAGAATGGTGAGTATTGATCGAAGGAGAATGCAGGAAATGTCAATTTCCCTTTCTCCGAGATCTAACAATACTCACCATTCTGTTACGGATCCAGCCTCCCAGCCCCACGGAGGAAAGCCATAGTTTTCTCTTGTTTGGTGGCTATGCAAACAATATGAGCTCTATGGTAAACGGGTACTCGGCAGTGGGGAGCCGAGTACCCGGTTCCCAGGAGTCGGTAAAGCTTTCTAAGTCTATAATCCTAGAGCCGCTGTCAAGGCCAGCTGTATATCAGAAGTAACAGAATGGTGAGTATTGTTAGATCTCGGAGAAAGGGAAATTGACATTTCCTGCATTCTGCGGCTGTAGTAGTAGAAACATCCTACAGCTGCAATCAGTCCTTCTTCGCTTTTTCCCACTGTGTCTTGTCCTCAGGCAAAATTCTTAGCTTCCTCAGGTCAATTCTTGACTTGAATGTACCTAATCCTGCTTTCTTGAGGTCACCTTGTGGCACGCTTAGCAGATGACACCCTCTCCTGGCTCGGTATTTGCTGGCTCCGAATAGGGCAAATTCCAAGGCTCCCTGTGCTGGTGTGTCCTCTGGCATCCTTAGCACATGGCCAAACATGGAGCATCTTTGCTGGGCGACTTTTACCGACAGCGGCGGCGTATTACACATCTTGTATAGTGCATCGTTGGAAATTATGCTCTCTGCCATCGGTGTCCATGATGGTGCGTAGGTGTTTGCGGTGGCAGGCGTCAAGTTTGTCTAGAGCTGCCTTTGGAGCTGGCCAGCTGTTACAGTTATACATCATCAACGGTACGCAGGTTGCATTGTATAAACGTAGTCTTTTTACCAAGGGCATCTTTGATCCATGAATCCATAGCTTCCAGAAGGACTGGAAAGCTATGTTCCCCATGATGCAGCGTGCAGCAATGTCAGCAGTACTGCAAAGCAGTGAGCCCAGGATTTTACTTTTCCTCCATGGTTCGCCGCCACAGAGTGGAGCATCAATTTCTTTAGTTTCAAAGAAGTAGGAATTTCGCTTCACCAACCCCACCCCAGCTATACGTTTATATGGATGCATCACTGGAGGGTGGGGGGGGGGCCTGCCTGGGAGAACACCAAGTCTCGGGAACATGGACTCTTCCACAGAGTCATCTGCAGATCAATCTGTTAGAGATGATGACAGTAGAACTGGCACTGGAGAGATTTCTTCCAGAAGTCAGGGGCAAGGTGATATTGATATGGTCGGACAATTCGGCAGTAGTATCATACATAAATCACCAAGATGGGACCAACTCTTCAACACTATGCATGAAAGTGTGGAACTTGATTCGATGGTGCAGGATTTACTCAGTTGTTTTGAAAGCAGCTCACATTCCTGGCTGTTTAAACATTCTTGCAGATGCTCTGTTTCGCCACAAAGGAAAACGCTCAAATCATGACTTATGTCTCGCCAATTCCAGATCCAAATGCCGTCAATACAGACGCTCTAGCGATAAGCTAGAAGGGGATGCATGCATATGCGTACCCGCCACCATCCTCCCGAAGGTGCTGATGAAGATCCGAGAAGAACCATACCTGGTCCTGCTGATAGTGCCATTTTGGCCCAGCAGGGCATGGTTCACAGAGCTTCTGGAGCTATTGGTGGACAATCCAGTGCAGCTGCCAAGATTCCAAACATAATCTCTCAGGCCAAGGGACGCTTCCTACACGAGCGGCCCGAAATGTTCAAATTGACGTCGTGGATGTTATCAAAGAATGTTCCACATCGGAGAGCTTTTCTCAACAGGCTGTGAGTTTCATCGCAGACGCGAGGCTGTCACCCTTCAAGTCATATAACAACAAGGTTAACAACTTTGCAGAATGGTGTAAAAGAAAGGGTTTCAATCCTTTTCAAATATCTGTTCAGCAAATAGCAGACTCTGTGAGCTATTCCATAGTGGTTTAGCTCCCATCACGGTTGCTGGATACCGTAGTCAGCTTTGGCATCTGTTCATCCCTTGTCTAGCCCACAGGGATAGTCCAGAGGTGGCCCAGTTAAATGTGATGGTGAAGGAAATGAGCAATCGCTGACCGAGACAACCGGTAGTCATTCCAGCCTGGAATCTATCTTTGGTGCTTAATGTGCTAACCATGCATCCATTCAAACCATTGGTTTCGGTTACCCTAAAGCATTTGACTCTGAAGGCACTGGCAGTTTCCTCAGCCAGAAGGCGTAGTGAGATCCATGTGCTTTTGGCAGAGAGAGACAGATTTGTTGTCTCTGGAGAAGGTCTGCGATTAATCCAAAGATCAGAATTCCTTTCAAACACTCAGTCTTTGAAATATCCTGGCAAACCGATCTTTCTGCCGAAGTTAACTCGGTATGATCATGATACCAGTGCCTGCTTTGACTAAATACCAAAAGCAAATGACTTGTTATGGTCAGATGATAAGTATTTGTGGATCTACCATAAAAAGCCTTATGGCGCAGCATCCATGGATACTATATCTCATTGGGTAGTCGAATGTATTCTGACTACCCATGAAATCACGACCGGGAACCAGGTGAAATGTGCCAGGGCCCATGATGTTAGAGGACTAGCCGCCTCTACGGCCCTTTATGATGTTGGCTCTTTGGAGGACATCATGGCAGTTGCACAATGGCACTGTGAGTCCTCATTCACGGGCTACTACATTAGGGATATCTCGGACTCCACTCGCCTAATAGCAGTTAATCCCAAGCTATTTAGACCACACTGTTCTTTCTCCAATCGGTAGCTTCATTGCTGTATTAGAGATATTACAGGCGTGGTCAGCGAGAGGAGTACAACCATACAAGTCACGTGAGCCATGGTGACGGTTGCAGCGGTGCGTTTGAAATCCAATTTTCAAAGATAATCCTTATTTGACTGCTTATTGTATTCTGTTTATATATCATGTTTATTCATTTTATATATTCATGCTCATTCCCAGGTTATTATGTGTCAAGTGATTTAACCCACTTGTCACGTTTTTGTTTCAGACAAGATTTGTGGGGGGTGGGGTGGGGTGCTGTTATGCGAGTCGGTCAGGACTTGATGGTCCTCTTTGAAAAGGACTGTGTGAGTCTTTATCAAGTTTAGTCTCATTCTTTCTCTAGGGCAATTTAAATCATTTATGGCTTGCCCCTTCCCACCAGGTTACTGATCAAATCTGGTGTTATCAATAAGTAATGTAATAGTAAGTATTGATCGATGGAGAATGAAGGAAATTTTGATTTCCTTTTCTCCGAGCTCTAACAATGCTTACCATTACATTACGGACCCTGCCTCACAGTACCACGGAGACAAGTCATGTGTCATTCACTCCTGCTTTAGCTGTGGTAACGAGTGAGGCTTCATCGTAATGGGTTTAACCGGTTGATGGGGGCGGGTACCCGGTTCCAGGAATCGGTGGAGTCTGTTAAAGTCCTAGTAGCCTTAGAGCACAATCAGCAAGTTTGTTGTTATTAATGTGATGGTAAGTATTGTTATATCTCGGAGAAAGGGAAATTGAAATTTCCTTTAATTTATTGCAAATTTCTGAGAAAAACATAAAAAGACAATTTTAATAAAACTCAGCTAAACTTTCTTCACAGATATTTGATTGGTAAATTTTTACAGTGGTCATCTCGTTTTCTTCGTTTGTGCCAGTCGCCAATAATTCCAGGTGAGCGACACAGGCCTCTAATGATATTATTGAGATTGCTGTTTATATACTTGTAGTGGTAAGTGAGGTTTGGGATTATATTATCCATCAGTTGAATGGTATCAGCCAGGATTGCTGGAATTGCCCATCAGTTATGTTACCTATCAAGTGTCCTGTTAGATACAACTTATTGTTGACTATGGTTTCTGATTTGTCAACATGAAATGGATGTAACATTAATATTATGTTCTCCACTCTGATGTTATTTTTAAATGGAACAATATGGTCATGCTCAAGACATGTACTCCTATGACATAGAATTTGAATAGATGATCTGTACGTAATTGGATGTTATTGACAGGTGGTTCCTTTGGGATCAGGGGATGGTGGTTCCCTGAGACATGTGGCCTTTGGACCACCTGTCTTTGAGGATGCAACATTGCATCATTTCAAATTCAGGAATTGTGCATATGTAGGATGTACTTACTGGCACAGAGCCAGGAATTGTGCATGTGTAGGATATACTTACTGGCACAGAGCCAGGAGTTGTCCATGTGTAGGATTATACTTACCAGTACAGAGCCAGGAATTGTCCATGTGTAGGATATGCTTACTGGCACAGAGCCAGGAATTGTGCATGTGTAGGATATACTTACTGGCACAGAGCCAGGAATTGTCCATGTGTAGGATATACTTACTGGCACAGAGCCAGGAATTGTGCATATGTAGGATATACTTACTGGCACAGAGCCAGGAGTTGTCCATGTGTAGGATATACTTACTGGCACAGAGCCAGGAATTGTCCCTGTGTAGGATATACTTACTGGCACAGGGCCAGGAATTGTCCATGTGTAGGATATACTTACTGGCACAGAGCCAGGAATTGTCCATGTGTAGGATATACTTACTGGCACAGCCAGGAATTGTCCATGTGTAGGATATACTTACTGGCACAGGGCCAGGAATTGTCCATGTGTAGGATATACTTACTGGCACAGATCCAGGAATTGTCCATGTGTAGGATATACTTGGCACAGAGCCAGGAATTGTCCATGTGTAGGATATACATGTACTTACTGGCACAGAGCCTGGAATTGTGCATGTGTAGGATATACTTACTGACACAGAGCCAGGAATTGTGCATGTGTAGGGTATACTTATTGGCAGAGAGCCAGGAATTGTCCATGTGTAGGATATGCTTACTGGCACAGAGCCATTGTTATTAACCCTTTAACCCTCGAATTTGTTCAAGAAAATTTCTATTTTCTCATTGAAAATGTTCATTTGCAGGCCAAGAGATTGCTATTTTTTAAATTTACCCTTGGATTGACTGGCTCGGTTATCGAACCAGTCATTCCAGTGGTAAACTTTAAAAAATAGCCTTCTTTTAGTCTGCAAATAGACATTTCTCAAGACCACTGCAGAAGCTTTTTTTTGCTGATATCAGTGTTAAACGGTTAAACAGTGGTCTTGTAGCCTTATACATTTATCTGAAATGCAACAACGTTGAGTGATTTCTGACTGGCTACCGGGTTTCTGTTTTGTTCTGTTTCTATCATTGCATGGTGATAGGGTTTACTAAAGTTTTATATATATTTATTATATCCTTGAATTTCCTTGTATGTAGGGTATTACAGCGGCCCACCTTAGATAATTATGTTCAAAATGTTCATCAGAACATTTCTTACTAACTACATGTACAGTTCTGTAACTTAGTGAGTGCCCTGATGCAAATGCAACTGAAAATCACTGAGGGCATGTGGATCTCAACAGTCAGATGACCTCATGAGCATGCCAATTGTTATAATGTACAGTAGCTTGCTAACTGTCTTATTTACACCATTGTTATAATGTACAGTAGCTTGCTAGCTGTCTTATTTACACCATTGTTATAATGTACAGTAGCTTGCTAGCTGTCTTATTTACACCATTGTTATAATGTACAGTAGCTTGCTAACTGTCTTATTTACACCATTGTTATAATGTACAGTAGCTTGCTAGCTGTCGTATTTACACTATTGTTATAATGTACAGTAGCTTGCTAGCTGTCTTATTTACACCATTGTTATAATGTACAATAGCTTGCTAGCTGTCTTATTTACACCATTGTTATAATGCACAGTAGCTTGCTAGATGTCTTATTTACACCATTGTTATAATGTACAGTAGCTTGCTAGCTGTCTTATTTACACCATTGTTATAATGTACAATAGCTTGCTAGCTGTCTTATTAACACCATTGTTATAATGTGCAGTAGCTTGCTAACTGTCTTATTTATACCATTGTTATAATGTACAATAGCTTGCTAGCTGTCATATTTACACTATTGTTATAATGTGCAGTAGCTTGCTAGCTGTCTTGTTTACACCATTGTTATAATGTGCAGTAGCTTGCTAGCTGTCTTATTAACACCATTGTTATAATGTGCAGAAGCTTGCTAACTGTCTTATTAACACCATTGTTATAATGTACAGTAGCTTGCTAGCTGTCGTATTTACACTATTGTTATAATGTACAGTAGCTTGCTAGCTGTCTTATTTACACCATTGTTATAATGTACAGTAGCTTGCTAGCTGTCTTATTTACACCATTATTATAATGTACAGTAGCTTGCTAGCTGTCTTATTAACACCATTGTTATAATGTACAATAGCTTGCTAGCTGTCTTATTAACACCATTGATATAATGTACAGTAGCTTGCTAGCTGTCTTATTAACACCATTGTTATAATGTACAGTAGCTTGCTAGCTGTCTTATTAACACCATTGTTATAATGTACAGTAGCTTGCTAGCTGTCTTATTAACAATTTAACACCATTGTTATAATGTACAGTAGCTTGCTAGCTGTCTTATTAACACCATTGTTATAATGTACAGTAGCTTGCTAGCTGTCTTATTTACACCATTGTTATAATGTACAATAGCTTGCTAGCTGTCTTATTAACACCATTGTTATAATGTACAGTAGCTTGCTAGCTGTCTTATTAACACCATTGTTATAATGTACAGTAGCTTGCTAGCTGTCTTATTTACACCATTGTTATAATGTACAGTAGCTTGCTAGCTGTCTTATTTACACCATTGTTATAATGTACAGTAGCTTGCTAACTGTCTTATTTACACCATTGTTATAATGTACAGTAGCCTGCTAGCTGTCTTATTTACACCATACGTACAGTCACAGTACAACTCAGAAATAATATAACAAGTTTCCAAAACATAACACCTCGAGTCTCGCCATCTTGTCTTTGTCTATGCTTGTGTAGAATATTTGTGCTTATCATGCCGAAAGTTCTGGAATCCTAACGTATGGTCAAACCCTTTCATGAGCTAAAATTTGAGCAAAATCAAACCAGCAATTTCCGAGATAGCCATAGCTCCAGAATTTGGTCCGATCTGGAATCGTGTTCCTTTATCCAGATTCAGGCCAAAGGCTGGAAATTTTCTTGCACATCGATTTCCTGCGTTGTGTTAAAATTTGAGCCAAATCTGAGTAGCAGTATCTGAGACACATCACCGGACATATACACACAAGAGCGCCCGCACGCACGCACGCATACACGCACACACGCACTCCTCTTCTCTTTACGGTGCAATGATAATAAAACATACTATTGAATATTTTCTACGTAATTAGATTAGAAGACATTGCGGCCCAAATATGTTAAAAATATTCTACAGTATAAATGTTGCATCATGTTCAAAATTGTACTTGCATGATTCTGTTTTATGCGGGGGTGGGTGGGGGTGGGTGGGAAGTGGTTTAACTTATGTCTGAGATATATTGTACATGTATCTGTTGCAGGTCGGAGGAAATCCAGTGGCCGACGCAAACTCAGTGGCATCTTCCGTTCACTTAGCCGACAAAGCCTAGATGATGAATCGGTTGACAGTGACTTTGCCAACCAGGAAAACAATCCCAGATCTCAATCTATTCTGATGAAAGACATTTTTGGTATGAGAATTAAGCGCAGACGAAGTGAAAAACAGGCTGAAGGAGAAGGAACATGCCTCGGAATTGTTATCATCTCCGTGGAACAGAAACATATAAACAGATTAAAGCCACACATTACACTACTCTCTCATCCCAGTGAAATGTTCTGTGAGAAGTGGGAAGCAAGGTTTAACAGGGCAGTCAAAGGTACACATGCATACATACAATGGGTGCAAGCTTGCTCATGCAAACACCACGCACACACACACACACGCACGCACGCACGCACGCACGCATGCACGCACACACACACACACACACACACACACTTTCTCATGTGAACGCAGATATTTATGCATGCACACACACAATAAATTCCCCATATATCATTTTCAGTGCACCGCTACAGGAAAACTGTTGAATATTTTTTAATTAATTTGTCTGGAAGCTGTAGGTAAATTAATTTCAAAATATTCGACGGAATACGTTTTATATCTTAAAGAATATATACGTTTTCGTGGAAAGGGTTGCTGTGACATCATGATTGATAGCTTAATTATCTATGATTATGGGCCTACATGTAATAAAATCACATTTAAGAAGTTAGGCCTGCAATTTTTTCCACAAATTAAGTTTGCAACAGCTTTTACCGCGTTGTTGCGGATTGTTGTGGTGAATTTCAATGGCTGGTTGGTTCTCATAAATATAAGTGTAATATTTCTCTCAGATTGGAATGCGTTAGTTAGGGATTAAATGATTGAGATATCATCAACACATTTCATTCTAGATATATACATGTACTATTGCCATGTACAGTGCATACTATTTCATGCTTCAATATGACTGGGAAAATATGATTACTTTCTCCATGTATTTATTCTCAATATATTCTTGCAGATTTAGATACATGTATATAATGTATTTTTATCCACATGCTGCAGGCTTTTCCCGACCAAAGAAAGTGAAGCTCTTTCTTCAGCAGTATGCTGGTAAGAAGGATGGAAACTTCATGTTTAAATCAGTGATTGAGCCGCTGTTTACGCATGCGAACATTAAACTGGACGTTCAAAGTGAGTCATAATTACAAAAGAGCTCAGAAATAACGTAGAACATACTGTTGAATATTTTGTCAATTTTTCTGGTGGCCATATTTTGGATTTTCCTAAATTGTTCCGGAAATCATTTAAAAACGCTACTTAGGTCAAACAAAATAATATATATGTTTCCAAAACATGCCCCCCAAAAATTCAGGCCGGTAGGTAGGGAATTTTTTTTTTGGTTATGTGTTTCTTTTGTAAACCATGTTTTTGCTAAATATGTATCAAATTAAGGTAGAAAATATGATAAAAATACTGAAAATTCAATAAATCCAGCATTCCAAATTTTCTAGGTGAAAAAATTGAGGTAGCAACATTTTTGGGGCAGGTAGGTCGCAGCTATTTTTCCGGGTGTGTAGGTAGGGAATCGGAAACATATATTATTTTGTTTGGCCTTATACAATATAACTGGCCCGATTTCAATGAAACCTGTGTTGACTAATTCTGTGCTAGTAGGCTTCAATACTTCTTGGGAGAATTTGGATTGGTCAGTTTTTCCAGCAGCCATCTGATTTTCCTAAAAATTTCTGGAAATCGGTTAAATGCGTATTACGACTATTAGAAGCCTAGGTTTGTACTAGGATAGTGATGGAGAAATTTCACCAGCAAAATGTCTGAGATAGGCTTGCACAATTTTTCGATTTAATTGTGAAGTTCGATTTATTTTTAAAATTGCGATTTTTATGATGTACATGTTAATTGAGGAAAAATCGGAAAATCGTCCAAAATTTCATGTTTTTTAAAAATCTGAAGTGTGTACTTTTCCGTCGCATTTTATCAGTACATGAGTACACTTATAATCGATTCACGCCTGTATTCATTGTGTTTATATCCCGCCGTGCCATGCACGTGTAGAATAATTACTAATCACAACACAAAGCGCTATAATAAACAAGCTAACAATAGCAAGGTAACACCTTTGTCATTGAGAAAACCAGCTAGTTACTCCGTCGAATTGCCATATAATTTTCTTTTTCGCTGCAGACCCTGAGTCTATCATGAAATGCCGAGTATATACTTAGTCGCAGAGGTTAGGCAATCAGTGAACATACTTCTTTTTAATTCTAGAGTTAGCAATTTCAGGCGGTGTAATAATTTTTCCTTTTTGATTCAGTTGTCATGTCAAATTAAAGAAAATAAAGCAACAGCATTCCAGGTTGTTTGATTTTGAACTGTGCGTTCTGTTGTTTATTCTTAAATGTAAATAGTACAAATAGTCTGAAAGCAACTATAAACCCGCTATATAGGATGAGTTTACGCCGTTACACTTGTACCTACTCAAAGCTACCGTCCTATGTATGTGGATTGCGCAGTATCTCCCCGGGTACTAATATTAGCGTCTTCGCGTTACTCCGGTAATGACCTAAACTCATCCTACAAAGGGAGGCAATAAGCGGAACCTGTAATTTTTTTTTTTCTCGGCGACATTTTATCTCAAATTTTGATGAAATAAATAATATTTATTAAACTATGCGCAATATTTAGGTGGCCCAATTAATAATTTCACTCCCGTGATGATGGATATAAGGTATACATTAAGCATAGACGTATGATGTTTAGAATACGCCCCATGAAAATGTGTTCTAATTTTGTGCTATTTTTGTATCATTTATTTCAACTTTTTCTAGAACAAGTCACATTACCTCAGTTTATACTACGGTAGCCTGGCTTTTCGAGTTGTAGCTCTGGGGGCGAGCCTCTGACTATACGTTCTGTCGGATGGACTGACAGACGGACCGATTGAGTGTCTATTAGGCTATGGACTGGACAGACAGATCGTCTTTTCTCTCTTTTCTGGAGGTTGGCTATAAATATTCTTCACTAGAGTGACAACAACACAGTCTTAACTTGTATTTTGTTTTTCAACTTCAAATTTCACTAATCATTTTACAATACAACTTTATATATTCAAACTTCTACATAACTCTCTGCATTTACAAACTTACTCACTGACCTGCTCTCCTAGCTCTCACTCCTTTTTTCTAAAATAATTTCACACATATATAGCATACTAGTTTCCAGGCAAACAAACTTACACCATTCAAACATGTCTGTTCAATAATTTGTAAAAACATTCATTTTCAGCAATATATTCAATTAAATACAATCCTTAATAATATCAGGCTTAAACCTCATGTAGCTACTTAACCATTGTAATGCTGAATTTATTGAATTAAATTATTATTGCAGGCAGACTTGTCTGCCAGCAATATGGATTCCATTTTAGAATTATAAACCGTTAATATCTGGGTTCAGCAGTATAATGGTTAAATCTCTATATCTAAAAATCTATATCCATAGTATGAGAATTAACCCTTTCATCTCAATGCTGTACTAATTGTATTTACTTTTTATAACGTTCATACAAAGCAACTATTGAATATTTTTCAAATAATTTAACAGAAAATGTTTGCTGCCTCTGGCAGCAACAACCTTCAATCAAATCATTTCCCAAATGTTCAGCAGAATATGTATGACATCATAAATTGCAATACATATATGTATGCCGTAAGGCTTAAAGGGTTAATGCACTCCTGTGTTGGTTGTATGTTTCTTCAAACACAATGGGTCAATTAATGACTTAGTAGCTGGCTCTCTGTAGTAGACCCAGCAGATTATTTAACAATTAAACAATACAATAATAACTGGTAATACGTCCTTGTACATATGCTATTGTTCCTTGATGAGCTGCTTAGTGCCACTGACTTGAAACCAGTGTAGACTGTACACAATGGTATTTTTTTGGATAAAATTATTTTTACATTAAATATAAACAATATTATAATGTAGTCAAATATTTCTTGGGCACGATAATACTTTTGAGAATTTGGACCTATGATTTAAAAGAAAATTGCGATTTTTAAAAATAAAATCGATCGCGATGTTTCAAAGCAAAAATCATGCAAGCCTAGTCTGAGAAAGGGGATAGGATTATATTATGGCGTTTTCCCCCCAAAATGTTTAGTCAACCCCCAAAACGACTTCTAATAAGCTCACATTAAACATCTACATGTATTTCCGAGATTCCACAAAATTACATCGGAAAACTAGCACATGCGTGTAGTAGACTAATTATAGGTAGTGAGCCACGAGTTCATCACACGATCATCTATTTAGAAGAAAATTCTGAGATATAGTGTTTGACTAGCCATTGAATTCAATCATATTCCGCTAACTATTCACAATTTAAAATGAACATAACTAAAAATAGAGGTTGGTCTTTGTGCATTCTCGATCCCGTTTCGAAGAGGATCTCACGAGACACGAATGCAAAATGCTGTAAGGGGATCTCACGAGACGCGAATGCTGTATGCTGTAAGGGGATCTCACGAGACATGAATGTAAAATGCTGTAAGGGGATCTCACGAGACACGAATGCAAAATGCTGTAAGGGGATCTCACGAGACACGAATGCAAAATGCTGTAAGGGGATCTCATGAGACACGAATGCAAAATGCTGTAAGGGGATCTCACGAGACACGAATGCAAAATGCTGTAAGGGGATCTCACGAGACACGAATGCAAAATGCTGTAAGGGGATCTCACAAGACACAAATGCTGTATGCTGTAAGGGGATCTCACGAGACACAAATGCAAAATGCTGTAAGGGGATCTCACGAGACACGAATGCAAAATGCTGTAGGGGATCTCACGAGACACGAATGCAGAATGCTGTAAGGGGATCTCACGAGACACGAATGCAAAATGCTGTAAGGGGATCTCACGAGACGCGAATGCTGTATGCTGTAAGGGGATCTCACGAGACACGAATGTAAAATGCTGTAAGGGGATCTCACGAGACACGAATGCAAAATGCTGTAAGGGGATCTCACGAGACACGAATGCAAAATGCTGTAAGGGGATCTCACGAGACACGAATGCAAAATGCTGTAAGGGGATCTCACGAGACACAAATGCTGTATGCTGTAAGGGGATCTCACGAGACACGAATGCAAAATGCTGTAAGGGGATCTCACGAGACACGAATGCAAAATGCTGTAGGGGATCTCACGAGACACGAATGCAAAATGCTGTAAGGGGATCTCAAGAGACACGAATGCAGAATGCTGTAAGGGGATCTCACGAGACACGAATGCAAAATGCTGTAAGGGGATCTCATGAGACGCGAATGCTGTATGCTGTAAGGGGATCTCACGAGACGCGAATGC
Source organism: Chaetoderma sp. LZ-2023a (assembly GCA_034401795.1). Lineage (NCBI taxonomy): Eukaryota > Metazoa > Mollusca > Caudofoveata > Chaetodermatida > Chaetodermatidae > Chaetoderma > Chaetoderma sp. LZ-2023a. The sequence goes on from CM067365.1 coordinate 83,212,003, forward strand.
TGTATGCTGTAAGGGGATCTCACGAGACACGAATGCAAAATGGTGTAAGGGGATCTCACGAGAGACGAATGCAAAATGCTGTAAGAGGATCTCATGAGACACGAATGCAAAATGCTGTAAGGGGATCTCACGAGAGACGAATGCAAAATGCTGTAAGGGGATCTCATGAGACACGAATGCAAAATGCTGTAAGGGGATCTCACGAGACACGAATGCAAAATGCTGTAAGGGGATCTCACGAGACACGAATGCAAAATGCTGTAAGGGGATCTCACGAGACACGAATGCAAAATGCTGTAAGGGGATCTCACGAGACACAAATGCTGTATGCTGTAAGGGGATCTCATGAGACACAAATGCAAAATGCTGTAAGGGGATCTCACGAGACACGAATGCAAAATGCTGTAGGGGATCTCACGAGACACGAATGCAAAATGCTGTAAGGGGATCTCACGAGACACGAATGCAGAATGCTGTAAGGGGATCTCACGAAACACGAATGCAAAATGCTGTAAGGGGATCTCACGAGAGACGAATGCAAAATGCTGTAAGGGGATCTCATGAGACACGAATGCAAAATGCTGTAAGGGGATCTCACGAGACACGAATGCAAAATGCTGTAAGGGGATCTCACGAGACACGAATGCAAAATGCTGTAAGGGGATCTCACGAGACACGAATGCAAAATGCTGTAAGGGGATCTCACGAGACACGAATGCAAAGTGCTGTAAGGGGATCTCACGAGACACAAATGCTGTATGCTGTAAGGGGATCTCACGAGACACGAATGCAAAATGCTGTAAGGGGATCTCACGAGACACGAATGCAAAATGCTGTAGGGGATCTCACGAGACACGAATGCAAAATGCTGTAAGGGGATCTCAAGAGACACGAATGCAGAATGCTGTAAGGGGATCTCACGAGACACGAATGCAAAATGCTGTAAGGGGATCTCACGAGACACGAATGCAAAATGCTGTAAGGGGATCTCACGAGACACGAATGCAAAATGCTGTAGGGGATCTCACGAGACACGAATGCAAAATGCTGTAAGGGGATCTCAAGAGACACGAATGCAGAATGCTGTAAGGGGATCTCACGAGACACGAATGCAAAATGCTGTAAGGGGATCTCACGAGACACAAATGCTGTATGCTGTAAGGGGATCTCATGAGACACAAATGCAAAATGCTGTAAGGGGATCTCACGAGACACGAATGCAAAATGCTGTAGGGGATCTCACGAGACACGAATGCAAAATGCTGTAAGGGGATCTCACGAGACACGAATGCAAAATGCTGTAAGGGGATCTCACGAAACACGAATGCAAAATGCTGTAAGGGGATCTCACGAGAGACGAATGCAAAATGCTGTAAGGGGATCTCATGAGACACGAATGCAAAATGCTGTAAGGGGATCTCACGAGACACGAATGCAAAATGCTGTAAGGGGATCTCACGAGACACGAATGCAAAATGCTGTAAGGGGATCTCACGAGACACGAATGCAAAATGCTGTAAGGGGATCTCACGAGACACGAATGCAAAATGCTGTAAGGGGATCTCACGAGACACAAATGCTGTATGCTGTAAGGGGATCTCACGAGACACGAATGCAAAATGCTGTAAGGGGATCTCACGAGACACGAATGCAAAATGCTGTAGGGGATCTCACGAGACACGAATGCAAAATGCTGTAAGGGGATCTCACGAGACACGAATGCAGAATGCTGTAAGGGGATCTCACGAGACACGAATGCAAAATGCTGTAAGGGGATCTCACGAGACGCGAATGCTGTATGCTGTAAGGGGATCTCACGAGACGCGAATGCTGTATGCTGTAAGGGGATCTCACGAGACACGAATGCAAAATGGTGTAAGGGGATCTCACGAGAGACGAATGCAAAATGCTGTAAGAGGATCTCATGAGACACGAATGCAAAATGCTGTAAGGGGATCTCACGAGAGACGAATGCAAAATGCTGTAAGGGGATCTCATGAGACACGAATGCAAAATGCTGTAAGGGGATCTCACGAGACACGAATGCAAAATGCTGTAAGGGGATCTCACGAGACACGAATGCAAAATGCTGTAAGGGGATCTCACGAGACACGAATGCAAAATGCTGTAAGGGGATCTCACGAGACACGAATGCAAAATGCTGTAAGGGGATCTCACGAGACACGAATGCAAAATGCTGTAAGGGGATCTCACGAGACACAAATGCTGTATGCTGTAAGGGGATCTCACGAGACACGAATGCAAAATGCTGTAAGGGGATCTCACGAGACGCGAATGCTGTATGCTGTAAGGGGATCTCACGAGACGCGAATGCTGTATGCTGTAAGGGGATCTCACGAGACACGAATGCAAAATGGTGTAAGGGGATCTCACGAGAGACGAATGCAAAATGCTGTAAGAGGATCTCATGAGACACGAATGCAAAATGCTGTAAGGGGATCTCACGAGAGACGAATGCAAAATGCTGTAAGGGGATCTCATGAGACACGAATGCAAAATGCTGTAAGGGGATCTCACGAGACACGAATGCAAAATGCTGTAAGGGGATCTCACGAGACACGAATGCAAAATGCTGTAAGGGGATCTCACGAGACACGAATGCAAAATGCTGTAAGGGGATCTCACGAGACACAAATGCTGTATGCTGTAAGGGGATCTCACGAGACACAAATGCAAAATGCTGTAAGGGGATCTCACGAGACACGAATGCAAAATGCTGTAGGGGATCTCACGAGACACGAATGCAAAATGCTGTAAGGGGATCTCACGAGACACGAGACACGAATGCAGAATGCTGTAAGGGGATCTCACGAAACACGAATGCAAAATGCTGTAAGGGGATCTCACGAGACGCGAATGCTGTATGCTGTAAGGGGATCTCACGAGACACGAATGTAAAATGCTGTAAGGGGATCTCACGAGAGACGAATGCAAAATGCTGTAAGGGGATCTCATGAGACACGAATGCAAAATGCTGTAAGGGGATCTCACGAGACACGAATGCAAAATGCTGTAAGGGGATCTCACGAGACACGAATGCAAAATGCTGTAAGGGGATCTCACGAGACACGAATGCAAAATGCTGTAAGGGGATCTCACGAGACACGAATGCAAAATGCTGTAAGGGGATCTCACGAGACACGAATGCAAAATGCTGTAAGGGGATCTCACGAGACACGAATGCAAAATGCTGTAGGGGATCTCACGAGACACGAATGCAAAATGCTGTAAGGGGATCTCACGAGACACGAATGCAAAATGCTGTAAGGGGATCTCACGAGACACGAATGCAAAATGCTGTAAGGGGATCTCACGAGACACAAATGCTGTATGCTGTAAGGGGATCTCACGAGACACGAATGCAAAATGCTGTAAGGGGATCTCACGAGACACGAATGCAAAATGCTGTAGGGGATCTCACGAGACACGAATGCAAAATGCTGTAAGGGGATCTCAAGAGACACGAATGCAGAATGCTGTAAGGGGATCTCACGAGACACGAATGCAAAATGCTGTAAGGGGATCTCACGAGACGCGAATGCTGTATGCTGTAAGGGGATCTCACGAGACGCGAATGCTGTATGCTGTAAGGGGATCTCACGAGACACGAATGCAAAATGGTGTAAGGGGATCTCACGAGAGACGAATGCAAAATGCTGTAAGAGGATCTCATGAGACACGAATGCAAAATGCTGTAAGGGGATCTCACGAGAGACGAATGCAAAATGCTGTAAGGGGATCTCATGAGACACGAATGCAAAATGCTGTAAGGGGATCTCACGAGACACGAATGCAAAATGCTGTAAGGGGATCTCACGAGACACGAATGCAAAATGCTGTAAGGGGATCTCACGAGACACGAATGCAAAATGCTGTAAGGGGATCTCACGAGACACAAATGCTGTATGCTGTAAGGGGATCTTACGAGACACAAATGCAAAATGCTGTAAGGGGATCTCACGAGACACGAATGCAAAATGCTGTAGGGGATCTCACGAGACACGAATGCAAAATGCTGTAAGGGGATCTCACGAGACACGAATGCAGAATGCTGTAAGGGGATCTCACGAAACACGAATGCAAAATGCTGTAAGGGGATCTCACGAGACGCGAATGCTGTATGCTGTAAGGGGATCTCACGAGACACGAATGTAAAATGCTGTAAGGGGATCTCATGAGACACGAATGCAAAATGCTGTAAGAGGATCTCATGAGACACGAATGCAAAATGCTGTAAGGGGATCTCACGAGACACGAATGCAAAATGCTGTAAGGGGATCTCACGAGACACGAATGCAAAATGCTGTAAGGGGATCTCACGAGACACGAATGCAAAATGCTGTAAGGGGATCTCACGAGACATGAATGCAAAATGCTGTAAGGGGATCTCACGAGACACGAATGCAAAATGCTGTAAGGGGATCTCACGAGACACGAATGCAAAATGCTGTAGGGGATCTCACGAGACACGAATGCAAAATGCTGTAAGGGGATCTCAAGAGACACGAATGCAGAATGCTGTAAGGGGATCTCATGAGACATGAATGCTGTATGCTGTAAGGGGTCTCACGAGACACGAATGCAAAATTCTGTAAGGGGATCTCACGAGACACGAATGCAAAATGCTGTAAGGGGATCTCATGAGACACGAATGCAAAATGCTGTAAGGGGATCTCACGAGACACGAATGCAAAATGCTGTAAGGGGATCTCACGAGACACAAATGCTGTATGCTATAAGGGGATCTCATGAGACATGAATGCTGTATGCTGTAAGGGGATATCACGAGACACGAATGCTGTATGCTGTAAGGGGATCTCACGAGACACGAATGCTGTATGCTGTAAGGAGATCTCACGAGAGAGACACGAATGCTGTATGCTGTAAGGGGATCTCATGAGACACGAATGCTGTATGCTGTAAGGGGATCTCATGAGACACGAATGCTGTATGCTGTAACGGGATCTCACGAGACACGAATGCTGTATGCTGTAAGGGGATCTCACGAGACACGAATGCTGTATGCTGTAAGGGGATCTCACGAGACACGAATGCTGTATGCTGTAAGGGGATCTCATGAGACACGAATGCTGTATGCTGTAAGGGGATCTCACGAGACACGAATGCAGAATGCTGTAAGGGGATCTCACGAGACACGAATGCTGTATGCTGTAAGGGGATCTCACGAGACACGAATGCAGAATGCTGTAAGGGGATCTCATGAGACACGAATGCAGAATGCAGTAAGGGGCTCACACGAGACACGAATGCAGAATGCCGTAAGGGGATCTCACGAGACACGAATACAGAATGCTGTAAGGGGATCTCACAAGACACGAATGCAGAATGCTGTAAGGGGATTTCGACTTCCTTGTATGACAGGATTCATATCAATGTGCAGTTATGTGGTTGTCATTTAACGTACAGTTCTCAAGTTTACTATCACGCAATATAATAATTTCCGAGTTCCGCATCCAAAATCGCAGGTCTGTGAATCTGCCAAGTACTCACTCTAAATCTAAAGCTTCCTGATATCACATGATTTGCACGGCAACATTTTGTTAGATTTGATGAAGAATTTTGAATTTTTAGCTCACCTGGCCTGACTGGATTTCAACTTTTATGACAAATTTTGAAGTAATAAGCGACAAATTATTTAATATTGTCAATATTTGGAAAAAGTTTATCGAACCAAGATGCCGATTTTGGGGGTAGGCTTGTATTAGGGATTTTTTCCATTTTCAAAGTGCTAAGAAAATCTAGAGACTGACATTGCTGAGTTTTAGTTTAGGTTTCTATTAAGGCATAGGCCTCTAATAGAATGAATGCGGTACTCCTTATTAACCATTGTTCGATTTCAAGCAAACTTGGTACGAAGATCCCTAGAGTGGTATGCTTCAGAACTCGTATAGAGAATTTTTATTGGGTCATTTTTCTGGCATCCATCTTAAATTGTCTGAAAAAATATCGGGAAATCGTTAAAAATACTATTCCTCATTAACTGCTTGAACAATTTCAACCAGACTTGGCTACAAGGAGGATACAAGGTTGATAGGTTTCAGAACTTAACCTAATATTGATTGGGCAGTTTTTCCAGCCGCCATCTTATACAAATTTTGGGAAATCAGTGAAAAGGCTAACCCTAACCCTCATTAACCGCTGTCTGATTTAAATCAAACTCAACTGTAAGGACACTTAAGGTTAGTACTCTTCAGAATTGGTATACAGAAATTTGACTGCTTGATTCTTTTTTTGTCACCATTTTGAATTTTCTGGAAAATTGCGGGAAATTGTTTAAAATGCTACTCATTAATTGCTTGGGTAATTTTGATTGGTCAATGCTTTGGCAGCCATCTTTGATATTTTTTTAGCTCACCTGGCCTGAAAGGCCATGTGAGCTTATGCCGTCGTCCGTCAACTTTTCCTTTAAACGACTTCTCAAGAACCACTGGGCCGATTTCAATTATATTTGGCAGGAAGCATCCTTAGGACATAGGAATCCAAGTTTGTTCAAACGGAGCCGATCGGGAAATTTGGCCGGTGGCCATCTTGGATTTTGTCCGATTTTTAGAAACCTCTAAAAATCTCCGAAACCGCTGGTGGAATTGAAGCAAACCTCATGAAATATAATATAGGGCCAGAGCTGAACCAAGTTTGTTCAAGGGAACTTGATTGGTCAAATGGTCTGGCGGCCATCTTGGTTGACCTAGTTTTGGCGAAAATAACTTCTTCTCCAGAACTCCGGAAGTGATCAGGCCGAAATTTGCCAGATATGATTAGGGACTTAGGGTGATGAAAGTTTGTTCAAGAGAAGTTGCTCCGTCAAAACACATGGCCGCCGTGGACCAATCAAAATATATGAATATTGGATTTTTTTATTTAATGGATTTTGAGGCTGAAATTGGTTTTATATAGGTTTTAGGTATTCCAATCTCAAATTTGCAATTTTTGCAACTGTCGGATAAACGGTTTGGCGGCCATCTTGGATCATTTTCCCGCCAAAAGCTCCAATACTAAAGCAATGGGAAACTTAAAATGTCTTCTCGAGAACTACTGGGCCAATTTCAATTATATTTGGCAGGAAGCATCCTTAGGGTGTAGAGATTTAAGTTTGTTCAAACGAAGCCAAATCGGCCAATTGGGCCAGTGGCCATTTTGGATTAGATTTTTAGAAACGTCTAAAAATCTTCTCCGAAACCGCTTATGGGATTGATGCAGACCTGATGAAATATGATTTAGGGAAAGAGGTGAACCAAGTTTGTTCAAGGGAGCTTGATTGGTCAACTGGTTTGGCGGCCATCTTGGTTGACCTAGTTGTTGCGAAAACAACTTCTCCTGAACCGCTAAAGGGATCGGGCCGAAATTTGGCAGATATGATTAGGGCCCAAGGGCCATTAAAGTTTGTTCAAGGGAAGTTGATCTGTCAAAAAACCTGGACTCCATGGGCCAATCAAAGTATAGCATGTTTGGCGTCCATATTGGATTTTTTTATTTGATGGATTTTGAGGCTGAAATTGGTTTTATGTGTTTTTGGGTATTCTGATCTCAAATTTGCAATTTTCGAAACTGTTGGATAAATGGTTTGGTGGCCATCTTGTTGATAAGGCCATTCTAATTGAATTGCCTATGGTCCAGGTGAGCGATACAGGCCCCTTGGGCCTCTTGTTTAATGTTTTGGTTTGAGACATGGTAAGTTATTTCTGAGCTGTTATGTCCAAGTATGAGTGATGAAATACACACAATCATTTACAGTACTAGCGCTTCAGAGAATTACAGATTTCATCTGCCGACTTTTTGTGATGATCTTAGTCTTTGACCTTTTGACCGCTCGTTTCCCCAAATCATGAAGCCTCGTGTGGACCACAAGGGCCTCATCCTACCCAAATTTTTTTGAAAATCCTTTCAGTAGAGCTCAAGTTTACATGCAACACCCTTTCTCCATCGATCATTATACTTACCATTACATTGGCTATTGTAACAACCACTTCAGATGTTGTGCCCTAAGACTTTAGACTTCTACATAGACCTACCAGTTCCTCAGGAACCTGGTACCCGCCAAACAACCGGGTACCCGTTACTATGAACTCAGCTGCCACTTTTGTTTGCATAGCCAAGAAAGAGTGACACCATTCAGTGTGAAAATATTTTGGGGGCATTCCCGAATTCAGTTTACTGTTAAATTTTCAAAAATAATCTCTTGTTTTGTAAATGAAATTTTCTATGAGAAAATGTGATCATTAACGAGTCAAGCAGCAACAGGTTCCCGTCAAATTAAGATGTTCCCACCAAGTTATGACAGTCCCACCAAGTTATGACATTCCCACCAAGTTATGGCGTTCCCACCAAGTTATGACATTCCTGGCAAGTTAAGATATTCCCAGCAAGTTAAGAAGTTCCCAGCAAGTTATAGCATTCCCAGCAAGTTAAGATGTTCTCGGCAAGTTAAGGTGTGGAGAATTCACCAGAATGTCTCATAACTTGTATGATGTAAAGAATTTGACATATGTTTTAATGAATCTTTCCAGTTTTAGCTATTCCCCGCCCACCACTAGCTAAAATCCACCCACACTTCGGCGTGTTGGGATTGATCGATCCCCAAATGCCCTAGCTATCAATTTCCTGAAAACGATACAGGTAAGCTGTTGATTATTTTATAACTAATTTGACTGGGTGCTGTTGCTGCCAACAGCGCTCAGTCAAATTAGTTTCAAAATATTCAACAGAATATTTATTAAATAGTAAAGACATACAATTCATACAGCAATGCATAGGCTGTCTTCAAATATGCGTTTGTGACATACTTATCTACGTCATTCATAATGTCATAATGGCGTCATTGATTATGATGTCATTCTATGCGTCATGTAGTTTATTATAGTATCATAAGATGGATGGAAAGGTCCATTGTCGGGTTAAAGCTTAATCATCAATGTTTGATAGCGGTCAACCATATTGTGATTCTATTGCACATATAGCTGTGTGACACACCCACTATTCGCCACATCATATGAGGATTTGTGAATGGACCTTTCCAGTTTTAGCTATGCCCCGCCCATCTGTATCTAAGCTCCATCTACACCTCACTCGTAATAGGATCGATCGATCTCATAAATTCCTGACTATCAATTTCCAGAAATCTATATAGGTAAGCTGTTGAATATTTTGTAACTAATTTGACTGGGTGCTGTTGCTGCCTATGCACGTTTCTTAAATAGCAAAAACATGGAATTCAACAACGGGTTGGACTATTAAGCATTAAAGAGAGGCTTAATCGATTCATTCGTGACATCTTGATTATGATGTCAGCATACATGGCGCATAGTTGATTGTAGCGCCATATGATTGAGTGAGGAAATGGATTCATGAATTACAGAAGGTATTGACGGCCTAGCAGATCTTCCTAAAATGATGAGTGTTTCTGGAGTGTCTCTGTTCTTATGTTTCAGTGTGTTTCTGTTCTTGTGTTTCAGTGTGTTTCTATAAAGTCTCTCCGTTCTTGTGTTTCTATAACGTCTCTCTGTTCTTATGTTTCAGTGTGTTTCTGTAGCATCTCTCTGTTCTTGTGTTTCAGTGTGTTTCTGTAACGTCTCTCTGTTCGTGTGTTTCTATAGCGTCTCTCTGTTCTTGTGTTAAAATAGCGTCTCTCTGTTCTTGTGTTTCTGTAGCGTCTCTCTGTTCGTGTGTTTCAGTGTGTTTCTGTAGCATCTCTCTGTTCTTGTGTTTCTGTAATGTGTCTCTGTTCTTGTGTTTCAGCGTGTTTCTTTAACGTCTCCCTGTTCTTGTGTTTCTGTAACATCTCTCTGTTCTTGTTTCAGTGTGTTTCTGTAGCGTCTCTCTGTTCTTGTGTTTCAGTGTGTTTCTGTAATGTCTCTCTGTTCTTGTGTTTCAGTGTGTTTCTGTAGCATCTCTGTTCTTGTGTTTCTGTAACGTCTCTCTGTTCTTGTGTTTCAGTGTGTTTCTGTAACTGTAACGTCTCTCTGTTCATGTGTTTCAGTGTATTTCTGTAACGTCTCTCTGTTCTTGTGTTTCAGTGTGTTTCTAGTAACGTCTCTGTGTTCTTGTGTTTCAGTGTGTTTCTGTAACGTCTCTCTGTTCTTGTGTTTCTTTGTGTGTTTCTGTAACATCTCTCTGTTCTTGTGTTTCTGTAACGTCTCACTGTTCTTGTGTTTCTGTAACATCTCTCTGTTCTTGTGTTTCAGTGTGTTTCTGGTAACGTCTGTGTTCTTGTGTTTCTGTAACGTCTCTCTGTTCTTGTGTTTCTGTAATGTCTCTCTGTTCTTGTGTTTCTGTAACGTCTCTCTGTTCTTGTGTTTCAGTGTGTTTCTGGTAACGTCTGTGTTCTTGTGTTTCAGTGTGCTTCTGTAACGTCTCTCTGTGCTTGTGTTTCTGTAACGTCTCTCTGTTCTTGTGTTTCAGTGTGTTTCTGTAACGTAACCTCTCTATATCAGTTTGTTTCTGTAGTGTCTCTCTGTTTTTGTGTTTCTGTAGCGTCTCTCTGTTTTAGTGTTTCTGTAACGTCTCTCAGTTCTTGTGTTTCTGTAACGTCTGTTCTTGTGTTTCAGTGTGTTTCTGTAGTGTCTCTCTGTTCTTGTGTTTCAGTGTGTTTCTGGTAACGTCTGTGTTCTTGTGTTTCAGTGTGCTTCTGTAACGTCTCTCTGTGCTTGTGTTTCTGTAACGTCTCTCTGTTCTTGTGTTTCAGTGTGTTTCTGTAACGTAACCTCTCTATATCAGTTTGTTTCTGTAGTGTCTCTCTGTTTTTGTGTTTCTGTAGCGTCTCTCTGTTTTAGTGTTTCTGTAACGTCTCTCAGTTCTTGTGTTTCTGTAACGTCTGTTCTTGTGTTTCAGTGTGTTTCTGTAGTGTCTCTCTGTTCTTGTGTTTCTGTGTGTTTCTATGGCATCTCTCTGCTCTTGTATTTCTGTAATGTCTCTCTGTTCTTGTGTTTCTGTAAGGTCTCTCTGTTCTTGTGTTTCAGTGTGTTTCTGTAACATCTCTTTGTTCTTGTGTTTCTGTAATGTCTCTCTGTTCTTGTGTTTCAATGTGTTTCTGTAAGATCTCTTTGTTCTTGTGTTTCAGTGTGTTTCTGTTACGTCTCTCTGTTTTTGTGTTTCTGTAACGTCTCTCAGTTCTTGTGTTTCTGTAACGTCTGTTCTTGTGTTTCTGTAGTGTCTCTCTGTTCTTGTGTTTCTGTAACGTCTCTGTTCTTGTGTTTCAGTGTGTTTCTGTAACATCTCTCTGTTCTTTTGTTTCAGTGTGTTTCTTTTACGTCTCTGTTCTTGTGTTACTGTGTGTTTCTATAGCGTCTCTCTGCTCTTGTATTTCTGTAATGTCTCTCTGTTCTTGTGTTTCTGTAACGTCTCTCTGTTCTTGTGTTTCAGTGTGTTTCTGTAACGCCTCTCTGTTCTTGTGTTTCAGTGTATTTCTGTAACGTCTCATTGTTCTTGTGTTTCAGTGTGTTTCTGTAACATCTCTCTGTTCTTGTGTTTCAGTGTGTTTCTGTTATGTCTCTTTGTTCTTGTGTTTCAGTGTGTTTCTGTAACATCTCTTTGTTGTTGTGTTTCAGTGTGTTTCTGTTACGTCTCTCTGTTCTTGTGTTTCTTTGTGTGTTTCTGTAACATTTCTTTGTTCTTGTGTTTCAGTGTGTTTCTGTAACATCTCTCTGTTCTTGTGTTTCAGTGTGTTTCTGTTATGTCTCTTTGTTCTTGTGTTTCTTTGTGTGTTTCTGTAACATCTCTGTTCTTGTGTTTCTGTAGTGTCTTTCTTTTCTTGTGTTTCAGTGTGTTTCTGTAATGTCTCTCTGTTCCTGTGGTTCTGTATTTCTGAAATGTCTCTGTTCTTGTGTTTCAGTGTGTTTCTGTAACGTCTCTTTTCTTGTGTTTCTGTGTGTTCCTGTAGCGTCTCTCTGTTCTTGTGTTTCTCTAAGGTCTCTGCTCTTGTGTTTCAGTGTGTTTCTGTTCTTGTGTTTCAGTGTGTTTCTGTAGTGTCTCTGTTCTTGTGTTTCAGTGTGTTTCTGTAACGTCTCTGTTCTTGTGTTTCAGTGTGTTTCTGTTATGTCTCTCTGTTCTTGTGTTTCAGTGTGTTTCTGTAACGTCTCTCTGTTCTTGTATTTCAGTGTGTTTCTGTTACGTCTATGTTCTTGTATTTCACTGTGTTTCTGTAACGTCTCTCTGTTCTTGTGTTTCAGTGTGTTTCTGTAACGTCTCTGTTCTTGTGTTTCAATGTGTCTGTAATGTCTCCCTGTTCTTGTGTTTCTGTAACGTCTCTCTGTTCTTGTGTTTCAGTGTGTTTTTGTAACGTCTCCCTGTTCTTGTGTTTCTTTAACGTCTCTGTTCTTGTGTTTCTGTAACGTCTCTCTGTTCTTGTGTTTCAGTGTGTTTATGTAACGTCTCTCTGTTCTTGTGTTTCTGTAATGTCTCTCTGTTCTTGTGTTTCAGTGTGTTTCTGTAACGTCTCTGTTCTTGTGTTTCTGTAACGTCTGTTCTTGTGTTTCAGTGTGTTTCTGTAACGTCTCTGTTCTTGTGTTTCAGTGTGTTTCTGTAATGTCTCTCTGTTCTTGTGTTTCAGTGTGTTTCTGTTACATTTCTCTGTTCTTGTGTTTCTGTAACGTCTGTTCTTGTGTTTCAGGGTGTTTCTGTAACGTCTCTCTGTTCTTGTGTTTCAGTGTGTTTCTGTAATGTCTCTCTGTTCTTGTGTTTCAGTGTGTTTCTGTTACATTTCTCTGTTCTTGTGTTTCAGTGTGCTTCTGTAACGTCTCTCTGTTCTTGTGTTTCAGTGTGTTTCTGTAACATCTCTCTGTTCTTGTGTTTCTGTAACGTCTCTCTGTTCTTGTGTTTCAGTGTGTTTCTGTAATGTCTCTCTGTTCTTGTGTTTCAGTGTGTTTCTGTTACATTTCTCTGTTCTTGTGTTTCTGTAACGTCTGTTCTTGTGTTTCAGTGTGTTTCTGTAACGTCTCTCTGTTCTTGTGTTTCAGTGTGTTTCTGTAACGTCTCTCTGTTCTTGTGTTTCAGTGTGTTTCTGTAACGTCTCTCTGTTCTTGCGTTTCTGTAACGTCTCTCTGTTCTTGTGTTTCAGTGTGTTTCTATAACGTCTCGGTTCTTGCGTTTCAGTGTGTTTCTGTAACATCTCTCTGTTCTTGTGTTTCAGTGTGTTTTTGTAACGTCTCTCTGTTCTTGTGTTTCTGTAGCGTCTCTCTGTTCTTGTGTTTCTGTAACGTCTCTCTGGTCTTGTGTTTCAGTGTGTTTCTGTAACATCTCTCTGTTCTTGCGTTTCTGTAACGTCTCTCTGTTCTTGTGTTTCAGTGTGTTTTTGTAACGTCTCTGTTCTTGTGTTTCAGTGTGTTTCTGGTAACGTCTGTGTTCTTGTGTTTCAGTGTGTTTATGTAACGTCTCTCTGCTCTTGTATTTCAGTGTGTTTCTGTAACATTTCTCTGTTCTTGTGTTTCAGTGTGTTTCTGAGACGTCTCTCTGTTCTTGTGTTTCAGTGTGTTTCTGTAACGTCTCTCTGTTCTTGTGTTTCAGTGTGTTTCTGTAATGTCTCTCTGTTCCTGTGTTTCAGTGTTTTTCTGTAACGTCTCTGTTCTTGTGTTTCAGTGTGTTTTTGTAACGTCTCTCTGTTCTTGTGTTTCAGTGATCAAGTACAACGAGCATATCAAACAGGAAATGATTCATATCGAGCTCTCTGACTACGATAGGTGAGGAGACATACAATAATGGAGTAATCCTGGTTTGGCTATGCCACACCCTTCTCTAGCCAAGCTCCACCTATGCTTTGTGTGTGTTGGGGTCGATCGATCCCTGCACTCTAAATCTCAATTTCCAGAAAACTATACAGGTAAGCTGTTGAATATTTTACAACTAATTTGACGGGCTGATGTAGGCAGCAACCGCACCCAGTCCAATTAATTTCAAAATATTCAATAAAATGTTTGTTAAATAGTAAAGCCATACACTTCGTACAACTTGACGGACTATTCCAAGTTTATGACAGACTATTTCTATCAATTATGGTTGTGGATTGGGACACTGAATTAAGACATCAATCTATATGTGACGTACGAGTAGTTGATTATGACGTCACATGATTGATCGATAAGCTGGATTTAGCCATAATATTACTTTTCATTACTCTGTCTCCTGATGAAATCAACAGTAATTCACCTTTCAAGAGTATTCATCTCTCATCTGACATCATATGACATAATAATCAGCTAAGCGGCATGTAGGATGATGTCATAATCATTACGTCATAAATGATTCTATTTGATCCGTCTAGGGCTGGGCGGTATACCGGTTTCACACCGTCTCATGGTTTTTTATGGTGACAGTTTAAAAACCATTACGAAAATAAAAAAACGAAAAACTGACCGTAAGATCGTCATTGCGCAAAATCTGGTGACTGTCCTAAACTAGTTTGTTCTTGACTTGCAGTTTAATATTATCATCTAGTGTAACCATTTGCTACTAGAGACATAAAATACAGTCATCTATAACTATTAGCCGTGGGAAAGCAAGGGTGTTGGTGAAATCCCAACAAATCGGCCGAGGACGACCCTCGGCAAATATGATTTGATTTGGCAGCATTGAATTTTACATAACGTAAGCTCTGTGGGTTCAATGTAAGATTGAATAATTTGAAAATCCAAATTTCTTCTTTGCAACAAATAATCCTTTTTTCAATTCGAGTGTGTACTATGTTTAATTAGGAATCCAAATGTGACATGATACAAAAAAAATCAAGAAACGCACTGCGAAAACAATGACGCTATACAATGAACTCCCAATCCAAACAAATCATTATTTCCCTTAGATTTCAACAAACATAAAATGATCCATCACGGACTAAGGCATACGAGACAAATTGCTTGAACACCCGAGAAATGAAAACGATTAAGTCGCTTCTTACGTTGGCAAAGTAGTTAAAGTAAAATACACCTCTTAGCCTCTCAAATACGAGCAGGCATAATGTGATTGGTTGTTAACAAATTCTTCCACCGGGATATTCACTACTACCGATTTTATGAATGAAGTTTGTAGTATTTTTTATCACGCGACTTTTCTGCTCGATAGACGTTAGAATCACATCATTTTGTTTTACGGCCCGGTCTTTTTCGTCTTCATATATCTTCAAGTACGGAGTGTTGATTTAAGTAGATTTAAGCCAGATTCACGAATCATTGCGTTTATGTTGTCAAATTATCATAATCTCTTTATTATATGACATATGAACCTCGAAAAATAGTCAAATACATTTTTTGTGAGAATTCTTGAGGCGCGATTTCCGGGAAATGACTACTCTTTAGTTACGTGCTGAATGACATTCACCCACTTGAACAACAGTTTATCAAGGAGTATTACTAAATACCGAATACTCGAATACAAACACATGACTTACTAGAAAAGATCATACTGTAGGTGGTTATACGAACTCTAACCATATATGCAGTACTCTACTAGGAGCCTAATCGCTCTCATATCCGGGTTCCTACTTACACGCGTTAAATTTTACTACGCTTTCAAAAATAGTTACCTAATAACAGTGTTGAAAATTAACATTTTAGTAGTTAGAGTGTTATTTTCACGACATCACATGAACCAGACTATTTATTTTATTTATTTTAACTACTATTTTGAGATAGATAGCATCGAAGTGAGCAGTCGTAGGGCTGCGCGGTTTGGCTTACAGCCATATCGGTTTCGATATGACTTTTCATATCGGTTTTAACCGAATATCGGTTTTATGGACATGAAACAAAAAATTTAAAAGATAAAAAATAACACGAAAACAGAACGTATTTTCATGCCCTGATACATTTCGTAACGTTTTATGCCTTTAAAGCTTAATATACCTCATAATATCCATCATCGCGGGAGTGAAATTAGTAATTAGACCGCCTAAATATTACGCACAGTTAAATAAACATCGTTTATTTTGTCAGAATTAATCATAAATCAGCAAAACATGTTGCGAAAAGACGTAAATCACGTGATTGTAGTTAATTATGATGTAATTATCTCCCTTTCTTCTTTCATTTCCAATTCATGCCTTGAAGAAAATATTAACTGTAATATTTTGCTAACGTGAATTTCATAAGTTAATATGATATTATGTATAGAAGATAACGTTTTCAAAAACGGTTTGAGTAATACTTTTATTTAAAATTATATCCTAATCAGCAAAATGTATTCAGCATTATATTTATTGGCGAGATTTTTATGCATTCGGGCGATTTAATTTTGGGACGACTTTGCATTATGTTACTTAGCCAGTGACGTAAATAAAATGGATGCCGTTGCTTAGAAATGTTTTCCCCGATAGAAATTTCAATGACAAATTCCCGCGTTAGTATTGTGTTTTATATTGCAAATTTATCTGAGACTACCAGAGAAAAAACGAGTGGATATTTATTTAATTAATTCGCTGCTTGATTTCTCTCGGCGTACAGCGAGTTACACAATATGCGCAATTGGGGCCCACGTTCAATTATTAGTTGCCCCGAACGTAGCTTAATAGACAGTATGGCCATTATTATTCATTACGCTTTTCATGCGCGTTAGTATCTTTTACTTTTAACAATCCTGATACGAAAAACTGAAAATATGTTCATATTCGGTTTTTCGATATTTATTTTTTATAATCGGTTATGAAACCGTCAGTGCATGATATCGGTTTTAAATATGGTATCGGTATATCGCGCAGCCCTAAGCAGTCGTACGTAGTTACCGTTCTAATTTCGTGGCAATTTACGTCAGTTGTCAAATCGCAAAATACATGTACTGTAGCTAATGAAAACGGCATATTTTCATATTTCAAATTATTTTCGATCATTCTAACCCCTTAAACCGGTATTTCATTAATACCGGTTTAATTAGTGATACCGTCACCGGTTTTCTTTTAGGCCAAACCGCCAAGCCCTAGATCCGTCTTTAACTCTTAATAGTCCGACACATTCTACAAACTGTATGTCTCTACTATTTAATAAATATGCTGTTGAATATTTTGAAACTAATTTTACTGGATTTTGTTGCTGCCATAGGCAGCAGAGGCGCCCAGTCAAATTAGTTCCAAAATATTCAATAGCTTTCCTGTATACTTTTCTGGAAATAGATAGTCAGGGAGTTTAGAGATCGATCGATTCCAACACGAGTAAGGTGTGGGTGGAGCTTAGCTAGAAATGGGTGGGGGCATAGCTAAAAATAGAAAGCTCCATTAAAACACATTGTAGACATGTGTGGGATTTGTCTGTCTGTCAGCAATTGTGGCGTGTGGCATTATTTGTTGATGGATTAAAGGCACCTTTGGCAGACATGTAACGGAATATCTATTTGGGCTATGAAGATGAAGTGGCCACACCCACAAATAGCAGAGTTATACCTACCCCTAAGATACGTTACTTCCTCTAATACTATTTGCTATATAGATCCGGGTATCTATTACATCCGGAAAAAGCTCCAGCTGACTCTGCCGTCCTCAGATAACTTCATCCTCTTCTATATTCTCTTGATTTGAGCTTCCAGCCTCATATCAATTACTGCTCCAACCGCAAATCCGCGTTTCAACAAACCCGGTCTAGCCGGGTGACGTAATCAATGCGTTGCACACAAACTTCATATTTATTTTTCCGCGAGTATCTATGGTAATCAAAAAATTCTGCAAGATTAAAATTGACGAAATATCATCAGAGATTCAGCGGATCACCTCAAATATTTTGGATTTTACATCAGAAACATGCGCAGTTCCAAAGAGAAGCCTGCAAAGATATGTGGTTATGGTTTTTAGCTCACCTGGCCTGAAACAACTTCCCCAGAACCGCTGAAGCGATTAGGCAGAAATTTGTGATATATGATTAGGGACTAAGGGCCATTAGAGTTTCTTCAAGAGAAGTTGATCCGTAAAAAAAATGGCCACTATGGGCCTATCAATATATAACGTGTTTGGCGGCCATATTGTATTTTTTATTTGATTGATTTTGAGGCAAAAATTTGTTTTATGTATTTTTGTGCGTATTGTGATTTCAAATTTGCCATTTTCAAGACTGTCGGATAAACGGTTTAGCGGCCATCTTGGATCATTTACCCGCCAAAATCTCCCATACTCAAGCAATTGGAAATTTAAAATGTATTTTCACGACATCTTGGATTTTGGTAGATTTTTAGAAATGTCTTTAAAGATCTTCTCCAAAACCATTTGGGGGATCAATTCAAAAAGCATTAACTATCACCTAGGACAAGAGCTGCACCAAGTTTGTTCAAAGGAACTTGATTGGCCAAATGGATAAGCATTTATCGAAAAATATCGACGTTGTACCGGCATATACAGATGAAGAGGATTCGCCGAAGAAAGAAGAGGAGGAGCTGACCGGTTCATCTACTTTAGCCCGCTCTCTCGGCACACTAGAGGTGGTAGGCGGGTTTGACTCCAATAGGTATAAGAAGGCCACGGAGTCATCCTTGTCCTCTGGTGTGACCACTAGGTTCTTGGATAAGAGAGCAGGGTGGACCGAAGAGAAGGTGGATCTGCCCGATCTGCAAACTCCTTCCAAGGCGCCATGTCCGCCTATAGTTTCTGCGGGTCTGAGTGATCCTCCTGCATATGCAGAAGCTCCTGATAATTTTGCGGGTCTGAGTCATCATTATGCGTTTGCAGAATTCCAGCCTCCTCATTCCGCTCATCATACCGTTCTGTATTTTTCGTCTCAGCTTTTTTCTTGACCAGATCAGAAGCATGCTGGTCAATTTTCGTATTTTCCGAATAAGAAACCTTCCTCTTATTCTCCTTATTTTTCTCAAGCGTCCGATTTTGGGTTCTCTGCGGGCTTGGGACTTGTAGAATCTCCTTTGGGTTTTCCAGATTTTCTTCCTAGTACCTCATTTTCCACAGTGGTTTCGTCTGGTATAAAACCTGGTCTTAGTACTGGGCCTGACGGTGAGCAGATGCCTTATAAGAAAGGGTCTGATTCCACTTCCGGTTCCAGCATTATTTTCCTTAAAGGTGTCTATTATCGGATTTCACCTGCCACCTCGCTTTCGGCTTCCAGTTTGGTGTCTTCCCGTGTTTCATTAACTACTTCCGGTTCAGGACTTTCCGGCTCGGGTACTTCCGGTCAGGCTAGTACCTCATCTGGTACTTCCAGATCGGCAATTTCCGGTTTGGACAATTCCGGTCTGGCCTCTTCCGGCTTTCTCTTTTCTGATAATCTTTCCGGTTTGTTTACTTAGGGTGGTCCTCCTTCTGTTGTGAGGACTTCCGGTCATAAATTTTCTGGATCTTCCATTTCCGGTTCGCGATTTTTGTCTTCTGGTTTTCAGGCATCCGGTTATCATCCTTCCGTTTTTAGTACTCGGTCTTCCGGTTTGGGTACTTCCAGTCACTCATCTTCCGGTTCTCAGACTTCAGTTATTCAGCCTTCCGGTTCCAGTACTTCCGGTTCATGTCCTCCCAGTTTCGGAACTTCCGGTCAGTTAATTTCCGGTTTTAAAACTAGCGGCTTTCAGTCCTCTGCTTCCGATCTTCAGTCTTATCAAAGTCTAGCAGGATTTTCAGGTTCTTTTGATTCCAGTCATTCGAATAATTCAGCACATAGGTACAGTTTTCCGGTGAATACTAGCAATCAAATGATCTCTACCTCTGTCTGACCTTCTCAATCGTTTGACTCAGTATCACTTGCCAGTCATTTCTTGCAGTCCTCCAGTCAATCCAAACCTCCAGTTGGTGTTTGCTATTCTCCATCCCCCTCGTCTTTTCCAAGTTCGTGTTTGACTACTACGTTGTCTTTGGCAATACCCAGCGTTCAATCACAGTCAACGGTAACCTCCACTGTGGACTCTAGATCTATGCCTATTCATACTTCAAATATTCAGTATTCTAATTTTCACCAGTCTGGTGTATCTAATCCGCATCTTTCTCATCTGTCACAACATTCAAGAAGGGTAAGTTTTGCAAACCCAGTTTCTTCAGTCCATTTATTTTCTGATATTTCTGGTTCTGTTGCTGATCATGACTCGTTGGTATCTGAAGTCGCTAAGGACGATATTATTTGTGAAATCACCCTTATGAATTTGGATCGATCTCAGTTTCACATTTTCTATCATCAGGATTCATTCAATCTCTTTATTTCAGCTAGAAAATCGTTACTAGCTTTTTTACCTTCAAGTGTTTTCTTTCCACATCAAGGCTCAACTGTTCCAGTTACTTCGATCTCAGATACACCTCTTCCAATTCTTGATCCAGTGTATTCCATTCCCACTCCATCCCCTTATCATTCCGATAATATTTCTTTTGATGTTGATTCATTTCTTGATGACCACAATACAGATTCTGGTCCTGGTCCGGAGGACTCATTTTCCGTTTCATCCCCTCCTCTTATTTCATATGGTTCCTCATTTACTTCTCAATATCTTCTGTTCACGGCATCAAACTCTGATTGGTATGAATCTTTTCTATTCATTTCACAGTCTTGCAAAATTCCATTAGTTTGGGAGCCTTCCTCTCAACGTTCTTTTGTTTCCCCATTGGTTCAACCAGTCGTTTCGGAATCTCAGCCTCACCTTCCTATGGATTCTCTATCTATTGATATGTTGGATTTTTATTCAAAGGCTATGACGTCTGGTTCTCATGTTCATTTGGTATCCCCAGGGTCCCACAAAGTGTTACATTTATCCAAGGTTGACTTCGATAATGTTGGTTCAGTCCAAACTTTTTTGGGCCCAACCTCGGATCTTATTGGGTCTCAGATTCCTCAATCATCTTCCATTTCTGTTGGTCAGTCCGATCTGTGTAGGTTGGAAAAGACTTCGGAATTTGTTCAAACTTTCTAATTTCCAATCTCTGTTAGCTGAGTCTCTCCTTAATTCATCTAGTTCCGATCCAGTCCCGGCCTCCTTTTATAAGTCCTTGGCTGATTCAACAAGAGTGTCTCTTAATACAATCACTCATTCCTTGGCTTTTATTAATCACACTCGTAGGAAAGAGTTTTTGTCTTCTGAATCTCTATCCCATAAGCTAAAAAAACAACTACTGTCGCTCATCCATTCGGCCAAGATCTTTTTGGAACCTCAGCTCCTTCATTAATCCAAAAAGAATCTACTCAAAAGTCGTTAGCTGATGCTATTATTCCTAATATTACATCCAAACGTCGTTCAGATATTCCCTTTCGTACTTCTGATCATTCATCGGCTAAGAAGTCTAAACCTTCCCAATCCTTTCCATCCAGGATTTTTGTTAATTCAAATTGATCCTGTCGCTCGAGTCCCTCCAGTCGTAGGTCTGCCTCAGATGGCTCCAGTTCTCCGACTTCATCTCCTACTCGGCCTCAGAAGAAATCATCGTCTTCATTCTATGGTCAGTCCTGTTTCGATGAAATAGTAGAAGCTCGTCCTCATCTTCAGTCTTATGAGCCTTCCTCCGGCCGGTCTTCCTCATCATCCAATCGTGTGGTGTCTTCTCGAGGCAGAGGGCATCGTGGCTCTTTCAAGAAGTCTTATCAACAGCGTTTTTGATGGCCCGGTCTCGCCACACCCTTATCCTATGCCGGTGGGTCTTCTATGTTCTCATCCCTCCATTCCTGTAGGGGTCCGCCTGAGTCATTTCTGGCATCAGTGGTCTCCCCTGTCTCGGGACTATCAGTGGATTATTTCAGTTCTTCGAGGCGGTTCTTCTCCGGAATGGATTCAGGGTCCTCCTCCTTTATCTCTGATTCCAAAATGGACTTGCATTCCCAAGGACTCCTCCCAATTAGCTACCTTGGAAGAGGAGTTCCGGTCGTTAGTTCAAAAGTCGGCAAGGAGGCTCTGGGTTGGACAAATAATCCAGGATATTATTCCACCATTTTTCTAGTCACAAAGAAAACTGGAGGGTGGTGCCCCATCATCAATCTCAAAACTCTCAACAAGTTCATATTGACGCCTTCATTCAAAGTGGAAACCATCCAGTCGGTGATTGCATCCCTAGATATCGGTATGTGGACCTGCTCAATCGACCTGAAGGACGCTTACTTCCATATTCCAATGCATCCATCTTTCTGGCCATATCTTCGTTTTGCCTACAGAGACAACGTGTGGCAGTTTCGTGCTCTTCCGTTTGGCCTTATGACTGCCCCCTTTCTATTTACTCAAATAGTGTCTCTAGTGGCATCCTTTCTTCATCACCAGTCTATACACCTCTCTGTCTACATAGACGACTGGCTCCTCAACGCGTCTTTGGAATCAACACTCAACCAGCAGTTAGTTTACATCATTCCCCTAATCACCGACTTGGGCCAGATCATCAATTTAGCAAAATCCAGCCTCTCTCCTTCTCAACTTTTCAATCATCTCAGGAGTTTGTTTCGATCTAGTCCAAGGGAAACTTTTCCCTACCGTTTCCTTGCTGGAAGCTCCAGTTTGCTGTTTTGATTCTTGTCAATCAAAAGGAGGTGTCAGCTCGCTTTTTTTCTGAGAGTCCTTGGTCTCTTGGTGTCGGTCGAATGAGTTATTCCTTGTGTGGCAGCCATGAGATGTCCTCTCCAACTCTATCTCATGTCCCATTGGCGCCAATCCAGGGATCCCCTGTATCAACTGATTCTGATGTGCCCTCCTCTCCTGGAATTTCATCTGTTTTGGCAAGACACCGATTGTCTCTCGGTAGGAGTCCCTCTTGAGAAACCTCTTCCTTCGGCAACTATTTTCACCGATGCCTCCCTAGACGGATGGGGAGCTCTTTGGGACTCCCGTCGTCTTTCAGGTCTTTGATCCCATCAAGATTCTCTTCTTCATATCAATCTTCTGGAACTTTTAGCCGTTTCGAAAGTCCTCCATTCTTGGGTTCATCTTCTTGTGAATCAGCACATTCTAACTCGATCAGACAACACAACAGTAGTGTCTTATCTCAACTGCCAGAAAGGTACCAAGTCCCCGTCCCTGTGTGCTTGAACCTTTCATCTTCTGATGTGGTGCAGAGATCACATTTCCCTCTCAGCAACTCATATCCCAGCCATCTGAACTTCATTGCCGATCAACTATCCAGGCCAAACAAATTCACGCACACAGTGTGGCAACTGAAGAGAGGTTGCCAGATCAATTTTTCTCCTGCTAGGCTTCCCCTTGATAGACCTGTTTGCAGCCTCTCAATACCCAGCTTTCCACTTACATGTCTCCCTTTCCAGAGGAGTCGGCCCTGGCGGCGGATGCTCTAATCCAACCATGGATCGGTCTGCATGCGTATGCCTTTCCCCCGATGATCTTGGTCCCTCTTGTGCTCCACAGAGGTCGGCAGGAGGAATGGCTCGTCCTTCTGATAGCCCAGTTTTGGCCCAAGAGGGGCTGGTTCCAGGACCTCCTGGATCTGCTGGTAGACTTCCCATACCTTCTTCCATCCTCTCTGGACCTTCTGTCTCAACTCAGAGGTCGTTGTCTCCACCCAAACCCCAGTCTGTTCAACCTCGGCGTGTGGAAGAGATCAAATGTCCAGTTTCTTCGAGAATCTTTTCGTCTAGATCTCAAGAGATCCTTGCCCAATCCAGGAGGCCAGCCACTAGGAACGTCTACAGAGGTTGAGTTAAGATTTTTAATCAACGGTGTGCAGAGCACAATATCTTGCCTGATTCGGCATCTTTATCAGAGGTGTTAGATTTTTTTACTTACCTTTTTGACACTTTACACCTGTCCGCCTACACGGTTAGAGGCTATCGTTTCGCGCTAGCTCAGTCTGTCCATTCTGTTTCTAACGCCTCTCCAGCAGATGTTTCTACTCTTCACAATTTTGTCCAATATTCGTCCAGTGGTCAAAGCTCCTCTTCCTTCCTGGAATTTGTCTCTGGTCTTACAAGTCCTTAACAGCAAGCACTTCGAACCCCTAGGATCTGTTTGTCTTAAGTTTCTTACTTTCAAGACTATTTTTCTGGTGGCCACTGCCTCTGCCCGTCATCATTCAGAACTTCACGCTCTTTCAGCGGAAAGTGACCGCTTTTGTAACTGGGAATTGTCTTACTCTCTACCCCAGAAGGGAGTTTCTTTCCAAAACACAAACTCTTCGTCATCCAGCGGAACCCATTGTCTTCTTTTTTGCCAGGTGATGAGCTCTGGTGTCCGGTCAGGGCCTTAAAGATTTATAA
Source organism: Chaetoderma sp. LZ-2023a (assembly GCA_034401795.1). Classification (NCBI taxonomy): domain Eukaryota; kingdom Metazoa; phylum Mollusca; class Caudofoveata; order Chaetodermatida; family Chaetodermatidae; genus Chaetoderma; species Chaetoderma sp. LZ-2023a. The sequence goes on from CM067365.1 coordinate 83,236,107, forward strand.
AACCCGAACCGCTTTTAAACGTCCGGACAATAAACATCTCTGGGTCACTTACACTCCTTCTATTAATCATGCGGCGTCCCTTAAGACTATTGCGAAATGGATAACAGGGAATATTTTGAGCGGTATCGCATCGCAAAATGCGATGCAAATGAGTACCTGTTGCTACACATTCACAACTTCGCTTAGCTATTTGCTGCGATACATAATTTTGATATAAAATTCAGTCAATTCACTTAATTTTGAAATATTTTTGATAAAAAGTCGCTAAAAGTTGCAAAACACTTGTCAAATTTAGTAAGGAAGCGAGATGCGCATACGTTGGAGACTGATTTCCGATATAGCCCATAGACATATATAGCTATAGAGCGCATATCTTCATACCTTCCTTCACTATGGGATAAATGACCGCCGGTGAAGCGAGTTCAGTAAGCGCTCTATAGATCAAAAATTCTAAAAGCTAACGATGCGCGCATGCGTTAGCGGCTTCCTTAATGGACTGATTGATACATGCTAAAACTTTTTATCATTCACTATTTAAGCCAGAGAAAACAACCATTAGTAATTTTTAAATAAAAATTGTTACTTCTTTCAACTGAAGTCATAGTATCGCAAAAACTCAATTTCATCTTAATAAGCTGTTGAATATGTTGCAAGTTTTTAAGGGGGACCTGTTGCTTACAGCTGCCATAGCCTGCAACAGCTTCCAGTTAAGCACTAACGCTATTCAGCCTTCTTACATTGTATTGAATGATGTGTACTTTGTTTAGCCTACCAGTTGAAAGGGATATGTGATGTAGGTTGGTAAGCTACAAAATATATGTTAACCCTAGTCAATGAAATCACAGTATTCATGGGAGGTACATTATTGATTTTTTTGAAAATAATTTGACTGAGATGTGTTGCTGCCTTAAGCAGCAACAGCTTCCAATCAATGTAATTGCCAAATCTGCCAATACGTATTATTTTAGGTTTCCTATACTCCCTGACCTTGGCCAGAGCCAGTACATGCATATTCTAAATCTGACATATGTTATACTGACAAATGACAATACTGGCTACTGTAGACCTGAAGACTGATACACTATCCTCAATAACATTATCAGTCCAATATTAATTATTCAACCGTCTGTTCATGTCACATTTATGCAATTTATGTAAACTACGTGTCGCATATTACACACCTTACGGACTACCAAATTTTTAGCCAGACTACTGATTTGCCAAGTCTGGTACTACCATCAACTTTTCGCTAATTTCGAACCCTGGTTATATTACACATTTTAACACTGATCTCCATCTAGATTATTTCGAAACCATATTAGAAAAGACTACATTCCATAGTTATTCTGTTCGTGGCTTGAACAACATGATCGAAGCGCCAATACATGATAAAAATCATGAATTCTCTCGGCTTGAAAATATTGACTATCTGGTATATGTATCAATGACTGCTACATTGGAACCAGTCCTGCATTCCATAGGGAAAACGTTTTGTGAAATCGGAAAATTATGCTTTTCGGTTGTTTTCGGATTCACTTGTGTAGACGAAAAAAGCCGTTTTTGATCATGCAAACATGTTTTGAAACGGTTCCCCGTTTGAACACCAACCAGTTTCAACACAGTTTCTTTGCTATGCAAGTGCTATGAGCTGCTATGCATTATTCAATTTGTTTAGCAGTTACTGCTACACAATTTTTTTCAAACAAAATATTCCCTGGATGACCGAGACTATTATTACTTGCTATGATCTTGCGTCTCTCGGCGATAGGCAGATAGTAAGGGTTAAATCTCATGATGTCTGGGGTCTTTCTACTACCCTCGCCCACTTAGCAGGATCGTCCATCTCGGATATTGTGCAAGTCGCCGGCTGGAGACAGGAGTCCACCGTTATAAATTATTATCTTAAAGATCAGAGCCCATCTTCGGCCTTCTTTCGCAATATCATTAATCTATCTTCACGAGCCGTTCCGCACTTGCCATGTTCTTAATGTGATGAGAATTTATCATCATCTTTATCACGTGTGGTACTAACAATCATGGTGTGTGAATTATGCACCTTTTCTCATTTTGCTGGCCTGCCGCCTCACGCGATTTGCCTACCCTCCATATTAGAGGAGAAAGTTAGTCATATTATAACCTTCAAGATTCAGGTTAATATATGATCATGACTAATTCTGTGGTTATAGCAAATAGTATTAGAGGAGGTAACCTATCTTAGGGGTAGGTATAATGACCCCCAGACTTCCCCCCTTTAAGTGGTAGTAGTTTAGTGTTATACCCCCATGGATACTTACCTCCTCTAATACTATGGCCCACCTCAACCAGCCCTCATTTCAAATCGCGTCTCGAAGTATTTTTGCTTTTTCGCTGTAAAAATAAAATATGAAGTTTGTGCGCAAAGCATTGATTACATCACCTGGCTAGACCGGGTTTGTTGAAACATGGATTTGCGGTTTCAGCGGTAATTGATATGAGGGTGGAAGCTCAAATCAAGAGAATATAGAAGAGGATGAAGTTATATGAGGACGGCAGAGTCAGCTGAAGTTTTTTCCGGATGTAATAGATATCCGGATCTATATAGCAAATAGTATTAGAGGAGGTAAGTATCCACGGGGTGGGGGGGGGGTATAACACCAGACTACCTCCACCTTAAGGAGTGAATTGGGGGTGGGGGGATCGTTATGGCCCTTGCTATATTTTCAAAGTATTTGGAGCCTATGGGGAAAATACATTTGTGGCACATTTCGTCATTTATCAATGGATTGTAAACAGATAAATTTAGGAGATATGCTCCTTTAGGCAACATCTGCTCCAGCTATGAATATGAAGCGAGTATGCCCTTAAGCAAGGGCCATAACGCTGGTTCACTAAGTCATTTTTATACGCCCGTGTAAGCGGGGTCGTATTATGTGATGGCGCTCGCCGTCCCTCTGTCAGTCATCCATCCATCTGTCTGATTTCTTGATCGGACCAGATCTCGAAGAGTTGAACCTACACTAAAATTTCTTTTGTAGCAGCAGCAGATGTTTTAGGGATAGACAGTGTCATGATTTTGTTTCGGGAAAATCAACTCATATTTTCCAAAGTTATCTCCCTTGGAAAGGAAAAAATTGCCAAAATTTTCTTGTCTGAACCAGATCTCGAAGAGTTTTGAACTTACACTCACAATTTTTTGTTCAGCAGATGTTTCACTAAAACTCTTGTTATGTATTGAAGTCTATGGGGGAAAATACATGTGTTTTGTCAATTGTTGATTGATTAAAACCAAATTTATCAGATATTATACTCTACACCTGTGCAAAAGTTAAGCACCACCCTATTTTTACGCACATGCGAGGGTATATTCATGTGCTATGAAGAAAGCAATAGCATAAACATTTATGTACCCATCCATCTTAGTGCAAGAGGTAATAATGCAACTAGAGGAATGCTGATTATGATGGTGGGGAAACACTGTATGTTTTTGTTTGAACTTGAAAACGAGGCCTGAATATGGTTACGTTGACACAACTGACAACTATTGCCCTACAGTTGACACACGTGGCTAGATTGTCATTAATGGTGTCTGAAAACGAAGTTTAACATCTGTGCACGAGTTTGAGACTGTCATTATTAATACCGGGTATATCCACCTTGTGCCTGGATGACGGCCTGGACACGACGTCTCATGCTGGTCACCAACCGACTGATACGCCATTGTGGTATTCGTTGCCATTCAAGATGGAGTGCGTCTGTTAATTCCTGTAGGTTCTGCACAGGAGGATCCCTCCTTCTCACCATGTTTCCCAGAATGTCCCAGATATGCTCAATAGGGTTCATGTCAGGGCTCCTTGCTGGCCATGGTAGGGTTTCGATGGCATTCTGGCGGAGGTATTCATGCACAGCTCTAGCACGATGTGGTCGGGCGTTGTCATCCATGAATATAGGGTGGGTTCCAGGTGCATGATTTACAAAATGAGGGACCACAACTCTATCCAGTATGGAATCTTGATATCTTTGTCCATTTAGTGTTCCAGGTACAGTCAACAGATCCAGCTTACAATCAAATGAGATGCACCCCCATATCATAACGGAACATCCACCAAATGGAACTTCTTCCATGATGTTACGTTGGTCGTATGCCGTGCGTCTGGACCTCCATACACGAGTTCGACCATCTGTGGCATGAAGCAGGAACCGACTTTCATCGGGCCAGTGTACCCGTCTCCAGGATCTCATGTTCCAGTGTCTTCTTTCGTTGCACCACCTCAGACACTCCTCTTTGTGGTGTGCAGTGAGGAGAGGACGTCTGACAGGTCTCCTAGCTTTCATGCCAGCAGCATACAGTCTCCTTTTGACGGTAGACATTGACACTCTATTGCGCGTTTCCCATTGCTGGCTGAGCACTCTGCTGTTGGTGAATGGAGATCTCCTAACAAGGCGTACTAGGGCTCGATCATCACGGGCAGTAGTCTTCTTCGGTCTTCCAGATCTAGGCCTGTCCTTCACCTCGTTAGTTTGCCCATGTTTTGCAATCAAACGACTGATTACAGTATGGTTAATGTTCAGCTGTCTGCCAATCTCCCTGCATGACATACCAGTGGTATGCATGCCTATGATTTGCCATTTCACACGATCACTTAACCTTCTTCTTGCCATAGCGGTTCACAATCAAGAGCTAATTCTCTCTGTACAAATAAACCACGGTCATGAACACAAAATTCCTAATCTTGTCGTCTAAATCTGTATGTAATGTTCTACACCTCAAACTGGACTTTTACATAACTGAACACGTGTGCTGTTTCCCGCCACGCACGGACATCAAGCGGCGTGAAGTCATGCATGCATGTGCATTTCGTACTTGGAATTATGTCAGCTAACGCGGGGACAAAAAGTATGGCAGCCTAGTTGTACCATCATGTTTCTACGTTCTATTGTTTTTGCTGGTGCTTAACTTTTGCACAGGTGTATATATTGAACTATGAATATAAAGATATTCTACTATATTGTACTATGAATTTAAAGATATTATATCTATTTGTACTATGAATATAAAGATATTATATCTATTTGTACTATGAATATAAATATATTATATCTATTTGTACTATGAATATAAATATATTATACTATATTGAACTATGAATATAAAGATATTATATCTATTTGTACTATGAATTTAAAGATATTATACTATATTGAACTATGAATATAAAGTCTGCACCTTTAACCCTTTCAGAGCTACATCAGCTGAGGACGACCGACACTGAAAATGTCATTGATAGCAAAATTTCCCATAAACATTTGTCTCCCATTAACAGTTAGACGTACGCCTAATTTCTGCCATGTATCACATCATCACTATATGCACTAAGCCAGGCCTCTCCACAGACGTACGCAATAACGAGCCTAATTTCTGTCATGTATCACATCATCACTATATGCACTAAGCTAGGCCTCTCCACAGACGTACGCAATAACGAGCCTATTTCTGCCATGTATCACATCATCAGTATATGCACTAAGCCAGGCCTCTCCACAGACATACGCAATAACGAGCCTAATTTCTGTCATGTATCACATCATCACTATATGCACTAAGCTAGGCCTCTCCACAGACGTACGCAATAACGAGCCTATTTCTGCCATGTATCACATCATCAGTATATGCACTAAGCCAGGCCTCTCCACAGACATACGCAATAACGAGCCTAATTTCTGTCATGTATCACATCATCAGTATATGCACTAAGCCAGGCCTCTCCACAGACGTACGCAATAACGAGCCTATTTCTGCCATGTATCACATCATCAGTATATGCACTAAGCCAGGCCTCTCCACAGACATACGCAATAACTAGCCTAATTTCTGTCATGTATCACATCATCAGTATATGCACTAAGCCAGGCCTCTCCACAGACATACGCAATAACGAGCCTATTTCTGCCATGTATCACATCATCACTATATGCACTAAGCCAGGCCTCTCCACAGACATACGCAATAACGAGCCTATTTCTGTCATGTATCACATCATCAGTATATGCACTAAGCTAGGCCTCTCCACAGACGTACGCAATAACGAGCCTATTTCTGCCATGTATCACATCATCACTATATGCACTAAACCAGGCCTCTCCACAGACGTACGCAATAACGAGCCTATTTCTGCCATGTATCACATCATCAGTATATGCACTAAGCCAGGCCTCTCCACAGACGTACGCAATAACGAGCCTATTTCTGCCATGTATCACATCATCAGTATATGCACTAAGCCAGGCCTCTCCACAGACATACGCAATAACGAGCCTATTTCTGCCATGTATCACATCATCACTATATGCACTAAGCCAGGCCTCTCCACAGACATACGCAATAACGGTCATATTTCTGCCATGTATCACATCATCACTATATGCACTAAGCCAGGCCTCTCCACAGACATACGCAATAATGAGCCTATTTCTGCCATGTATCACATCATCAGTATATGCACTAAGCCAGGCCTCTCCACAGACATACGCAATAACGAGCCTATTTCTGCCATGTATCACATCATCACTATATGCACTAAGCCAGGCCTCTCCACAGACATACGCAATAACGAGCCTAATTTCTGTCATGTATCACATCATCAGTATATGCACTAAGCCAGGCCTCTCCACAGACATACGCAATAACGAGCCTATTTCTGCCATGTATCACATCATCACTATATGCACTAAGCCAGGCCTCTCCACAGACATACGCAATAATGAGCCTATTTCTGCCATGTATCACATCATCAGTATATGCACTAAGCCAGGCCTCTCCACAGACGTACGCAATAACGAGCCTAATTTCTGTCATGTATCACATCATCACTATATGCACTAAGCCAGGCCTCTCCACAGACATACGCAATAACGAGCCTATTTCTGCCATGTATCACATCATCACTATATGCACTAAGCCAGGCCTCTCCAAAGACGTACGCAATAACGAGCCTAATTTCTGTCATGTATCACATCATCAGTATATGCACTAAGCTAGGCCTCTCCACAGACGTACGCAATAACGAGCATATTTCTGCCATGTATCACATCATCAGTATATGCACTAAGCCAGGCCTCTCCACAGACGTACGCAATAGCGAGCCTATTTCTGTCATGTATCACATCATCAGTATGTGCACTAAGCCAGGCCTCTCCACAGACGTATGCAATAGCGAGCCTATTTCTGCCATGTATCACATCATCACTATATGCACTAAGCCAGGCCTCTCCACAGACGTTCGCAATAACGAGCCTAATTTCTGTCATGTATTACATCATCAATATATGCACTAAGCCAGGCCTCTCCACAGATTTACGCAATAATGAGCATATTTCTGCCATGTATCACATCATCAGTATATGCACTAAGCTAGGCCTCTCCACAGACGTACGCAATAACGAGCCTAATTTCTGCCATGTATCACATCATCACTATATGCACTAAGCCAGGCCTCTCCACAGACGTACGCAATAACGAGCCTAATTTCTGCCATGTATCACATCATCAGTATATGCACTAAGCCAGGCCTCTCCACAGACGTACGCAATAATGAGCCTATTTCTGCCATGTATCACATCATCAATATATGCACTAAGCCAGGCCTCTCCACGAGAGGTGAGTGATTGCTCTCCTCTCGTCTCTAGTCACCTAATATTAATTTTAGGCGAGTATATCATTGCTCACATCCATTGCTTAGTAAAGATGGCAGCATATAGGCGAGCACTGGCACAGCTCGCCTCGCTGGGTTTAATTTAAATTCAGGATGGAAAGTTATTGCTCCCGTTCAAAATTCTCATGGAGAAGCTCATGGATAGGCTCATGGAGAGGCTCATGGATGGAGAGGCTCATGGATGGAGAGGCTCATGGATGGAGAGGCTCATGGATGGAGAGGCTCATGGATGGAGAGGCTCATGGATGGGGAGGCTCATGGATGGATAGGCTCATGGATGGGGAGGCTCATGGATGGATAGGCTCATGGAGAGGCTCATGGATGGATAGGCTCATGGAGAGGCTCATGGATAGGCTCATGGATGGAGAGGCTCGTGGATGGAGAGGCTCATGGATGGAGAGGCTCATGGATGGAGAGGCTCATGGATGGAGAGGCTCATGGATGGAGAGGCTCATGGATGGAGAGGCTCATGGATGGGGAGGCTCATGGATGGATAGGCTCATGGATGGAGAGGCTCATGGATGGAGAGGCTCATGGATGGAGAGGCTCATGGAGAGGCTCATGGAGAGGCTCATGAAGAGGCTCATGGATGGAGAGGCTCATGGGGAGACTCATGGATGGAGAGGCTCATGGATGGAGAGGCTCATGGAGAGGCTCATGGATGGAGAGGCTCATGGATGGGGAGGCTCATGGATGGAGAGGCTCATGGAGAGGGCTGCATAGCTGCTATTTTAGAAGTACACCCATATCCACCGTGTCCAATTGTGCAGAATTGCAGTGACCCCACCCACATCATGGCGATGGTATAGTGTATAATGCTATCAGAAATCCTATTACTAATCATAATGCATTCATGGGCCGTTTAGTTCTGAGTGAACAGGTTGTTTTTAGGTATAAATAGGCATTTGAAAGTAACTATTTATTCTGTTGAAATATGTCAAATTTATGAAAATTATGGAAAACAAGGTCAAATTTGTCCAATACCCATGTCGTTGACATACTTTTCGGTTGGGCCGCCATAAGGTCAAATGTGTCTATTTTGGAAACAATGTTGCTAAAAGCTGAATTGCTGTTGCATTTTAGCCTTTGGCCACAAAGTTGGCATACATGTTCAGGATCACAAGGATAAGCTCACTCCACCCATGTTTGGAGAAGATTGCTCCTGTAGAGCAGAGTTATTGAAGAATGCGTAAAACTGCCTATTTTGAAAACCATTGCTATAAGCAGTTGCTGTTGCATTTTAGACCCCAAAATTGGCCTGCCTCCTGGGGACCCCATGTGCATACCTCCCTCCTTTTGGAGAAGATTCCTCCAGTAGAAGCAGAGTTATGCAAAAGTGTGTTAAGCACAAGATGAAGAAGAAGAAGAAGAAGCACAAAGTGTGTTAAGCACAAGAAGAAGAAGAAGAAGAAGCAGCACAAAGTGTGTTAAGCACAAGATGAAGAAGAAGCACAAAGTGTGTTAAGCACAAGAAGAAGAAGCACAAAGTGTGTTAAGCACAAGATGATGAAGAAGAAGCACAAAGTGTGTTAAGCACAAGAAGAAGAAGAAGCAGCAGCACAAAGTGTGTTAAGCACAAGAAGAAGAAGCACAGAGTGTGTTAAGAAGAAGAAGCAGAAAGTGTGTTAAGCACAAGAAGAAGAGGAAGAAGAAGCACAAAGTGTGTTAAGCACAAGAAGAAGAAGCACAAAATGTGTTAAGAAGAAGAAGAAGCACAAAGTGTGTTAAGAAGGAGAAGCAAAAAGTGTGTTAAGAAGAAGAAGAAGAAGAAGCACAAAGTGTGTTAAGAAGAAGAAGAAGCACAAAGTGTGTTAAGCACAAGAAGAAGCACAATGTGTGTTAAGCGCAAGAAGAAGCACAAAGTGTGTTAAGCACAAGAAGAAGAACAAGAAGAAGAAGAAGCACAAAGTGTGTTAAGCAGAAGAAGAAGCACAAAGTGTGTTAAGCAGAAGAAGAAGAAGAGGAAGAAGAAGACGCACAAAGTGTGTTAAGCACAAGATGAAGAAGAAGAAGCACAAAGTGTGTTAAGCACAAGATGATGAAGACTAAGAAGAAGAAGAAGAAGCAGCACAAAGTGTGTTAAGAAGAAGAAGAAGCACAAAGTGTGTTAAGCACAAGAAGAAGAAGCAAAAAGTGTGTTAAGCACAAGAAGAAGAAACACAAAGTGTGTTAAGCACAAGAAGAAGAAGAAGAAGCACAAAGTGTGTTAAGCACAAGATGAAGAAGAAGAAGCACAAAGTGTGGTAAGCAGAAAAAGAAGAAGAAGCACAAAGTGTGTTAAGCAGAAGAAGAAGAAGAAGAAGCACAAAGTGTGTTAAGCACAAGATGAAGAAGAAGAAGCACAACGTGTGTTAAGCACAAGATGGAGAAGAAGAAGAAGCACAAAGTGTGTTAAGCACAAAAGAAGATGATGAAGAAGCACAAAGTGTGTTAAGCAATGTCAGTAAAATCTGATCTTCCCGAGGCCCTCAGAAAGAATTCACACACATGCATACACATGCACGTACACAGACAAACTGACAGAGAAAAACACTGCAAGTACACTTACACACAAATCGTACTATGTACAAATATGTACAACATATTACAAGTAGAAATAGACAATTATTAGTCAAAAGTTAACATACATGTATTATATCCTGTGTACAAATGATATACAATTATTAGAATGCTAGCTATTTATTTTTGAAAGCAGCTTCGGTGTCACTGCTAAACAAACTTTAAATCATGTCATTATTAACATACTTAGCTGGCTTTATACCTATGCCCTTGGAAATCAGAGAGTAATGGCTCTTTGAGTTTATTACTTTCTCAGTACATTTGATTTATATATTCCTGAAGATTGGACTTGAAAGACATTAAAGTCGTAGACTGTGTAACAGTTGGGGGTAGAGAATTCCACAGTTGTGGGGCCGCATGTGTAAAGCTTTTCTTTCCATAATCTGTTTTAATCTTGGGAACTTGTAGATGATTAAATGTCTTTGAGCGCAAATTCCTAGTGTGTGCATCCTCGATTGAAATGAACATGTCTTTTATATAGCTGGGAGCAAGCCCATTTCTCGCCTTGTATGTCATAATGCCTGTTTAAACATCATTCTTTTAGTTAAAGTTGTCCAATTTAGTGTTTTATATAATGGCGCTGATGGTGTTCTATAAGGCATATGTAATATTACTCTAGCAGCTCGCTTTTGTAACTTTTCTAGCATATCCAACAGTGTAGGTGAAGATTGACAAAATACAAGACTGCAGTAATCTATATGTGAAAGAATATAAGATTTATAAAACATATTTCTTTGTTCTGTGTTAAGATAATTCTTATTTTTCTTTAGCATATAGATCAACGAAGAAATCTTTTTACACACTTTGCCTATATGTTCATTCCATGTAAGTGCATTATCTATATTTAAGCCTAAAAGTTTGTCAGATTTAACAACATTTAGGTTTCCATTGCTTGTAGGTATTATAACATCATGTGTGTTTATATGTTTTAATTTATACCTACTTCCCAACATCATCAATTTAGTTTTATCTGTATTCAGCAACATTTTATTATCTAAGCACCAGTTTTCTACAGATTGCATACCGTTAGTTAAGTTTTTTCGTATTTCAGAACTATTGGAGCTAGCAGTATGCATTGTCGTATCATCTGCATACATATCCATAAGGTTATTGACACACATAGGGAGATCATTGATGTATAAAATGAACAGGAGCGGTCCTAATACAGACCCCTGCGGTACTCCGATATCAATTGGCAAATGGTTAGAAACCTTTCCAGAAATTGAAACGTATTGTTGTCTGTCCTTTAAATATGAACAAAACCAGTTTAAAGCATCTTCTCCAAATGTGTATATTCTTAATTTTCTCAGTAAAATTTGATTGACAAGATCAAATGCCTTCTTAAAGTCAATTATTATTGAGCCAACAAGATCTCCATTGTCTAATGAAGACCTCCATCGTTCTACTAGTTTTAGCAATGCGGTTTCGCAAGAATGCTTGGGTCTGAAGCCAGATTGTGATTCTATTAATAAATCATGCTTGGTTATAAACTTATAAATATGATCGTGTATATGTCGTTCAATAACCTTAGAGATAGTAGGTAATATAGAAATGGGCCTATAGTTGCTGATATTATTTTTTGAATCAGATTTATATAGTGGCTTTACTTTAGAACATTTCCACATTTTTGAGAATTCACCCCTAGATATGCTTTGGTTTATTATACTTGTTATTGAGGGTGCGATGATTGAGGCTGCAGTTCTTAGAATGTATGCGTTTAATTGATCATATCCTGCCGACTTGTTTGTTTTTAAATTAATAATCTCGTTGTAAACATAATCTACAAATATGCATGGAATTCGAAATTCTACATCATTTGGAACTCTACTCTCAACATGATCTGACAGTTTCTCAAACGTTCCAGCCATTTGCTTTGCCATGAATTGTGTCAGTCTGGATGCTACAGTACTAAAGTATTCATTAAACAGTTCAGATTGCCTTTGTGGATCTTGTACTTCATTCCCACTATTATCATATAATATCGAGGGTAATGCATTTGTTTTAGGATTTATACTTTTAAAAATTTTCCATATATTTGCATGATTATGTTTGCCATCGTCTAATTTGATGGCAAAATGGTTTCGCTTGGAAATCTCAATCAAAGACATGACCTTATGTTTTAATGTCTTAAAATTTAACATATTTCCTATTTTTTTCTGATAATCTTTTTCTTTCATTGTCTTTTAAAATCTCACTGTTGAACCCTATGGGGAAAATACATGTGCTTCGTCAATCTTTGATGGATTAAAACCAAATTTAGCATATATGTTCCTTCAGTCATATGTTTATTGGAAGTATGAACATAAAGAGTCCTCACCTTTAAACAAGGGCCATAACTCTGGCCCATTAAGACAACTATTGAATCCTATGGTTAAAGTACATTTGTTTTGTAAATTGTTAATGGATTAAAACAAGATTTGGCAGAAAAATTCCTTTATTACACTTTAATGATTTGGCAATTGGTATCAGGGATGGCTGCCCCATATATCAATGGTACTTTTCCCTTTGGTAAATCATGACAATATTGTGCATTACAATTTTTATACTGTAACCTAACCATCGCCTCTGATAAATGTCAGTGTTGTGACACTTGAATCTTTGATCAATATTGTCACCGATAGCTGTCCCATTGATCAATGGCACCTTTCCCATTGGTCAATAATGCCAATGACACCAATATTCTTGTATTTTCTCATCCAAATTTTTTATTGTGACCATTGTCTCATTGGTAAATGTCATCTGCTGCATCAATAATGTCAGGGATTGCTGCCCCATTGGTCAATGGTACTTTTTCCATTAGTCAGTAGTAAGGACATCAATATTTTTGTATTAATGGTAAGGATGATTGCCTCATTGGTCAATAATGATAAGGACCATTGCCCCATTGGTCTATGGCAACAGTTATGGTTGCCTGGTGGACCAATGGTGCTTGTTATGCATTAATTAATGTAAAAATGTTTACCGTTCCTCATCCACTATGTGAGCACTGTGGCCCTTGGGCCATTTATTGTTTCTTGAAAGCCCTCAAGATATAAATTACTGGACCGAAGAAAGGTAATTTTAGCACTCCCCTCCCCCCCCCCCCCCTGTCACAGGTCAAAACTGACCACTATGTCGTCATCCACATCTATGCTGTAGATGACCGTTTTATGAAGCCATTCAGCTTAGGCGACCACTTCTAACAAAAAATACCACCAACTTTCTAAAGCCCATATTTCAGCATGTTTAACTGTTGTTAAATTAGGGAAAATTAGGATTTTCGGCGATATATTTTAGCTAATATATTGATGGGTTCCAATGCGCCATCTGTCTCTCTGTTTGTCTGTTTGTCTGTGTGTCTGTTTGTCGGCATCCAATCTTGGTTGAGCTAATATCTCGGCATGGCTTCACCCCATCGGGACTAAACTTGGACACATGCTTCCTTATATCAAAGGGATGGAGCACAATGATATTGAGTTAATGAGGTCAAACTTCGAGGTCACTGTGAACTTGGTATAAAACTTTTTTTTAAGGTTAAGTTTTAGTCTCACCTGCGAAGCAGAAAGCGAGACATATGTGTCACTTTTACGAGGATGGCGACAGCGTCAACAATGTTACGTTTATGTGTTCAGCAAAACTTTTCGATCAGCTTATATTTCATGATCAGTTAATCCTATTGCAACTAATCTTGGCTGTGTGGTTGCCTATGCTGTTAGGAAGCAGCATGATGACACTGAGTTCACAAGGTCAAAGGCCAAGGTCACTAACCTTGAAGGTCAAGGTCACTATGACTTTTATACAAAACTCTGTCTTTTCAATGTTAAGTTCAATGTCACTGTAACAAACAGGAGACAGGCGAGACCTTTAATTCTGCAGAATTCTTGTTTGTTTAGCTCAACACATTGTCTTATATCTTGGCATGGCTTCACCCTATTGGGACTACACATGAACACCTTACTTATGTCAAGGGGTGGATCACAATGATATTGAGATCAAAGTTTGTGGTCATTGTGAACTTGATATAAAACTATATTTTTTATCCGGTGGCCATCTTGGATTTTGGCCAATATTTAGAAATCTCAAAAATCATCTCCGAAACTGCTTGGGGGATCAATTAGAAACTCAGGAAATGTCATTTAGGGTCAGAGTCCAAAACCGTTGAACTGAGTGGGATGAAATTTGGGGCATGTGATTATATTTGTATGTGTGAGAATCGACGAGCCACTACAGAATACATTCACGTAACAGCACAGAGAGCTGGAATTTGCCCTATTGGGAGACAGCAAATAGAAAACCGGGAAAGGACGTCATTGCATGAATCTGTGAGGTGTGCTGTGGGGTGACCTCATAGAAATGCCCATTTGCAGTCCAATGGAAGATTATTTTAGAAAATGTATCGAGTTATGGTTATGGAGCCAGTTGATCCAGGAATTTGTGGTAAATTAAAAAAATAGTCATCTCTTCATTTGGAAATGAACATAATTCTCAAGACTGCAGTAGAAATTTTACTTGTTCAGCTTGAGTGTTAAAGGTGAGAACAGCTTGAGTGTTAAAGGTGTGTTCAGCTTGAGTGTTAAAGGTGAGAACAGCTTGAGTGTTAAAGGTGTGTTCAGCTTGAGTGTTAAAGGTGAGAACAGCTTGAGTGTTAAAGGTGAGAACAGCTTGAGTGTTAAAGGTGTGTTCAGCTTGAGTGTTAAAGGTGAGAACAGCTTGAGTGTTAAAGGTGAGAACAGCTTGAGTGTTAAAGGTGTGTTCAGCTTGAGTATTAAAGGTGTGTTCAGATTGAGTATTAAAGGTGAGAACAGCTTGAGTGTTAAAGGTGAGAACACCTTGAGTGTTAAAGGTGAGAACAGCTTGAGTGTTAAAGGTGAGAACAGCTTGAGTGTTAAAGGTGAGAACAGCTTGAGTGTTAAAGGTGAGAACAGCTTGAGTGTTAAAGGTGTGTTCAGCTTGAGTGTTAAAGGTGAGAACAGCTTGAGTGTTAAAGGTGAGAACAGCTTGAGTGTTAAAGGTGAGAACAGCTTGAGTGTTAAAGGTGTGTTCAGCTTGAGTGTTAAAGGTGAGAACAGCTTGAGTGTTAAAGGTGTGTTCAGCTTGAGTGTTAAAGGTGAGAACAGCTTGAGTGTTAAAGGTGAGAACAGCTTGAGTGTTAAAGGTGAGAACAGCTTGAGTGTTAAAGGTGAGAACAGCTTGAGTGTTAAAGGTGTGTTCAGCTTGAGTGTTAAAGGTGAGAACAGCTTGAGTGTTAAAGGTGAGAACAGCTTGAGTGTTAAAGGTGAGAACAGCTTGAGTGTTAAAGGTGTGTTCAGCTTGAGTGTTAAAGGTGAGAACAGCTTGAGTGTTAAAGGTTGGTTCAGCTTGAGTGTTAAAGGTGTGTTCAGCTTGAGTGTTAAAGGTGAGAACAGCTTGAGTGTTAAAGGTGAAAACAGCTTGAGTGTTAAAGGTGAGAACGGCTTGAGTGTTAAAGGTGAGAACAGCTTGAGTGTTAAAGGTGAGAACGCTTGAGTGTTAAAGGTGAGAACAGCTTGAGTGTTAAAGGTGAGAACAGCTTGAGTGTTAAAGGTGAGAACAGCTTGAGTGTTAAAGGTGAGAATAGCTTGAGTGTTAAAGGTGAGAATAGCTTGAGTGTTAAAGGTGAGAATAGCTTGAGTGTTAAAGGTGAGAACAGCTTGAGTGTTAAAGGTGAGAACGCTTGAGTGTTAAAGGTGTGTTCAGCTTCAGTGTTAAATGTGAGAACAGCTTGAGTGTTAAAGGTGAGAACAGCTTGAGTGTTAAAGGTGAGAACAGCTTGAGTGTTAAAGGTGAGAACAGCTTGAGTGTTAAAGGTGTGTTCAGCTTGAGTGTTAAAGGTGAGAACAGCTTGAGTGTTAAAGGTGAGAACAGCTTGAGTGTTAAAGGTGAGAACAGCTTGAGTGTTAAAGGTGAGAACAGCTTGAGTGTTAAAGGTGAGAACAGCTTGAGTGTTAAAGGTGAGAACAGCTTGAGTGTTAAAGGTGAGAACAGCTTGAGTGTTAAAGGTGAGAACAGCTTGAGTGTTAAAGGTGAGAACAGCTTGAGTGTTAAAGGTGAGAACAGCTTGAGTGTTAAAGGTGAGAACAGCTTGAGTGTTAAAGGTGAGAACAGCTTGAGTGTTAAACTTGTGTTCAACTTGAGTGTTAAAGATGAGAACAGCTTGAGTATTAAAGGTTGGTTCAGCTTGAGTGTTAAAGGTGAGAACAGCTTGAGTGTTAAACGTGAAAACAGCTTGAGTGTTAAAGGTGTGTTCAGCTTGAGTGTTAAAGGTGAGAACAGCTTGAGTGTTAAAGGTGAGAACAGCTTGAGTGTTAAAGGTGAGAACAGCTTGAGTGTTAAAGGTGTGTTCAGCTTGAGTGTTAAAGGTGAGAACAGCTTGAGTGTTAAAGGTGAGAACAGCTTGAGTGTTAAAGGTGAGAACAGCTTGAGTGTTAAAGGTGAGAACAGCTTGAGTGTTAAACTTGTGTTCAGCTTGAGTGTTAAAGGTGAGAACAGCTTGAGTATTAAAGGTTGGTTCAGCTTGAGTGTTAAAGGTGAGAACAGCTTGAGTGTTAAAGGTGAAAACAGCTTGAGTGTTAAAGGTGTGTTCAGCTTGAGTGTTAAAGGTGAGAACAGCTTGAGTGTTAAAGGTGAGAACAGCTTGAGTGTTAAAGGTGAGAACAGCTTGAGTGTTAAAGGTGTGTTCAGCTTGAGTGTTAAAGGTGAGAACAGCTTGAGTGTTAAAGGTGAGAACAGCTTGAGTGTTAAAGGTGAGAACAGCTTGAGTGTTAAAGGTGTGTTCAGCTTGAGTGTTAAAGGTGAGAACAGCTTGAGTGTTAAAGGTGAGAACAGCTTGAGTGTTAAAGGTGAGAACAGCTTGAGTGTTAAAGGTGAGAACAGCTTGAGTGTTAAAGGTGTGTTCAGCTTGAGTGTTAAAGGTGTGTCAGCTTGAGTGTTAAAGGTGAGAACAGCTTGAGTGTTAAAGGTGAGAACAGCTTGAGTGTTAAACTTGTGTTCAACTTGAGTGTTAAAGGTGAGAACAGCTTGAGTATTAAAGGTTGGTTCAGCTTGAGTGTTAAAGGTGTGTTCAGCTTGAGTGTTAAAGGTGAAAACAGCTTGAGTGTTAAAGGTGAAAACAGCTTGAGTGTTAAAGGTGAGAACGGCTTGAGTGTTAAAGGTGAGAACAGCTTGAGTGTTAAAGGTGAGAACGCTTGAGTGTTAAAGGTGAGAACAGCTTGAGTGTTAAAGGTGAGAACAGCTTGAGTGTTAAAGGTGAGAATAGCTTGAGTGTTAAAGGTGAGAACAGCTTGAGTGTTAAAGGTGAGAACAGCTTGAGTGTTAAAGGTGAGAATAGCTTGAGTGTTAAAGGTGTGTTCAGCTTGAGTGTTAAAGGTGAGAACAGCTTGAGTGTTAAAGGTGTGTTCAGCTTCAGTGTTAAAGGTGAGAACAGCTTGAGTGTTAAAGGTGAGAACAGCTTGAGTGTTAAAGGTGAGAACAGCTTGAGTGTTAAAGATGAGAACAGCTTGAGTGTTAAAGGTGTGTTCAGCTTGAGTGTTAAAGGTGAGAACAGCTTGAGTGTTAAAGGTGAGAACAGCTTGAGTGTTAAAGGTGAGAACAGCTTGAGTGTTAAAGGTGAGAACAGCTTGAGTGTTAAAGGTGAGAACAGCTTGAGTGTTAAAGGTGAGAACAGCTTGAGTGTTAAAGGTGAGAACAGCTTGAGTGTTAAAGGTGAGAACAGCTTGAGTGTTAAAGGTGAGAACAGCTTGAGTGTTAAAGGTGAGAACAGCTTGAGTGTTAAAGGTGAGAACAGCTTGAGTGTTAAAGGTGAGAACAGCTTGAGTGTTAAAGGTGAGAACAGCTTGAGTGTTAAAGGTGAGAACAGCTTGAGTGTTAAACTTGTGTTCAACTTGAGTGTTAAAGGTGAGAACAGCTTGAGTATTAAAGGTTGGTTCAGCTTGAGTGTTAAAGGTGAGAACAGCTTGAGTGTTAAACGTGAAAACAGCTTGAGTGTTAAAGGTGTGTTCAGCTTGAGTGTTAAAGGTGAGAACAGCTTGAGTGTTAAAGGTGAGAACAGCTTGAGTGTTAAAGGTGAGAATAGCTTGAGTGTTAAAGGTGTGTTCAGCTTGAGTGTTAAAGGTGAGAACAGCTTGAGTGTTAAAGGTGAGAACAGCTTGAGTGTTAAAGGTGAGAACAGCTTGAGTGTTAAAGGTGTGTTCAGCTTGAGTGTTAAAGGTGAGAACAGCTTGAGTGTTAAAGGTGAGAACAGCTTGAGTGTTAAAGGTGAGAACAGCTTGAGTGTTAAAGGTGAGAACAGCTTGAGTGTTAAAGCTGTGTTCAGCTTGAGTGTTAAAGGTGTGTTCAGCTTGAGTGTTAAAGGTGAGAACAGCTTGAGTGTTAAAGGTGAGAACAGCTTGAGTGTTAAACTTGTGTTCAACTTGAGTGTTAAAGGTGAGAACAGCTTGAGTATTAAAGGTTGGTTCAGCTTGAGTGTTAAAGGTGTGTTCAGCTTGAGTGTTAAAGGTGAAAACAGCTTGAGTGTTAAAGGTGAGAACAGCTTGAGTGTTAAAGGTGAGAACAGCTTGAGTGTTAAAGGTGAGAACAGCTTGAGTGTTAAAGGTGAGAACGCTTGAGTGTTAAAGGTGAGAACAGCTTGAGTGTTAAAGGTGAGAACAGCTTGAGTGTTAAAGGTGTGTTCAGCTTGAGTGTTAAAGGTGAGAATAGCTTGAGTGTTAAAGGTGAGAATAGCTTGAGTGTTAAAGGTGAGAATAGCTTGAGTGTTAAAGGTGAGAACAGCTTGAGTGTTAAATGTGAGAACGCTTGAGTGTTAAAGGTGTGTTCAGCTTCAGTGTTAATTGTGAGAACAGCTTGAGTGTTAAAGGTGAGAACAGCTTGAGTGTTAAAGGTGAGAACAGCTTGAGTGTTAAAGGTGAGAACAGCTTGAGTGTTAAAGGTGTGTTCAGCTTCAGTGTTAATTGTGAGAACAGCTTGAGTGTTAAAGGTGAGAACAGCTTGAGTGTTAAAGGTGAGAACAGCTTGAGTGTTAAAGGTGAGAACAGCTTGAGTGTTAAAGGTGAGAACAGCTTGAGTGTTAAAGGTGAGAACAGCTTGAGTGTTAAAGGTGAGAACAGCTTGAGTGTTAAAGGCGAGAACAGCTTGAGTGTTAAAGGTGAGAACAGCTTGAGTGTTAAAGATGAGAACAGCTTGAGTGTTAAAGGCGAGAACAGCTTGAGTGTTAAAGGTGAGAACAGCTTGAGTGTTAAAGATGAGAACAGCTTGAGTGTTAAAGGTGAGAACAGCTTGAGTGTTAAAGGTGAGAACGCTTGAGTGTTAAAGATGAGAACAGCTTGAGTGTTAAAGGTGAGAATAGCTTGAGTGTTAAAGGTGAGAATAGCTTGAGTGTTCAAGGTGAGAACAGCTTGAGTGTTAAAGGTGAGAACGCTTGAGTGTTAAAGGTGTGTTCAGCTTCATTGTTAATTGTGAGAACAGCTTGAGTGTTAAAGGTGAGAATACCTTGAGTGTTAAAGGTGAGAACAGCTTGAGTGTTAAAGGTGAGAATAGCTTGAGTGTTAAAGGTAAGAACGCTTGAGTGTTAAAGGTGTGTTCAGCTTGAGTGTTAAAGGTGAGAACATCTTGAGTGTTAAAGGTGTGTTCAGCTTGAGTGTTAAAGGTGAGAACAGCTTGAGTGTTAAAGGTGTGTTCAGCTTGAGTGTTAAAGGATGAGAATAACTCAAGCTGTTAAAAGATGAGAACAGCTTGAGTATTAAAGGTGAGAACCGCTTTAGTGTTAAAGGTGAGAACAGCTTGAGTGTTAAAGGTGAGAACAGCTTGAGTGTTAAAGGTGTGTTCAGCTTGAGTGTTAAAGGTGAGAATAGCTTGAGTGTTAAAGGTGAGAACAGCTTGAGTGTTTCTTGAGTGTTAAAGGTGAGAACAGCTTGAGTGTTAAAGGTGTGTTCAGCTTCAGTGTTAAAGGTGAGAACAGCTTGAGTGTTAAAAGTGTGTTCAGCTTGAGTGTTAAAGGTGAGAACAGCTTGAGTGTTAAAGGTGTGTTCAGCTTGAGTGTCAAAGATGAGAACAGCTTGAGTGTTAAAGGTGTGTTTAGCTTGAGTGTTAAAGGTGAGAATAGCTTGAGTGTTAAAGGTGTGTTCAGCATGAGTTCAGATTGAGTGTTAAAGGTGTGTTCAGCTTGAGTGGTAAAGGGCTAGTGTTATGTTCATTCTCATATTAACCCTTTAACACTCATATCAGCCAAAAATGGCTTCTGCAGTGGTCTTGGAACTGTCCATTTGCAGACCAAGAGGACTATTTTTGAAAATTTACTACCGGAATGACTGGCTCGATGACCTAAGCCAGTCATTCCAGTGGTAAATTTAAAAAAAATAGTCTGCTTGGTCTGCAAATGGACATTCTCTATGATAAAAATGAAAATTTTTTCAACCAATTCGAGGGTTAAAGAGAAAGGGATGGGGAAGAAGGTACCTATGCTGTGAATCTCTGAATCATAATCATTCCATGTTCTATGTTTCAGTTTTGTGTGTATGGGAGGAGATGGTACTGCGAATAGACTGATCAATGGAGTGCTGAACAAGGCACAGCATGAGGCAGGAATCGTCATCACAAAGACTGGCTTCTCTCCCATAATGGCACCAGTCACTGTTGGAATCATACCCACGGGTCTGCTGATGCACACACACACATGCACGCACACACTCATGCACTCATACACACATGCACGCACACATGCACACAGCTGGCTGTACACAATAAACTTTAAAGAAAGATGAGTCAGCAAGCGTGAATTATGTGATTATATCCTTCATCCTGAATGCAAAAGCCAGCAATGTGGTAGTGGGTGAGACACAAGCGTCAGAAGAATGCCTGTAGATCTGTATAAATGGAACCCATGTTAGATTCTGATACCGTTGGGCTGAAACCAAGCCCTTTATTGAGGACACTTACTGTGTCAGGGGCCAGAAATATGTTTGAGAGGTTCATAACAAATGGGGATCGGTACAGTTGACAAGGTTTATTCATAGGATGCGAAACATTGCTGTTATTGTTACAGCTGGAAGATATAGCTAAGAAATTGTCTGTTCTGCAGTGGTTGTAACTGTTTGAATGGTTGTACACAAGATTAAACATAAAAACTGATAATCAAAATCTGTTTTGCGCTGTATTGCACATTTTGGATACAAGTTTGTACAGTTCTTCCACTGGGGCACGGCGGTCTGATTCCATGAGCGGCCTGGTTGTGTCCCTCTGGCGGCTACTGTTTTTAGCGGCGGTCACGGGTTCCGGTTTCCATGTGGACACCTGTTGTTTGAGTCCAGGGACTGTGGCTTGGACCTCAGGTGCCTGTCATTGCCTGCTTCTTGGCCTTCTGATTCTAGCACTGGGTAACCGTTGGGCGTTGTTGTGGCGGATGCTCGTGGTAGCAATTGCTTGTTCTGCTTCCCTCAGAGCGTCAGTAGCTTCTTTGAAAGCTTGTTTGAGCCCTGCTGTCTCACAGTGTTGAGCTGCCACTTTGTCGGCTGTTTGTGATGAGATCAGCATGGTAAAGCTGTCTTCAAACTATTGAAACAGGACATTCCATTTCTCCATGAAGTCTGCATCTGTCATATCAGGTTTGAAGTCAATGGTTGCCTTCAGCATTGGCGGTTCTGATTAAGTGTTCACTGCATTGTGAAGTTTCTCCTCTTGGTACTCGAACCTTGTTTCTATACAGACTGCATTGCATCATAGTCTGTAGGCATTTAGGTGCTTATCTGGGATTCTAGGCCTGGACTACATCTGTGGTGCTTTTAGTACCGTCACTGTGCTCTTGATTCTGGTAGTGGCTTGTTCTTCTATCCGACGCCGCTTGTTCGCTCACTCAGGTTGCCGCTCAGGCAGAAGGCAATGTTGAAAAACTACAGTAATTGGAGGTAAAGATAGCCAAGGTTGAGAGTGATATAGCCAAACAGAGTGAACAGGCAATAGAGACCAATACTGAGTGAGCAGAGGGTGAAAGCTTTACTAGAGCAGGAAGCAAGGAAAATGACCATTATTATTCACCGAGCACCAGAGAGTACCAGTAAAAATCCTAGAGAGAGAAAGGCGGAAGATATCAAGTTAGTTAGAGATTTATGCACAGGACCACTACAATTAGTACGCTTTAACGAGGATAGTATTGTGAAGGCAGTAAGACTTGGGAAACTACAAGAGACCAGCACGAAAGGGAGACCACTACTAGTCTCGGGAGATGCAGCCAGAACTAAACTGAGAATCCTCCATAGCCTGAACAAGATGAAAGAGACAGAGGAACGTCTTGTGAATCTGAGTATTAATCATGACCTCACACAGACCCCGCGCGAGGAGATTAGAGCACTCACAAGGGAGGCAATGTGGACGGAAGAGACTGATGCATTGGGTGAGTTCATTTACAGAGTTGGGGGCGTGGGCCACCAGGTAACAAGAAATCAAGAAAATCGCAAAAAAACTAAGGAGAAAGGCAGCGTCAGATGTACATAATGTAAATATCTCGCCGTCACACGGGATGAGTAAAGTTGTAAATCTTGGTATTCAAGCAGCAAGCAGCAAGGGTAAAAATACATCATAAGCAATTAACACACCACATAGACAAAGGAATGGGGTGCAGGTTGCAAGTATCTC
Organism: Chaetoderma sp. LZ-2023a; assembly: GCA_034401795.1. Taxonomy (NCBI): domain Eukaryota; kingdom Metazoa; phylum Mollusca; class Caudofoveata; order Chaetodermatida; family Chaetodermatidae; genus Chaetoderma; species Chaetoderma sp. LZ-2023a. The sequence continues at coordinate 83,258,972 of CM067365.1, forward strand.
AGCATCACATGAGAAGAGTAAAGTTGTAAATGATGTTGCTATTCAAGCAGCAAGCAGCAAAGGTAAAAATATGCCAGATGCAATAAACATACCAATTACACAGAGGGATGTGGTGCAGGCCCAACAGATGGAGACAGCTGCCAAGATGTGAGAGGTGTAGAACCAGCGTAAAACAAATAACACTTGCTGTGAGAAAGTTAACTTAACCTGTTGGTACACAAATGTGGATGTCATTACCACTAAAATGACAGAGTTGCAGTTTATAGTGGAACATGCAGACACAACACTAGACATAATTGCTATAACAGAAGTCGAGCCAAAATCGGCGAGGTTCACTCTGACAGAAGCTGAACTGAAGATAGACAGTCATGAAGCATTTTTATACAACATGCAAACAGACATTGGCAGAGGTATTGTTATCTACATCAAAAGAGAAATGCAGGCGAAAAGGACGGTGGTTAGTTAACACAGACTTCGTCGAGTCAGCATGGTTAACAATAAGACTAAGAGAAAGTGAAGAACTGTTGGTGGGGTGTGTATATAGAAATCCGATAAATAGTGTGACAAGTATGAGGAAATCCCAGTTACTAATAATGGGTGACTTCCCACGCATTGACTGGAACATGTGGAATGCATCAGGTGAGATCACTGCCAGCAATGAGTACCTTTTTGTTCAAACTGTGAGGGATAACTTCTTATATCAGCATATCACATGGCCAACATGAGGCAGAGCAACTGATGAACCACACATGCTAGAGCTCATAATGTCAAATGAAGAGTGTATGGTGGAGAATATTGTGTATGACTCACCACCGGGTAGTAGTGATCATAGTACTATTCTACTAATGTAAGCATCAACTCTGGCATCACCCTTTACTTCTACTAGTGTAAGCATCAGCTATGGCATCGCCACATACTTCTACTAGTGTAAGTGTCAGCTATGGTATCGCCACCTATACTTTTACTAGTGTAAACATCAGCTATGGCATCACCACCTATACTTCTACTAGTGTAAGCATCAGCTATGGCATCGCCACCTATACTTCTACTAATGTAAGCGTCAGCTATGGCATCACCACCTATACTTGTACTAATGTAAGCGTCAGCTATGGCATCGCCACCTATACTCGTAGTGTAAGCATCAGCTCTGGCACCAGCACCTATTCTTATTCTAGTGTAAGCATCAGCTATGGTGTCAAGCTTCAGGTGGCATCGTGGAGGCAGCAGTGACAGCTGGTGTGGAGGCAGTTACAGCTGACATCATGGAGGCAGTCACAGCTGGTGTGGAGGCAGTTACAGCTGACATCATGGAGGCATTCACAACAGCTGTCAATATTCTATCCTTTACAGTGTCAATACCAAAGAAATGGGTGTACATTTTTCAACAATTTTGGTGGACGATCTTGCTGTCTATGACATGAGCATCTTCCACCAAATTTGTTGAAAAATGAACACCAGTTCATCTTTTAATTTAATTTGATCATTTTGAGATCAGAGACGTAACGGTTAACAGCGCATTGTTAGTCCATGTTTTTGTACATCCTCATGTTACAGATGCCATGTGAGAGCGGACTGACTTGTCTTCTTACCACTCGTTCTGGAGGAGTTGGTTTAACTGAGACACCATGTGAGAGGGGACTGACTTGTCTTCTTGCCACCCTTTCTGAAGGAGTTGGTTTAACTGAGACACCATGTGAGATGGGACTGACTTGTCTTCTTGCCACCCTTTCTGAAGGAGTTGGTTTAACTGAGACACCATGTGAGATGGGACTGACTTGTCTTCTTGCCACCCTTTCTGAAGGAGTTGGTTTAACTGAGACACCATGTGAGAGGGGACTGACTTGTCTTCTCGCCACCCTTTCTGAAGGAGTTGGTTTAACTGAGACACCATGTGAGAGGGGACTGACTTGTCTTCTTGCCACCCTTTCTGAAGGAGTTGGTTTAACTGAGACACCATGTGAGATGGGACTGACTTGTCTTCTTGCCACCCTTTCTGAAGGAGTTGGTTTAACCGAAATTCCATGTGAGATGGGACTGACTTGTCTTCTTACCACCCTTTCTGAAAGAGTTGGTTTAACTGAGACACCATGTGAGAGGGGACTGACTTGTCTTCTTACCACCCTCTCTGAAGGAGTTGGTTTAACCGAAATTCCATGTGAGAGGGGACTGACTTGTCTTCTTGCCACCCTTTCTGAAGGAGTTGGTTTAACTGAGACACCATGTGAGATGGGACTGACTTGTCTTCTTGCCACCCTTTCTGAAGGAGTTGGTTTAACTGAGACACCATGTGAGATGGTACTGACTTGTCTTCGTACCATCTCCTCTGAGATGGGACTGACTGTTGGTTTAACTTTTTAAGGATTAACATTGGTCAAGAAAATATAGAAATATTCTCAGCGAATGTCAATTTGTCTATTCCAGTAATACGTTTTCAGAAATATTCTCTATTGGTCTGCAGACAACTTCAGAAGTCATAGACATCTGGAGGAGTCATATTTCATCATGCTTGATCAGAATAAGCTCAGCACATTAACACTCAAGCCAGCCAAAAGAACTCCTGCAGTGCTCTTGAGAAATTGTCCATTTGCAGACTAAGAGAAGGCGGATTTTGAACATTTACCACTGGAATCACTGGCTTGATGGCCGAGAAAATTTAAATTTTCTTGATTAAATTTGAGCATTATACGATTAAATTTGAACTTGAAAGTATTTGATATATTTCAATCTTTTTTGGCATTTGAAGAAATATCACATATTTGCATTCCTATTTAAGTAGTTTTGAAGTTTTTTACATTTGGTTCAGATTCTTTTTTTTTTGGGTTCCTAATTTTCATGTTTCCTCTCAAAATATGTACACACGTTTGTGTTAATTCAAGCCAACTGTGTATTTAGCAGCTAATAATTCTTTAAGTCTTCTGACATTCTAATACTCCAGGACCCAGGTGAGCCCTCTTGAATGCTGGTAATAGAATGATCCAGCTATCTATGCCCCGCCCATTTCTAACTATGCCCCGCCCATTTATAGCTATACCCCTCCCATTTCTAGCTATGCCCCGCCCATTTCAAGCTAAGCCCCACCATTGCTTTGCGTGTGTTGGGATCGATTTATATACTTTGAACGGTGACTTCCCAGAATCCTATTTTCAAGGTAGCTTTTCATGTAAGCTGCTAAATATTTTGAAACTAATTTGACTGCATGCTATTGCTACCTATATGTCAGCAACGGCACCCAGTTAAATTAGTCTCAAAATATTCAACAGAATATTTATTAAAGAGACATACAATTCGTACACATGACAGACTTTTAAATCTTCATGAAGGATCTCAAATACGTCATTCATTCAGCATTTTTATTGTAACGTCAGCCTACATGTGATGTAATTGATTAAGATGTCATATACTTGAGTGACAGATCCGATCTATCCATTTCATTGCAGAATTCATGAATCCAGTTTATCCATCAATATGATGTCATAATCAAATACGTGATGTGTAGGATGATGTCATAATCAATGCTGTCATGATAAGTACATCACCAACGCTTAATTGATGACGGACTACAACAGCACCCAGTCAAATTAGTTTCAATGTATTCAACAGCTTACCTGTAGTGTTTTCTGGAAATTGATGATCAGGGAGTTCAGGGATTGGTCGATCCTACCACTGACAGTGCGTGGATGGAGCTTAGCTAGAGATGGCCGGCGAGTAGCTAAAACTGGATTCCTCCATTGTACCGAGTAGCTGTGTTTACAATTTGCTCACCATTTCAGGAACAACCAATCATATAGCTCATTCAGTGATGGGTACAGAGGATGCTGTCACCGGCGCTATGCATGTCATCTTGGGTAAGACAAAAATCAAACCTTGACCCTTAAGTTTAAGCCTTGAATTTGCTCAAGAAAATTTCATTTTATCAAAGAAAATGTCAATTTGCAGACCTAAAAAAAAAAAAAAGACCTAAAGAAGACCATTTTTGAAAGTTTAACACTGGAATCACTGGGTCGGTTATCATACCAGTCATTCCAGTGGTATATTTTCAAAAATAGTCATCTCTTGGTCTGCAAATTGACATTTCTCAAGACCCCTGCCGAAGCCGTTTTTGGCTGATATGAGTGTTAGAGGGTTAAGAGGGGGAGGTGGGGGGTGGGTGAGGGGTTATGGAGTATTTACACCTGTCATTCATTGAAGCATGTTTGTAACATTAGGCACCACAACCATAATGAAGGCAGAGAGAAAGCATTACAAACTTTAAATAATGAAGTGTTTTGCTCAACCTTTCTCTTTATAATGATACTTCACACAAACTTGGAGACATGTTGCCTTATAATGACACGGCATCACATAATGACCATGGGATCAAAAGATCATGATCACTCTGACCTTCATAAAAACATTTGGGTCAATATTAACATTTTCTGTTTATCTCAACTTTGTTTATATCGTATGGGTGGTTAATCATACTGGACCCAAACTTTGAGACACATGCTTCCTGAAAATGACACAGCATCACCCAATGACCTTGGGATCAAAACACCAAAGGTCAAGGTTATAATAACCTTGGTAGTAGGGCAGATATGTGAAAAAGATGTTCCATTCTGGCAGAAAGCGTGAAATTTGGCATATAGGTGGTTTAAGGTATTCTGATCATAATTAGATGCGGTGCCACATGATTCTACCAAGGGAACCCATTCAAAATGGCGGATTCAAAATGTTCACCTTCCCAGCGGAAAATTTGCATTACTCAAGCTCTAGACGGAGTAGAGAGATGGGATTAATGTCAAATTAGGGGTCTCATGGGTCAATCGTTATAATTCTACTCACTACAATACTCTAAATATGTAAATATCAGTCCTTCCATAGCGACCACCTGTGTTTGATGTCAAAAGACGGTGGCTCTTTAAGATGTGTTATCTAAAAGATCCATCTCTTGAGAACAAAAGCAATATAGCATCTAGAAATAGTTTAAATTACTTGATTTCTTAATATCGAACGAAGTAATGGTCGTTATAAATACGTTCAATTATCCTATTAGAGTATGTAAGGCTATACATGATGCTGTTGATTGTTGAATCATGATTCACAGACATCACACGCACTGTGCACCGCATGAGCACAACTGTGTACACGGTAAGTTGGATTTATAGCATTTGCATCTGCCAGTGCAATTACTTTTGCAAGCACATTTCATGAGTTCCCGGCATGCCTTAGATGCGTCTGCAAGCAAACTCCATTGCGGTGACCAAGTGTCTCCATCTCTGACCCAACCCCAGTCAGCTGGCGATGGCGTTTTTGCATTTCCGTGGAGTGATTGGCCCCAAAGATGACCTGCCTGGAATGCAGCACGTTTGATGTGTTGCAGCAGAGCTGCACTGGTCGAAGGAATGTTTTCTAGCTGCCTGTTGCCAAATGCGAAAAGCCGTTTTCATGCCTCATTAACCTTTGACAATGGTGATGTGCGTTTGTACAGTAGTACGACAAACATCTCCAGCGTTTCCATGTCATTGTTACACAGAGATGCCGGGGCATCAGACAGTCCGAAATAGTGACTTGAATAGATCTGAAGTCCTCCAAACTTCCCATGCTGTCTTCTTGCCAATCCCACAAAATGCAGACACAGTGTCACATCCAGAGAAAGCATGCATAAATAGCAGTCCTTGTGACACTTCTGCACCCAAAACTGTTGCAATCCCATGAGCTGATACATAGCAGAAGGTCTTTCCATGGCCAAATGCGACCCAGAGATCACACCCATGAAGAAAGTTTGCTGTCCGTATGGCTAGGACTACGACATCTGTATCTGTAGCATGAATCATTATTGTTCGATAACCTTGGTGATATGCATGGAAGGCGTGGAGCAACATTCTACCATCTGCTTCATCTTGCATGCATGGCGCGAGTTGTGAGATGTCATGCTCTGGCCTCATCAGCACGTTTTCCTCACATGTTGTGACGAGTATCTTTCCTTCTGGTAGCTCGAATGACTCCAATGTATGTGCGAGAAAGGTGAAGAGGCCTGTTTTGTTTGCATCAGCTCGTAGGAAAGTTTTCCAATTTTGAGGGAGTCTTGTACTCGATGCAACACGAAGCGCTTCACCATGTCCCCATAATTCTCTAACGTGTGTCTTCAAGCTTCCCGCCTTATACACGTCCCATACAACATCCAATCTTTTAACCATCCAGTTGTCTAGCAATGTGTGAGAGGAAGACGTGCTCTGCAAAATCTCCAAATGTGTTCACAACCACGTTTGATTTCTTGGGATCTAGATTATGCATCATAGCTGCTCCGTCAATGATCTTCACTTCAACCTCTGGACAATCAGCTGCACGAGCTACTAATGCTTCCATACATCCCATCAGATCTGATTTGCTGTCTTGGCGCATTGCGTTGCTTTCAGCAAGTGATGGGGGGCCATGGATGATTTTCATGCTCAAAGAATGAATCAAGGTCTCCGTCTCTGGATTGGCAGGAAATGTACAGTCTAGAGAATAACTGTACATCTCTCTTCATTGCAACAAGCTTCTTGTTGGTTCTGGTACTCTTCCTCTGTTTTGATTTGAACAAAGCCAAATTGTTCTTTTGGATTGGGTCATATACCGATTTTGATGATACAGATAGTCGATCTGCGATGAATGCATGGTACTGTCTGATGTCTAGTTCTTCTGCTGTTCGGATCGCATTCATTACAGACTCGGACATAATGACTTTGGTATTTAGAGTCACTAAGTCAAAACTGTCATCTAAAAATGGGTTTCCCATTTCCTCAATTGCATCAATAAGACGGCGCGATCAACCCGAGTCCGGCTACTGAGATGCCAACAAGATTTGTGCCACCTAGCACAGTTTTCTATGAGCATCTCCGCAATTCCAGATCCATCATTCAACCTACATAGATCCAGGTATGGTGGAAGGGCATGGAGTTGCTGTAGCCTATCAAGGTTATCGGCTAATGACCTATAATTCATAATCACATTGTCAAGATTTGTGTTACTACATGGATCTATGAGATGCTCCGTTGTGGACTGCTGGCAAATAACACACAGGCACCAGTTCATGTGTGCTAAATCCACTGTGGGATCAGATGTCAATATCACTTTCTTTGACATATTGACTTGAATGCGAGAATATAATAGGCTATTGTCTCTGTCTATAAGCAGAGCACAATACGCGTGTGTGTGATTGCTATGCTGCTATGTATTCTCCTGATATATTTAAATAGTCAGTGTGAGTTTAGGAAACTACAATAATTATATGGAAATCCGCAATGAATTAATGCTTGGCAAAGCGAGGGGCTGGCATACTTGTTTCTAAAATGTTCCGCCCGGAACATGTGTGTACAAATGTTTAGCAATAATACTACTAATTTACAAATGTTACAACAACAACGACGACGATGACGACGACCACAACAACAACAACAACAACAACAATAATAATAATAATAATAATATTTTTTTCAGCATGTTTATCTATTTAGAGTATTGTAATGGGTAAAATCATAACCAGTGACCCAAGAAACCCTTAATTTGACATCAATTCCAGCCCTCTACTCCATCTAGAACTTGAGTAATGCAGATTTTTCGCTGGGAAGGCGGCCATTTTGAATCCGCCATTTTGAATGGGTTCCCTTGGTAGAATCACGTGGCACCACATCTAATTATGTTCAGCATACTATGTGCCAAATTTCATGCTTTCTGCCAGAATGGAACATCTTACCTCAAATTTGTTACATATCCGCCCCACTATGGGTTAAACCTTGTGTTTTTAAACATTTTCTGTTTAGCTAATACCTCATGTTTGTTTAACCTTCCTGCACCCAACCTTGTACACATACTTACTTATATGGAGAGGGTATGACACAATGACCTTTGTGCTCAAGGGTCAATATTATTGTAATATTGGGGAAATGACTGGGTTTTTTCAGCATTAGCATTTTACGTTGGGCTCAACTTAGTAGTTCATATGTTTGGTTAATCGTACTGAACCCAAACTTAAACACATGCTTCCTTGTAATGAGAGAGCATGACATAATGTCCTTCAGTGCCAAAAGGTCAAAGGTCATTGTGGTCTTGAAAAAAGCTGGTTTTTTTCAACAGTAATGTTTTGTGTTTAGCTCAATTTCACTGTTTATATTTCATGTTCCCTTAATCATAGTGGAGCCAAAGTGGGACACATGGTTCTTTATCACAAGTGGGAATGACACATGACACCTTGTCAAAATGTCAACGGTCAAGGTTTTTAAAACTAACATTTTGCGATTAGTTCAAGTTAGCAATTTATATCTCATGGTTGCTTAAACATACAGGGCCCACATTCGAAGGGTTTTTCAACAATAACATTTTGCTTTTACCTCAACTTAGCAGTTCATATCTCATGTTGTGTTTATAATACTGCACCCAAACTTAGACACTTACTAATGAGAAGGGATGAGGCAATTATTATGGGGTCAAAAGGCATGGTCATTGATAAGTGTATTGATAAGCATTCTATATTTATTTTATGTTTGAAGTCACGCTTCATAGTTCATTGCAAAGTCTAAATTCGAGCTTCATGGTCACATTGCAACCACATTTCTGGCTCTTAATTTAAATCTAAAGAATCACAATTTGAAGAAAATCAGGAATCACAATTGAATCAGTTAAATGACCCAAGTCTAGTCTCACAACACAGTTATTTCCTCTAAATATGTGCCCTATATAATATGTTATCCTGTGGCTCATCACAGAGTTGCCTCCCCTCTGTATAATATGTTATCCTGTGACTCAGCACAGAGTTACTTCCCCTCTGCATAATATGTTATCTTATGACTCGGCACAGGGTTTCCTCCCCTCTATAGTATGTTATCCTGTGACTCAGCACAGAGTTTCCTCCCCTATATATAATATGTTATCGTGTAACTTATCACAGAGTTTCATCCTCTCTCTATAATATGTTATTTTATCATCACAGAGTTATCTCCCCTCTCTATAATATGTTATCTTGTAGCTCATCACAGAGATATCTCCCCTCTCTCTCTATAATATGTTATCTTGTACCTCAGGACACAGTTATCCTGTAGACATTAGCTCAGTAAGCAGTGAAGATCAGATGATACAGTGGGCATTCAACTCACAGTATGGCTTTGGTGGGACAGTTCTTCAGTTGAGAGAGAGATATGCCGTGCTTGGTGTCAGGAAGATGGAAGCAGCATTTGTCAAATCATTAACTAAAGCAAAACTCAGGTAATAGAGCTTTGCCATAACAGCAAGTAACTCTTTACATTGCCCTACTCCAACAATTCTGTACTGTGTCTATCTCTTGTCATTCTGTACCTCTGTACAATATATATCTCTGGCCATTCTGTACCATGTCTATCTCTGACCATTCTGTACCTCTGTACAGTGTCTCTCTGACCATTCTGGACCTCTTCACAATGCCTCTCTCTCTGGCCATTCTGCAGCTTTGCACAGTGTTTATCTCTGACAATTCTGCACCTATGTACCATGTCTATCTCCAACTATTCTGTACCTCTACCATGTCTATTTCTGGTCATTCTGTACCTCTGTACCATGTCTATCTCTGGCCATACTGTACCTCTGTACAATCTCTAGCTCTGGCCATTCTGCACTTCTTTACAATGTCTAGCTCTGGCCCTTCTGTACCTCTGTACAATACCTCTCTCTAGCCATTCTGTATCTCGGTACAATCTCTAGCTCTGGCCATTCTGTACCTCTGTACAATGTTTTTCTCTGGCCATTCTGTACCTGTGTACCATGTCTATCTCTGACCATTCTGTACCTCTGTACCATGTCTAGCTGTCATCATTCTGTACCTCTGTACAGTTTCTATCTCTGGCTATTCCGTACCATGTCTATCTCTGACCATTCTGAACTCCTGTACCATGTCTATCTCTGGCCATTCTGTACTATGTATATCTCTGGGCATTCTGTATAATACTATCTCTGGCCATTCTGCACCTCTGTACAATGCCTCTCTGGCCATGTTGTACCTCTGTACAATCTCTAGTTTTGACCATTCTGTACCTCGGTACAGTGTCTATCTCTTCCAATTCGGTACCATGTCTATCTCTGGGCATTCTGTACCCTGTACAGTGTCTATCTCTAGCCATTCTGTACCTCTGTACAGTGGCTATCTCTGACCATTCTGTACCTCTGTACAATGTCTAGCTCTGGCCATTCTGTACCTCTACAATGCCTCTCTGGCCATTTTGTATCTCTGTACAATCTCTAGCTGTGGTCAATCTGTACCTCTGCACAATGTCTATCTCCAGCCATCTTATGCTTCATTAATTGTCATATCTGTGCTGTATAGTTATTCAAGAGATTGAAAAGACTAAGTATAGTTTTCCAATTGTTTCCTGATATTAATATTAATATAGTGGTCATTATCACACAGTAACGTGGTTATGTATGGCAATTAATGGGAGTATATGACATCAAATGAACATAATAGCGAAACTGTGGGCTCAAACTCCATAATGTCAAACTATGACAGCAATGACAGGTGCAAATACTCCATAACCGCCCGCCGCTGATGTCAACAGCAGGCATTAATTCTCAATAACACACACACACACGCCATTGACGTCATGCATTGCGTGGCTGAAAACGGCTGCTTCGTGCATTGTGTATGCCTAAAATATAGGCCTAGATGGAAAGAAGCATTTCTGCCTGTTCATTATTTGTTTGTTTGGACGTTATGATTATTTCAGGCCCTTCTTGTTTGATTGAAACCCTTCATTTTCCTTTGAAAAAACCTGAAAACATTGCACTTCACTGACACAAGACAGGCCTCAAACAATCATATAGCACCCAATAAAACAACATTATTGTATATATTAATATCACTGAATGGGTGTTGTCGCATGATAGTTACGCTACTGATGTAGTTTGTGTGTATCACTGGGTTCTGTGTATCACTCACACTGGGTTCTGCGTATCACTCACACTGGGTTCTGTGTATCACTGAGTTCTGTGTATCACTCATACTGGGTTATGTGTATCACTGTGTTCTGTGTATCACTCATACTAATTTCTGTGTATCACTGTTCTGTGCCTGTCACTGGGTTTTGTGTATCACTTGGGTTCTGTATATCACTGGGTTCTGTGTATCACTCATACTAGTTTCTGTGTATCACTGGGTTCTGTGTATCACTGTGTTTTTGTGTATCATTTATACTGGTTTCTGTGTATCATTGAGTTCTGTGTATCACTCATTTCTGTGTATCACTCATACTGTGTTCTGTGTATCACTCACACTGGGTTCTGTGTATCAGTCACACTGGGTTCTATGTATCACTGATACTGGGTTCTGTGTATCACTCATACTGTGTTCTGCGTATCACTCACACTGGTTTCTGTGTATCAGTCACACTGGGTTCTGTGTATCACTGATACTGGGTTCTGTGTATCACTCATACTGGTTTCTATGTATCACTGGGTTCTGTGTATCACTGGGTTCTGCGTATCACTCACACTTGGTTCTGTGTATCACTGGGTTCTGTGTGTCACTCACACTGGTTTCTGTGTATCACTGGGTTCCGTGTATCACTGGGTTCTGTGTAACATTTGGGTTATGTGTATCACTGGGTTCTGTGTATTACTGAGGTCTGTGTATCACTTGGTTCTGTGTATCACTCACACTGGCTTCTGTGTATCAGTCACACTGGGTTCTGTATATCACTGGGTTATGTGTATCACTTGGTTCTGTGTATCATTTGGGTTATGTGTATCACTGAGTTCTATGTATCACTGGGTTCTGTGTATCACTCACACTGGGTTCTGTGTATCACTGGTTTCTGTGTATCAATCACACTGCATTCTGTGTATCACTAGGTTATGTGTACCAGTCACACTAGGTTCTGTGTATCACTCACACTGAGTTCTGTGTATCACTGGTTTCTGTGTATCACTTTTACTGGGTTGTGTGTATCACTGGGTTCTGTGTATCACTCATACTTGGTTCTGTGTATCACTGGGTTCGCTGTATCACTCATACTGGGTTCTGTGTATCACTGAGTTCTGTGTATCACTGGGTTCTGTGTATCACTGCCAAGACACTAGCGAATGAATTAGCCATGTCTGGAATTAAAGTCTCAAAGAAGACAGTGACTAGAGCCCTGCACAGGAATGGACTGCAAGGTCGCAGGCCAAGAAAAACTCCACTTCTGCAGAAGAGACACTTCCAAGCCAGACTGAAGTATGCTAAGGACAACATGGAGAAAGATGACGCATACTGGAAGCATGTCATTTGGTCGGATGAGACGAAAATAGAGCTCTTCGCCCATAGAGATGTTGCATATGTTTGGAGAAAGAAGGGAGAGGCCTATAACCCAAAGAACACCATCCCCACACTGAAGCATGGTGGTGGGAGTATAATGCTGTGGGGATGCTTCAGTGCATCCGGAACTGGGAACCTCGTGAGGGTGGAAGGAATCATGAAGAAAGAAGAATATGAGAAAATCTTGAAAGAAAACCTCAAACAGTCAGCATTGCAGCTGGGTCTGGGCCGTCGTTTTGTCTTTCAACATGATAACGACCCTAAGCATACATCACTTCTGGTGAAGAACTACCTCCAGAAGGCCAAAGTGAATGTTATTGACTGGCCTGCACAAAGCCCTGACTTAAATCCCATAGAAAATCTGTGGGTTGAACTGAAGACTAGGGTCCATGCCAGAAGACCATCAAATCTACAGGAGCTTGAGAGATTCACCAAAGAAGAATGGGCTGGGATTCCTCAGGAGACATTCCTGAAACTTGTTGACAACTACACCAAACGATTGCAGGCTGTTATTCAGCAAAAAGGATATACAATTGACTATTAGCATCAGAGGGACTAATAATTTTGGCCTTGGTATTTTTTAGTTTTGTGAAATAATTTTGTTTCTGTATACAAAATAAAATAATATAAGCTTCCTAGATAAAACTAGTATGACTAGAAATGTTGTGTTAAAATTCCCTTGCTCTGTTAACCAGCACTGATGAAATACTTTAAAAAGAATGAGATTTTCATAGGGGGGGGGGGGGGCTAATAATTATGTCCTCAACTGTATCACTCACACTGGATTCTGTGTATCACAGGATTCTGTGTATCACTGGGTTCTGTGTATCACTGGGTTCTGTGTATCACACACTGGATTCTGTGTATCACTCACACTGGATTCTGTGTATCACTGGGTTCTGTGTATCACTCACACTGGGTTCTGTGTATCACTGGGTTCTGTGTATCACTGGATTCTCTCTGCCATTGTGTTATGTGTATCACTGAGTTCTGTGTATCACTGGGTTCAATGTATCACTCACACTGGGTTCTGTGTATCACTGACACTGGGTTCTGTCTATAACTGGGTTCTGTGTAGCACTTACACAGGGTTTCTCTAAAGATAAAGATTGGTTAACAAAATCAAAATCTGTTCTCTTTCAATGGTCAATTGAAGGTCCGCTGGGAGAAGACAATTAAAAAAATTTATGACGAGTTGGACTGATTACTGAGCCAGTTATTCCAGTGGTAAATTTACGACTAGTTGGACTGATTACTGAGCCAGTTATTCCAGTGGTAAATTTATGGCGAGTTGGACAGATTACTGAGCCAGTTATTCCAGTGGTAAATTTACGACGAGTTGGACCGATTACTGAGCCAGTTATTCCAGTGGTAAATTTACGACGAGTTGGACCGATTACTGAGCCATTTATTCCAGTGGTAAATTTACGACGAGTTGGACCGATTACTGAGCCAGTTATTCCAGTGGTAAATTTACGACGAGTTGGACCGATTACTGAGCCAGTTATTCCAGTGGTAAATTTATGACGAGTTGGACCGATTACTGAGCCGGTTATTCCAGTGGTAAATTTATGACGAGTTGGACCGATTACTGAGCCGGTTATTCCAGTGGTAAATTTACGACGAGTTGGACCGATTACTGAGCCAGTTATTCCAGTGGTAAATTTACGACGAGTTGGACCGATTACTGAGCCAGTTATTCCAGTGGTCAATTTACGACGAGTTGGACCGATTACTGAGCCAGTTATTCCAGTGGTAAATTTAAAAGATTGACCAATTGGACGTTTCTCAAGGCATCTACAGAAGCATTTAATGGCTTGATCATTGATTGAATAAATGTTCCTATAATCCATTAATTGTCTGTGCTGAAGACTACATTTTCCACGCGGTTTAACGCTGAATATGCTTATTTCACATCATGAGAACATACTTACTTCCCTAACACTCTTGATATATACTAGTATATCGGCTCTAAGTTCAATAATATTCAGAATTATAAAAAGTTAGGTGCCCCTAATGGGCAGGTGGATGTACACAGTCATGCTCATGACAGACCCCACCTACTGCACATGCACATACTGGTACTTCCATTTTCTAATATATTGGCTGAGAGTCAACTTGTGAAAAACTTTCCAGGCGCTTTGTTGAAAATTTTCAGTCTTTTATCATCTTATATTCATTATGGCTGATGCAAAAGTGTCAGAGGAGTCCTCCTCTTCATCCATTAAGGTGATATCGTTCCATATATTAATTAAGACTTGTAACTTTTATATGTTACCGGTTTTCGTTCGCGGCCGTTTTAGCGTTACCGCGTTTTCAGGCGCTGGGGAATCCTTGTTAAATTTCTCCCAGCGCATAGGGCTATTAATCCCTTGTGCTTTGTGTTCACAGGTTCAACTTATGGATGTGTAAGGGTTCCTGTTCTTCTCTCGAAGGTTGTTCAGTGACACGTCTCTTTTTTTACTTATCATTGTGATATGTCTACGGTTTGGAGATATATTAAATGAATAAAAGAAATATCTCCTTCCTTTTGTCCCATCCCCCTCATCAGTTCTTCTGAAAGAAGAGTCTCGGCAGATGGATGGACGTGTTCTCCTGCACAAGAGGATGGTTTTGCCTGTGCTCAGGCTAAGGGAGTTTATTAGTTATGGCACATAATTATTTGAAAATGTTCACAATTTCTGCTGCCATTTGTTATTGCACTGTATTCTCTCTTGTGTGTGCATGGGTTCTCGAATATATATAATTTAATATAATATTCGGGAGTAATGAATGTCTTTAGTCTCTAGATTTTTCTTGCATTCATTTCTGATGTCCCCTCTCCTTGATGGAGCTGTTGCATTGAGGTTTGATGTCATAATCAACCAGCGTTTTTTCTCTTTCCTTGATGTCATAATCTCAGTTTAGAGAAATCTTTGATGTGTTTATCACCCTTTATTATGAAGGTGGAGAGATATCTAGATAGTCATTAATCTTTCTCTCTCTCATTCTTAATTTGGGATCCTGGTTGTGTTTGGTTATTATTAACTGGAGAAGTCAGCTGTCCCGTCAGGGTTGTCTGTAATAAAAGCGGGTGTCTTCTCTCGAGTTTGTTCTTGTTTTGTGCTAATTGTCAATTAACAAGGGTTTTGCAAACTATGATAGTCATTGTCTTCGTATTCCTTCCCTTTTCAGAAGTCATGCCCATCTTGCTTCAAGCCTATGAAGGCTAGATTCTTCCCCACCCTTGCCATCTTTGTTCAGTTTGTAGGCTGTCTAACAAATGTGTCATTTGTAAAGAGTGTGGGGATCTAACCTCTGAATTCTTTGCTTTTCAGGCTAAGCTGATGGCTGAGGAGGGCAAGAAGGCAAAGAAGGAGGGTAAGAAGAAGGCCTCTGAGAAGGGTGAGCTCGAGGCCTTCACGGTTGAGTTAGTGAGTGAGATGTGCAGGACTTTGAAAGATTTGATGCCTGACATGCTTCGCGGCATGTTGCCGGGCACAGGTGTTTCAACTTCCTGCGCATCGACCTCAGTGCAGGTAGCCCCCCTGTCCCTGGATCATGCCATACTAGCTCGGACAAAGTGTTTAGTGATCCAGGGGTGGCTGTCTTGGACCCAGGCTTGATGTTCGCATTGCCTGATGATCCATCGGTGCGAGCAGCATCAGGCGGAACCCAACCAGCGGGCCTGACCACGATCACTCGCAGAGTACCCTCATCATCTGCCTTCAGGCATTCTCCCTGGTCAGTATGGGTTAGTTTTTCTTGCTAACCCAGAGTCTGACTTTCCTGACCAGGAAGATGATAAAGACTACCTGCTCGGTCCACAGGATGAGCATGAAGACATGGATGCGAGCGTCTACACTCCTCTCATGGGGAGCGCGGCCGCTCGCACCTATGACACCGTTCCCTCGGGAGCAGGTTTCATGATTCAGCCTGGGGGCCGGTTTGGAGCGGAGGGCCGCCCGTATAAGATTCCACACTTAAGCGTGGAATCTCATATGGATGTTCCGGGCCGCGCTGGTGTGCATGATACACCACACACAAGCGCGACCTTGGTGCCCGGTCAGCCTATGGAGAATGTTATGCCAGCCCTCGCGGGCCTGTATGCATTCCCTGGGAAGCCAGGTTCGTGTATAGCCTCCTCCTCGGCCTTAACTGCGAATGCCATTGAGGATGACGAGGGCCCGCTGCTCGTCGACAATTCGAAGGTAGCCACGGATGAAGACGGCTGAAGCATGCGCGTGGCTCCTCGCTGTCAGACCAGAGCTCTCCGTGGATGAAACGGCCACCGGTAACCCTCGGGCATGGTTACAGGCCAAGCCGTTGGCCAACACGACTCTGTCTCTGCCGTATGCTTAGATATGTTCTCGGCGGCAGAGGAGTCGATTAGTCGAAGGCCCCCCCGTGAGGTTCCTAGGCGATGTTGGGTTACTGCTAGTCAGTATGCTCGATTTGGCCTAGCGCCCAGACCGAGCGCGGATGACCGCGCCGCTCTGGGAGAAGATACGTGGCCAGATTCCCGTGCTGACACAGGAGCGTTGTGCTCTGGCGCTATGCGCTCGGCTAATGCCGCCTTGCGCGACACCGAGGAGAGCTCACGAGCAGCGATTAGTGGGCTGTCTCATGTCTCTCAGCTGCTATCTGGGATAGTAGCAGCCTCGGCGCAGCAACAACGTAGCCCTGTGACAGTCCAACAAGCCATCCAGGATGGGATCAACCTGGCGTTGGACTGTCTGACTAGGTCAGTCACTGAGGACGAGGCGCACTTTTACTTTGGACAATTTGTGCCCATCTCAAGAGCTTAAGTCACGCTTGTTGCAAGCGCTGATGGCAGGCCCTGGTCTTTTTGGAGGTGAAGGTTGTCGGCACCTCCAAGAGACAGTGACTTTGGTGAACAACCAGAGGGTGCTGCGCGCACAGTTTGAAGTGCTCCGCAGAGAACACGTGCATATTCAGCCCTCGACAGCAGTACGCTCGTGGCGGTGCTGGCATTGTCAGAGGCCAGCAGGCCGGCTGGGTTCAGAGACCGCATCGGCCGCGCCAGCAGCACGCCGCGCCAGCAGCACGCCGTGCCAGCAGCACGCCGCGCCAGCAGCAGCGTGCTGCTGTACATCAGCCAGCGCCTGAAGCGCAGCCAGCCAGACAGCAGCCTGCGCACCGAGGTGCACGTGGTACTGGGCGTGGCGCGCGAGGAGCGGCACATGGTAACCAGGCCTGATGGGTTAAAAGATTCTCCGGTTACCACAGGTACCACTCAGGTGTTGTCACCCATACCAGAGACACTCCCACTTCTAGAATTTATGGGCACCCCGTCAACCCTAGGTGCACCAGTGGGAGGTCGTTTGACTTGCCACATTCAGAAGCGGGAGCGGTTAATTCAGGACCGCTTAGTCTTGCAATGGCTTTCGCGCGGATACAGTCCAGAATGGATAAAAGGTCCGCCGTTGCATCTGTCTCTGGTACCGGTCTGGACTCAAATTCCAAGAGATCCAGACAAGCGGTTGTGCACAGAAGAGGAGATAGAATCTCTAATTCTAAAAGAAGCAATTCAACCGGCACAAGATTGTCCGGGCTTCTGTTCAACCGTGTTTCTTATGACAAAGAACACCGGGGGTGGGGGGGGGGGGGGGGTGGAGACCAATTCTCAACCTCAAACCTCTAAACAAGTTTATAGATACACTGAGTTTCAAAATGGAAACAATAAAATTGGTGTTGTTGGGGTTAGAGAAGGGGATGTGGACAGCATCAATAGATCTCAAGGATGCTTATTTCCACATTCCTATTGCAAGGAGTTTTCGTCGGTTCCTGAGATTTGCTTTTCAGGGACGCCAATGGGAATTCAAGGTTCTTCCATTCGGCATCTCGACGGCTCCAACGGTCTTCACTCGAGCGGTACTTCACGGCGCTATCACAGCATACCTCCGCAGGAGAAATATAGCTGTTCACACTTACATAGACGACTGGTTGCTGAAAGCACACAACCCAGAAAGTTTGACAGCAAATCTGGAGATAGTTTTGAAAACTCTCACAGATTTAGGCTGGATAATCAACTTTCAGAAATCAGAGCTGACTCCATCCCAGAAGTTTGTTTACCTGGGTATGTTCTTCGATCTGGAGATAGGATATGTTTATCCATCCCAGGAGAGAGTGGAAAATCTCTCGTGCATTCAGTTGGTTTGCAACAGTCATTATATTCTAGCATGAGTCTATCTGAGAATGTTAGGTCTGATGGTTTCAATGGAACCAGTCATTCCTCAGGCGGCCTTATGCAGGCGGCCGATTCAATTGTTTCTCATGGCTCAGTGGACGCAGAGTTCAGGATCACTGGACTTGCGCATTCAAGTGTTGGACCCTCTCATTCATCACCTTCATTGCTGGATGGAGAGGAAATCTCCTGGCGGGGTTCATGCTGACCCCTCCCCACCCTCAAGTAATGATGTTTATGGATACATCAATGGAGGGATGGGGAGCTTGCCTGGAAGAATCCACGATATCAGGGCTTTGGAATCTGGAACAGTCAATGGAACATATCAACATGCTAGAATTACGGGCTGTAATTCTAGGCCGGGAACACTTATTAAAAGAAGTGGAGGGAAAATTTGTGATGCTACGTTCAGACAACTCTACAGTAGTGAGTTACATAAACCGCCAGGGCGGAACAAAGTCGCCCAGTCTCTGTATGATGACATGGAAGCTGCTTTGCTGGTGCATGGATCGTATGATCACCTTGAAAGCAGTTCATGTTCCGGGAAGGCTGAATCTGTTAGCAGACTCATTGAGCCGAAGGATGAGCATTCTGCCTACGGAATGGCAACTAAATCAGTGTGTGGCGGATCACCTGTTCAATCATTGGGGAAAGCTCAACATAGATTTATTCGCAATGAAGAAGAATGCGAAGATGACGACGTACATTTCTCCGATTCCAGATCCAAGCGCTATCGCAATAGATGCACTAGCTATCAGTTGGAAGGGAATGTATGCATACGCATACCCTCCACCAATCCTGATTCCAAGGATTCTTCAGAAGATCAAGCAGGAGGAATGCCAAGTGTTTCTGATCGCCCCGAATTGGCCAAGCCGATCATGGTTTACGCATCTGCTGGACCGTCTAGTTCGAAATCCAGTTCCTCTGCCTCTGATGGACAGTATTATCTTCCAGGGCAAGACCCTTCACAACAATCCGGCAATGTTTCAATTGACTGCATGGATGTTATAAAAAAATCCGCGATTAAGGAGGGCTTTTCTGAGCAAGCTTCCAATTTCATGGCCAGAGCCAGAAGGGGGGTCAACCTCCAGAGCATATAATTATAAAATCAACAGATTTGCAGAATGGTGCTCAAAGAGATGTATCAATCCGATGGAAGCATCTATTCAGGTAGTAGCTGATTTTCTCTGTCACCTGTATGATGCCTATAGTCTTAAGCCTAATTCTATTGCTGGATACAAATCAGCATTAATGATGTTATCCCTTGCTTGGCAAAGAGGGGAAGTAATGAAATAAGTGTTTTAAATACTCTTATTAAAGGTATGGGCAATCTCAGACCGAGAAATCCTCCAGTGACACCGTCATGGAGTCTTTCTCTGGTTCTTCAAGTTTTGAATGATAAACCTTTTGAACGACTTAGTGCTATATCTGTAAAATTATTAACACTTAAAACTGTATTTTTAGTTGCGGCAGCATCAGCCAGACGCAGGAGTGAAATTCATGCCTTGTCTGCTGAACCTGACCGTTATATAGTTACAGGTGAAGGCCTTAAGCTTCTACCAAGATTGAATTTCTTGGCTAAGAATCAATCTTTAAAGTATCCGGGTCAACCTATTATTTTACCTGCCTTAACCAGATATGATCCTGGTGCTAAAGAATGGTGTCCTGTCCGTGCTTTAAATAAGTACAAGAGAAGAACTCATATTTGGCGGACGGACCCATGTTCCCTATGGTTGTCATGTATTGAACCCCATGGTAGGGCATCAAGAGACACTATTTCCAGATGGATAGTAGAATGTATTCAATTCTGTCATAAGACAGCCACTGGAATCCAGGTAGATAGAGCCAAGGCTCATAGTGTCCATGGTGTGGTAACTTCCACGGCATTATTTAATGGTGTTTCTATTGAAGACATTATGTAAGTAGCCCAGTGGCACTGTGAATCAAGTTTTTCTGACCATTACCTTCGTGACACTTCTAACCCGCTCGCTGTCTCAGTCCTCAGAAAATAAATAATGTAGAGGTATATATTTGTAATTAGTTTCCTCCTCTGCTATTTACAAATATCACATTTGTTGGTAGGGTATCCCTACTATTAGCTGGTACAATTCTCTTCATCCGGTGGGGGAAGAGATGAGTGCCGCGCCCAAGACATCAGAGGTCAGTATATATGACCATTTTGTTTTTTGTCTTGGTGATGGTGTCATTTTTTTATTTAATATGGTGATGGTTAATGTCTCTTAATTGTGGTTCTTTCAGAGAGCTTTGAAATTGAAGCAATTCTTCTTTATTCCAATGTCTAGTAATACTTTCATCAAGTATTAGAGAACGTGCTAGTCATTTAGAGCAGCGTTTTTACCTAACCTTCTTCAGAAAGAGGGTTGGGGGGGGGGAAGCGCATTTGCCTTTTGATCAATCTCTCTTCATCGGTCGATTATCCGATGCAAAATTCTGTTCCTGGTTGTGTTTTCAGACACAATTTCAGATGTTTTAAATCTCTTGAAAATTCAAAGAGCCTAGTCTCTTCGAGGGTGTGCTAGTTTTTAGGACCTTGCCTCCCTCCCACCAAATTTACTTTCAAATTCTGGTTTTTATCAAGAGTGTTAGGGAGGTAAGTATGTTCTCATGATGTGAAATAAGAAAATTTACCAAATTTCTCTTTCACGAGTGAGATGACATACTTACCTCCCTAACAGGATCCCGGCCTCTCCACCCCACGGAGGCCTGGTCCTTTGGTTATTTGAATAGTTGCTTCTATGTCAGCCAATATTTAGTAACGGAACTACCAGTATGCGCATGCGGAGTCGGTGGGGTCTGTCATGAGCATGACTGTGTACATCCACCTGCCCATTAGGGGCACCTAGCTTTTTATAATTCTGAATATTATTGAACTTAGAGCCGATATACTAGTATATCAAGAGTGTTAGGGAAGTAAGTATGTCATCTCACTCGTGAAAAAGAAATTTGGTAAATTTTCTTAATATGTTGAAAACAATTTGACTGAAAGCTGTTGTTGGCTAAGCCACCAGCAACTTTGAGTCAAATCTTTTTCAAAATGTTCAGCAGTTCAAGAGTTATTACCCCTTGAGATTATTGTCTGGTATCTTGATAATCTGTTATTCAGCCCTCCTTCAAATGTCTGTATTTGTGCCATTTTGTGTTTCAGACCCTATGATTGTGAGATCGAGTTTTTACCCAGTGCTCATTCCAGTAGAAGTAACACTGACGATGGCGTTATCTGCTTCAATAGGTGTGTGTGCGTGCGTGCATGTGTGTGTGTGTGTGTGTGCGTGCATGCTCATGTGTGTGTGTGTGTGTGTGTGTGTGTGCGTGCGTGTGTGTGTGTGTACGTGCATGCATGTGATGCATGCCTGCACACACTGCATGCATGCGTGCCTGCCTGCGTGTGTGCATACATACGTGTGCGTGCGTGAGTGTGTGCATGCGTGAGTGTGTGCATGCATGTGAATGTGTGCCTGCACACACTCGTGCGTGCGTGCCTGCCTGCGTGTGTGCGTACATACGTGTGTGTGTGTGCGTGCGTGCATGCATGATTTTGATGCATGAGTGTGTGTGTGTGTGTGTGTGTGTGTGTGTGTGTGTGTGTGCATGCGTGCGTGTGCTTGCGCAAGTATGTGCATGCATGTATGTTGTTTAAAGTTCTATATGTTTTTATGTGCATGTGAATTTCAATATTTATTGATGTCTGGGGCTGATTGCTCGCAAGTGTATTAACATTTAAGTCTGGACCTAAATCCTTAATACAGACATAAATTTTAATGCACATCCAGGGGTTATATTAAATATTTAATACCGGTCTTAAAGCCTTATATTTAGCACATTATCAGCGCTATAAATTATACCAAGATGACGACTGGTATCTGGGCTCTTAGGAACCACATATGTTTAATTGAATCTTAATAAATCTATGTTGCTTCACTGTCTTCCAAACCATCTCATTGTTCATCTTGGTCTCTGCCCTGGTCAGCTCTTGGGTTCTCCCACCCGCTGCATTAATATCGGTCAAACATGGAATAAAAATGATGATTTTAGCATATCAAGTTGAATATGTGCCAATAGGCTCATATATTTTCAACCCATCCTATCCTATGTTTGTTTTTTAGTTACGATATGAAAAAAGTGGGCCTAATAGGTCTGTTTGTCGGTGTGTCTGTCAGATGGGCAGTCTGTCGGTCAACTTTTTAACATGTCTAGTAAAGCTGCCTAATTCACAACTAGGCCTATGGTGCATCACACTTATTTTTACAAATTTATTCTCTTCACTTCTTCTTTATAAGCCACCGACACAGCATCATGCTTGTGCATACTTATGACATCATGACCCACGTCATTGATTGTTGTTACATAATAATTAAATGACATTGAGTTCATTACATAAGACCCTGACGTTGTGGCAAGTGTAAAATACCAATATTATGACCTTAAAATGCTTGCACACATCAACGTTGTAATTACGCATTGTAATAAGTGTGTTTCATGATACATAAAATGCAATTTTTATTGCGGAAAGTTTTGTGGCACTACTGTAATTCTTATTTAAAACATTCTAGTGAGGACCGCCTGACGCCATTTTGTCCATCTTTAACCCTTACCATTCTGGTGTCAAAACTACATTTTCAAATTAAATTTTAAAAGATGAACTGGTCTACATCTTTCAACAAATTTGGTGTGAGATCGTGCTGTCATAGACAGCAACATCTTCCACCAAAATTGTTGAAAAATGTACGCCAGTTTCTGTGATATTGACGCAGTAAAAGAAAGAATATTTACATCAGTGTCAATTTAAAATCTGGGCATAAATTAATACACTTTCGAACAAAGCCTTCCCCCCCCCCCTCCCCTGATCTGTTTTGACAATGTCGAAAACTCAGAACGTGTCCTTTTTATACCCCGCCAAAAAATTTGGCGGGGTATTATGTAATGGCGCCGTCCGTCCGTCCGACCGCGGTCGGTCGGGCAGAGTGGTTTCTGGATGATAACTCTTTTACCGTTTGTCGGATCGCATTGAAACTTAATAGCGTGGTGGGACTAGGCCTGGGGAAGAAACCTATCGAAATTGACGATGATCCGAAATCCAAGATGGCCACCAGACACTGGCGGCCATCTTGGAAATTGGTTTCCGGATGATAACTCCATTACCATTTGTCGGATCGCATTGAAACTTAATAGCGTGGTGGGACTAGGCCTGGGGAAGAAACCTATCGAAATTGACGATGATCCGAAATCCAAGATGGCCACCAGACACTGGCGGCCATCTTGGAAATTGGTTTCCGGATGATAACTCCATTACCATTTGTCGGATCGCATTGAAACTTCATAGGGTGGTGGGACTAGGCCTGGGGAAGGAACTTATCGAAATCGACGATCTGAAATCCAAGATGGCTGCCAGCCACCGGTGGCCATCTTGAAAATTAGTTTTTGGATGATAACTCAGTTACCGTTTGTCGGATCACATTGAAACGTCATGGAGTGGTTGGACCAGGACTGGGGAAGAAACCTATCGAAATTGACAACGATCGGAAATCCAAGATGGCCGCCAGCCACCGGTAGCCATCTTGAAAATTGGTTTCTGGATTATAACTCTGTTACCGTTTATCGGATCGCTTTGAAACTTCATAGAATGGTTGGACTATGTCTGCGGAAGGAAGAAACCTATCGAAATCGATGCAGATCCGAAATCCAAGATGGCCGCCAGCCACAGGCGGCCATCTTGAAAATTGGTTTCCGGATGATAACTCCGTTACCGGATCGGATCGCTTTGAAATTTCATAGAGTGGTTGGACTAGGTCTGGGGAAGAAAGCTATCAAAATTGACAATGATCCGAAGTCCAAGATGGCCACCGGTGGCCATCTTGAAAACTGGTTTCCAGATGATAACTCCATTATCGTTTATCGGATTGCTATGAAACTTCATAGAGTGGCTGGACTAGGTCTGAGGAAGAAACCTATCGAAATCGACAATGATCTGAAGTCCAAAATGGCCGCCAGCCACCGGTGGCCATCTTGAAAACTGGTTTCCAGATAACTCCGTTACCGTTTATTGGATAGCTTTGAACCTTCATAGAGTGGTTGGACTAGGTCTGAGGAAGAAAGCTATCGAAATTGACAATGATCCGAAGTCCAAGATGGCCACCAGCCACCGGTGGCCATCTTGAAAATTTGTTTCCAGATGATAACTCTGTTATCGTTTATTGGATCGCTATGAAATTTCATAGGGTGGTTCGACTACCTCTGGGGAAGAAACCTATCATGATTGACAATGATACGAACTCCAAGATGGCTGCCAGCCACCGGTGGCCATCTTGAAAATTGGTTTCCAAATGATAACTCCGTTACCGGTTATCGGATCCCTTTGAAACTTCATAGAGTGGTTGGACTAGGTGTGGAGAAGAAATCTATCGAAATTGACAATGATCCAAACTCCAAGATGGCTGCCAGCCATGGGCTGCCATCTTGAAAGTTGGTTTCTGGATTTCATTTATTCCTACAGTCGTTGAAATATGTCTGGTGAAGAAACATATCAAAATTTACGATAATCCGAAATCTAATATGGCTGCCAGTCAGCTGCAGCCATCTTGAAAATTGGTTTCCGGACCATACCTCCTTGACCGTTTAACGGATCGCTTTGACACTTCATAAGGATGACTGATCTGATGGGACTGAGGAAGAAATAAATATTTTCTGATAGCTCTCATTCATTGGTTTGTCATCATGGCGGGGTATTGTGCGCCGTTTGCGGAGCTCTTGTTAGAAATGTCTTTAAAAATCTTCTCCCAAAACGTTTGAGGGATCGATTCAGAACTCACGAAATATGATCTAGGGTAAGAGCTGAATCAAGTTTGTTCAAGGGAACTTGTTGACCAAATGGTTCAGTGGCCATCTTGGATGACGTAGTTTTCACAAAAACAACTTCTTCCCCAGAAGCGATCAGGCCGAAATTTGTGATATATAATTAGCAACTAAGGGCGATTAAACTTTTTCAAGAGAAGTTGATTCGTCAAAAAACATGGCCACGGTGGACCAATCAAAATATAGTGTGTTTGGCAGCCATATTGGATTTTTTTATTTGATGGATTTTGAGGCCGAAATTCGTTTTATATAGTTTTTTGGGTATTCTTATCTCAAATTTGCAATTTTCGAAACAGTTCGATAAACGGTTTGGCAGCCATCTTGAATCATTTTCCTGCCAAAAGCTTGCATACTAAAGCAATGGGAAATTTAAAATGTTTTCTTCTTGAGAACTACTGGGACGATTTGAGTTATATTTGGCAGGAAGCATCCTTATGGCATAGAGATTTTATTTTGTTCAAACGAAGCCGATCGGCCAATTTGGCCGGTGGCCATCTTGGATTTTTGCCGATTTTTAGAAATGTCTAAAAATCTTTAAAACCGTTTGAGGGATCAATTCAGACCTCATGTAATATGATCTAGGGCAAGAGCCCACTCAAGTTTGTTCAAGGGAACTTGATTGACCAAATAGTTCAGCGGCCCTCTTGGATGACCTCGTTTTCGCAAAAACAACTTCTCCAGAACTGCTGGAGCGATCAAGCGGAAATTTGTGATATATGATTAGGGACTAAGGGCCATTAAAGTTTGTTCAAGAGAAGTTGATCCGTAAAAAAAATGGCCGCTATAGGCCTATCAATATATAGCGTGTTTGGCGGCCATATTGTATTTTTTTATTTGATTGATTTTGAGGCAAAAATTGGGTTTTATGTATTTTTGTGCATATTGTGATTTCAAATTTGCTATTTTCGAGACTGTCGGATAAACGGTTTAGCGGCCATCTTGGATCACTTACCAGCCAAAATCTCCCATACTCAAGCAATGGGAAATTTAAAATGTCTTCGTGACATCTTGGATTTTGGTCGATTTTTAGAAATGTCTTTAAAGATCTTCTCAAAACCGTTTGGGGAATCAATTCAAAATGCATGAAATATCATCTAGGACAAGAGCTGCACCAAGTTTGTTCAAGGGAACTTGATTGGCCAAATGGTTTGGCGGCCATCTTGGATAACCTATTTTTTGCCAAAACAACTCCAGAACCTCTGAGCAGATTGGCCCAAAATTTGGGAGATATGATTAGGCACGGAGTGCCATTAAAGTTTGTTCAAGGGAAGGAGCTTAGTCAGAAACATGGCAGAAGTGGACCAATCAAAATGTAGCGTGTTTGGCGGCCATATTGGACGTGCAAAAATGCCCACAAACTCATTTAAAAGACTACTCCTAAACCACCCACCAACAATTTTGATAAAAATGCACAGTGCTCCAGGTGAGCGACACAGGCCCGTTGGGCCTCTTGTTGATTTTAACCAGCATAAATTAGAATGATCATAATTATGACCAGCTGAATCATATGAAATCAAGCATGATGATTCTAGAAGTATAGTGGACAGAGGACAATAGCCCAATTAATAGCCAGGACAATTAAAGCGACCCAGCTTGCAGTGTGGACATAATAAATCACAGTATTCCAAGACATGTATATGCTGAACTTCTATATATAATAACATACTAATGAAAATGCATTTTTATAATCTGATAACCGTTTTCTTTCTGAATTCCCATAAACATGATTTCAAGACATTGGCATAAGAAACCTGCATATTATTTTGTAAATAACTTGACTGAAAGTTGTTGCTGCCTCAAGGAGAAACAACTTTCGCTTTAATTGTTTTCAAAATAGTCATCAGGATTTTCTGAATTTGTCAGAGTAAAATACTGTCAGCACGTATACAGAATGAAAGTGGTTAATTATATTTATTTTATTGAATTGCATAAATCTGTACTAGTAGTGAAAACTTGATTCTTTAAACAAATTATTAGTGATTTTAGACATGTTCTGAATTTATTTCGAACATGGCGCTTGACTACCTGTTTGTTGACTTTAACGACCACTAGCTATAAAATGTAAATGAATTTGTATATTTAGTAGATAGAATGAGTGAGCGAAACAGTGAGAGACAGAGCTAGAGATAGAGAGATAGAATTTTACAGAGTCAGACAGATAGATATAGAGATTCATAGAGTTACAGATAGTTTTCTACAGATAGATTATTAGTATTTGTAACGTTTAATATCACAAGTATATCGCTTGAAGTAAAGTTTTGAATCATTAAAAGTTTAATATCAGTAATATTTGAAGAACAATCTTGCTTATTGTTTATTAAAGTGTCTTCACCCGCCGTCTCATCCTGAAGTGTAGCACAGATATTTCCACCTAGCTAATCCCCATATTCTGAAATAGGTAGAAAATAGCCCTGTAACACCTTCCTATTCCAAATGAATAGCTCTCTCTTGAGTGGTCACTTAAGCCTGTTTGTCTGGAGTGACCAGTGTTTTGTAGTTCAATCTATTGAGTGGTAACTTACGCCTGTTTAGCTGGAGAGACCAGTGTTTTGTAGCTCAGTCTATTGAGTGGTAACTTAAGCTTGTTTATCCGTAGTGAGCAGTGTTTTGTAGCTCTGCCTATTGATTGGTGACTGTGTTTATTACCTGTAATGACCAGTGTTTTGTAGCTCTGCTTATTGAGTGGTGACTGTGTTTATTACTAGTAATGACCAGTGTTTTGTAGCTCTGTCTATTGAGTGGTGCCTGTTTATTATCTGTAGTGACCTGTGTTTTGTAGCATCTCTATGGGATGGTCACTTGTTTGCCTGTATGTTAACGAGATATTGTCTCTATTAGATGCTCAGTGTGCTGCATAAACCAGAATGGAGATGAGACGACAAGCAAGGTGAGCGATGAGGTGGAGGAACTAGACCCACTTGGAGGTTCAAATACCAGCAGTCTTATCATGGGTATGTAGACCAGTCTATTAGTCTTATCATGGGTATGTAGACCAGCACAAAATTAAATAGAATAAAACTTCCCCTATTGGACAGGTTAATCAGCTGTCAGATCGGCACATCCAGAAGGCCAACCATGCATGTGTGGTGTATGTGCGGATTGACACGTCATCAGTGATCAACTAGCACCTCATGTTTCTCAACTAGCACCTCATGTTTCTCGACTAGCACCTCATGTTTCTCGACTAGCACTTCATGTTTCTCGACTAGCACCTCATGTTTCTCCACTAGCACCTCATGTTTCTCAACTAGCACCTCATGTTTCTCAACTAGCACCTCATGTTTCTCAACTAGCACCTCATGTTTCTCAACTAGCACCTCATGTTTCTCAAATAGCACCTCATGTTTCTCGACTAGCACCTCATGTTTCTCAACTAGCACCTCATGTTTCTCGACTAGCACCTCATGTTTCTCAACTAGCACTTCATGTTTCTCAACTAGCATCTCATGTTTCTTGACTAGCACCTCATGTTTCTCCACTAGCACCTCATGTTTCTCCACTAGCACCTCATGTTTCTCCACTAGCACCTCATGTTTCTCAACTAGCACCTCATGTTTCTCAACTAGCACCTCATGTTTCTCGACTAGCACCTCATGTTTCTCGACTAGCACTTCATGTTTCTCAACTAGCACCTCATGTTTCTCGACTAGCACCTCATGTTTGTCCACTAGCACCTCATGTTTCTCAACTAGCACCTCATGTTTCTCAACTAGCACCTCATGTTTCTCGACTAGCACCGCTTACTTCTTGACTAGCACCTCTTGTTTCTCAACTGGCACCACTTGTTTCTCGACTGGCGCTGTATGTTTCTTGACTAGCACTGCATGTTTCTTGACTGGCGCTGTATGTTTCTTGACTAGCACTTCATGTTTCTCAACTAGCACCTCATGTTTCTTGACTAGCACCTCATGTTTCTCCACTAGCACCTCATGTTTCTCCACTAGCACCTCATGTTTCTCGACTAGCACCTCATGTTTCTCGACTAGCACCTCATGTTTCTCGACTAGCACCATGTTTCTCAACTAGCACTTCATGTTTCTCAACTAGCGCTGCATGTTTCTCGACTGGCACCGCTTACTTCTTGATTAGCACCTCTTGTTTCTCAACTGGCACCACTTGTTTCTCGACTAGCGCTGTATGTTTCTTGACTAGCACTGCATGTTTCTTGACTAGCGCTGTATGTTTCTTGACTAGCGCTGCATGTTTCTCGACTAGCGCCGCTTACTTCTTGACTAGCACCTCTTGTTTCTCAACTGGCACCACTTGTTTCTCGACTAGCGCTGTATGTTTCTTGACTAGCACTGCATGTTTCTTGACTAGCGCTGTATGTTTCTTGACTAGCGCTGCATGTTTCTCGACTAGCGCCGCTTGTATCTCGACCGCTTGTTTTTCGACTAGCACCACTTGTTTCTCGACTAGCGCTGTATGTTTCTTGACTAGCACTGCATGTTTCTTGACTAGCGCTGTATGTTTCTTGACTAGCGCTGCATGTTTCTCGACTAGCGCCGCTTACTTCTTGACTAGCACCTCTTGTTGCTCAACTGGCACCACTTGTTTCTCGACTAGCGCTGTATGTTTCTTGACTAGCACTGCATGTTTCTTGACTAGCGCTGTATGTTACTTGACTAGCGCTGCATGTTTCTCCACTAGCACCTCATGTTTCTCAACTAGCACCTCATGTTTCTCGACTAGCACCTCATGTTTCTCGACTAGCACCTCATGTTTCTCGACTAGCACCTCATGTTTCTCGACTAGCACCTCATGTTTCTCGACTAGCACCGCTTACTTCTTGACTAGCACCTCTTGTTTCTCAACTGGCACCACTTGTTTCTCGACTAGCGCTGTATGTTTCTTGACTAGCACTGCATGTTTCTTGACTAGCGCTGTATGTTTCTTGACTAGCGCTGCATGTTTCTCGACTAGCGCCGCTTGTATCTCGACCGCTTGTTTTTCGACTAGCACCACTTGTTTCTCGACTAGCGCTGTATGTTTCTTGACTAGCACTGCATGTTTCTTGACTAGCGCTGTATGTTTCTTGACTAGCACTGCATGTTTCTTGACTAGCGCTGCATGTTTCTCGACTAGCGCCGCTTACTTCTTGACTAGCACCTCTTGTTGCTCAACTGGCACCACTTGTTTCTCGACTAGCGCTGTATGTTTCTTGACTAGCACTGCATGTTTCTTGACTAGCGCTGTATGTTACTTGACTAGCGCTGCATGTTTCTCCACTAGCACCTCATGTTTCTCAACTAGCACCTCATGTTTCTCGACTAGCACCTCATGTTTCTCGACTAGCACCTCATGTTTCTCGACTAGCACCTCATGTTTCTCGACTAGCACCGCTTACTTCTTGACTAGCACCTCTTGTTTCTCAACTGGCACCACTTGTTTCTCGACTAGCGCTGTATGTTTCTTGACTAGCACTGCATGTTTCTTGACTAGCGCTGTATGTTTCTTGACTAGCGCTGCATGTTTCTCGACTAGCGCCGCTTACTTCTTGACTAGCACCTCTTGTTTCTCAACTGGCACCACTTGTTTCTCGACTAGCGCTGTATGTTTCTTGACTAGCACTGCATGTTTCTTGACTAGCGCTGTATGTTTCTTGACTAGCGCTGCATGTTTCTCCACTAGCACCTCATGTTTCTCACCTAACACCTCATGTTTCTCAACTAGCACCTCATGTTTCTCGACTAGCACCTCATGTTTCTCGACTAGCACCTCACGTTTCTCAACTAGCACCTCACGTTTCTCAACTAGCACCTCATGTTTCTCAACTAGCACCTCATGTTTCTCAACTAGCACCTCATGTTTCTCAACTAGCACCTCATGTTTCTCGACTAGCACCTCATGTTTCTCAACTAGCACCTCATGTTTCTTGACTAGCACCTCATGTTTCTCCACTAGCACCTCATGTTTCTCAACTAGCACCTCATGTTTCTCGACTAGCACCTCATGTTTCTCGACTAGCACCTCATGTTTCTCCACTAGCACCTCATGTTTCTCGACTAGCACTTCATGTTTCTCGACTAGCACCTCACATTTCTCAACTAGCACCTCATGTTTCTCAACTAGCACCTCATGTTTCTCAACTAGCACCTCATGTTTCTCAACTAGCACCTCATGTTTCTCGACTAGCACCGCTTACTTCTTGACTAGCACCTCTTGTATCTCAACTGCCACCACTTGTTTCTCGACTAGCGCTGTATGTTTCTTGACTAGCGCTGCATGTTTCTTGACTAGCGCTGTATGTTTCTTGACTGTAGCATAAATGATTTTGTATGTCTCACTTAGACAGAATCTATGTGTGCATACTGGTCATTTGTGTCCATCAAACCTCGTGTGTGTGTGTGTGTGTGTGTGTGTGTGTGTGTGTGTGTGTGTGTGTGTGTGTGTGTGTGTGTGTGTGTGTGTGTGTGTGTGTGTGTGTGTGTGTGTGTGTGCGTATATATATATATATATATATATATATATATATATATATATATATATATATATATATATATATGTGTGTTTGTGTATGTGCGTGCGTGTGCGTCTGTGTGTCTATGCATGCATATGTGCGTATGTGTGTGTATGCGAGGGATCTGTTATTAGATACAAAAATGACGGAACTGATTTATGAGGCCTAAGTATTTAAAAATGCCGACCCAGGTATTTACATAGTTACCTATGCATACCTGCCAGTCTGCAAACTTCCGTCAAACCTCCTATGTCTGAGTGAGTGAGTGAGTGAGTGAGTGGGTGGGTGGGTGGGTGGGTGAGTGAGTGAGTGAGTGAGTGAGTGAGTGAGTGAGTGAGTGAGTGAGTGAGTGAGTGAGTGAGTGAGTGAGTGAGTGAGTGAGTGAGTGTGCGAGCGAGCGAGCGAGCAGGCGGGCCGGTGGGTGGGTGGGTGTGTGAGTGAGTGAGTGAGTGAGTGTGTTATGCTTTTTTGTTTATTCCGAACGGGTGAATCGTTTTGAGTTCTTTGATCCAGTAGTGTTCTCTGTTTAATCTTAGTTTTTTGTTATCTGTAAAAATTCTTTCAATTGGTCTTATCGTGATGTCTTTCATAGAATGTCTTGGATGATTGAAATGCCATGAGATTCTCGTGTCTGTTTGGTGTCGGATTGCATGGATATGTTGTGTGAGTCGTTTGCTGAGTGTTTGACTTGTTTCTCCTATGTATTGAGAGCTGCATTGTTTGCATTCTATGAGGTAAATAATGTTGGTGGTATTGCAGCTCATTTGTGTGTTGATTTTGTAGTCTTTACCAGTGACGAAACTAGTGAATTTGTCAGCAGTGTTCATGTATTGTTTGCATGTGATGCAATTGCTGTTGTTGAATTGTTGGAGTGTCCCTACTATGTCGTGAGTGTGATTTGGTGTCGGTACGATCTTATTGTTAGCATCTGGATTTTTTATTTTAATTAGGCTAGAGTGGACTAGGTGGTCCCTAATGCTTTTATTTTTCTTGAATGCTACTACTGGGTAGTTGGGAAAAATTGGTGCTAAGATTGGTGAAGACAAGATGTACTTTTCCCAGTACGTTCGAATGGATTTGCCTATGTGTTCTAATGATGGGTGGTATTGTAGTATGCAAGCTGGCCTAGGCTGTTTTTGTGTGGGTTGTTTGTAAAGAATGTCTTCTCTCTGTGTGTTCTCGACTAGCACCACTTGTTTCTCGACTAGCGCTGCATGTTTCTTCTCAACTAGTGCTGCATGTTTCTCGACTAGCACCGCTTGTTTCTCGACCGCTTGTTTTTCGACTAGCGCCGCATATTTCTTGATTAGTACTGTGTGTTTCTCATGCTATTAATTTCAACTTTCTTGTAAGTTATTTGTAGTTTTAAGTGTTGTTATTGGCACTAATTCTCAATGGACAAAGTTCCTGGCACACCATGTGATGATGTAATAGATCATCTCACTGCTATAAATTAGCTGTTTATATCCTGTATGGAGGGTGTCACTGCTATAAATTAGCTGTTTATATCCTGTATGGAGGGTGTCACTGTTACAAATTAGCTGTTTATATCCTGTATGGAGGGTGTCACGGTATAGTGCCACCTATTTCCATGATTCTATACGAAATCACTATGTCATCATTCTTGTCATTTTTAAGGGCAAATTTATTACCAGTCATAAGTTCAAGCATTATTAGCTCACCTGGCCAGAATGGCCAAACTTGTGAGCCTATGTCCTGGCGACCTTCCTGTCATCCATCCTCTATTCGTCTGTCTGTCTGTCCATCAACTTTTTCTTTGAACAACTCAAGAATCAGTGGCCCGATTTCAGTTATATATTTTTGCAGGAATCATCCTTAGGGCTTATTGATTCAAGCGATCTTAGAGATCCAAGTTTAGTCAAACGAAGCTGATCTGCCCATTTGCTCAATGCCCATTTTGGCTGATTTTCAGAAACCTCTAAACTCTTTTCCGAAACCGCTTGGGGGATCGATTCAAAACTTGTGAAATATCATCTAGGATAAGAGCTGAACCAAGTTTGTTCAAGAGAACGTGATTGGCCAAATGGTTCGGAGGCCATTTTGGATGATCTAGTTTTCGCAAAAGCGACTACTGATCGGGTCTAAATACACAATTTTGATGGGTCAATTTTTCGGACAGCCATCCTGGATTTTCCGAAGATTTCTGACTAGGCTGGTAGGTTTCAGAACTTGTATACAGAAATATGATTGGTCAATTTTTCCGGTGGCCATCTTGTATTTTCTGAGAATTCTGGGAAATCAGTTAAAAGGTGACTCATCATTAACCGCTTGGCCAACTTCAAGCAAAAACAGGTGGAAGGACACTAGAGTGGTATGCTTCAGAACTTGTATACAGGGTTTTGATTGGTCAGTTTCTCTTGGTCGCCGTCTTGGATTTTCCAGAAATTTTGTGAACTCGGTTAAAAGGCTATTCCTCATTAACCACTTGGCCAATTTAAACCAAACTCAACCGGAAGGATCCTAGGCTGGTAATGCTTCAGAATTGGTATACAAAACTTGACTGCTTCATTCTTTTTTGGTTGCCATCTTGGATTTTCTGAAACATGGCGGGAAATCGTTTACAATGCTACTCCTCAGTAAGCGCTTGTTCCAGTGACGGTCTTGTTGTCAAAACTGACATCTCAGGAATTGCTGTATGGAATAGGCGAGTTGCATTTAATGTCATCGATCCCTAATGGTGATTAAAGTTTGTTCAAGAGAATTTGTTCATTGGTAAAACATGGTTGTCAAGGACCAATCGAAGGTTCTATCTGATTGTGTTGTCAGCGTTCATCATTAATTTCCCACTAAATATCATTTCTACTGAATTCCAATTGCCCTTTAATTGCTGAATTTAAAAGTTTGTCTGTTCAAATGCTTTAGATCAAGTGCTAATGGTCCAGGTGAGCGCTAAGGCCCTTGGGTCTTTTGGTAGGGACTAAGTGCCATTAAAGTTTGTTCAAGAGAAGTTGAAAGGTAAAAGAACATGGCTGCCGTAGACTAATCAAAACGTAGGGTGTTTGGTAGCCATATTGGGTTTTTTGATTTGATGGATTTTGAAATTGATTTTATATAGTGTTTTAGGCATGCTGATTTCAAATTTCCACTTTGGAAACTGTCAGATAAATGGTTTGGCAGCCATCTTGAATCTTTTTCCCGCCAAAAAGTCCCATGTACTAAAGCAATAGGAAGTTTAAAATGTCTTCTCAAGGACTACTGGACCAATTTCAATTATATTTGGCATAAAGCATCCTTAAGGCATAGAGAGCTAAGTTTGGTCAAAGGAAGTAGTCAATTTGGCCAGTGGCCAGTCTTGGATTTTGGATGATTTTTAGAAAGTTTTACGTCTTTAAAAATCTTCTCCGAAACCGGTTGGGAGATCAACTCAAAACTCATGAAACTTCATCTGAGGCAACAGCTGGACCAAGTTTGTGCAAGGGAACTTGATTGGCCAAATGTTTCGGCAGCCAACTTAGATGACCTAGTTTTCGCGAAAACGACTTCGCCAGTACCACTAAACAGATCGGTTTGAAATTTTGGAATTACGATTAGAGACTAAGGGCCATTAAAGTTTGTTCATGATAAGTTGATGTGAGAAAAACATGGTGCTGTGAATCAATCAAAATTTTGCGTGTTTAACAGCTGTCTTGGATTTTCTGAGAAAATCATATAAAAGACAACTTATTAACCACTGGGCCAATTTAAATAAAACTTGGCTAAATCCTTTTCACAGAAATTGGATTGGTAAATCTTAACAGTGTCATCTCATTTTGTTCAATTGTGCCAGTGGCCAGTAATTACTGGTGAGCAATATAGGCCCCTTGCGCCTCTAGTTTCAACATTCTGTTGACCTGGGAGCAGGAACTGTGAGATCGGCCAGCTGCTTAATGGCTGGAGCCACCAGTTCCATGTACCACTTCCTCCAGCAGTATCTTTCCGGCTCAGGCTGTGTTAGTTCCCTTGGCTAAGCCAATGTCTAACATTTCTGAGGAGGAAGAAGTGGAAATCCTGTTGTGCGGCCATCCTGGTGAGCAGGAGACCATGGACATCGATACCTGTAGGCCTCCTGTGCCCATTTCCATGGAATTACCTAAGGAGGGAAAACCAGACCTCCATCGCCTGCTCTACTGGTTCCATACCTATAGTTTGAGGGCAAGCCGTCGATACAGTGCCATCTTTGCCGTGCACGGAACATGTTGTGGATATGTTCAGTTATTTTGTGCCTCCAAAAACAGAAGAACTTTTTCAGGGAAACAGCTGATTTAATGACCACGCCTCCCTCCGTGCGAATTCTCTTAGGAATTCTGGGTATATCAGAGAGTCAGTCTGAGAGTAAGTATACTCTTAAAGTGAAATAAATGAACTCTAGGATTTCTTTTTTCCTATTTACCATTACGAAGCGGTCCGGCCTCTCTGCCCCACAGATGCTAGGTCATATTACACAGTTGCTAATTGTAAGCCAATGAGATTAATGTTTTAGATATATCCTAGATTTCATTTATTGTCCACAAGGAACTTGACCTAGTGCATGAACTGAACCAGCTTTTTCCATAAGGACCTGATTGATTAATTTGCCCAATGGTCATTGATAACCAAATTTTCACAAAAATTACTTCCTCTACATGGATCAGGCTGAAACTTGGCAAATATGATTAGTTCGTCTCTGTGAGCAAATTTTGTACAGTAATTGCATAAGACATACTCTTGTTTCCTCTCAAAGTGTTCACATTTAGATTTCCATGTTTCATACAGATGTTTGTACTTCCAGCCAAATCTTTCATATGTTTCATGTTAAAAATACTGATGTTTCAGGTGAGCGATACAAGCCATGCGTGCCTTTTGTTCATGTTAGTGATGTGTTTACTGATCAAGGTTACATTAGTTTTTTCACAGGTCTATCGTTAACTGTGCACTGAATTGTTGTAAATGTTTCAGATTTGTCAGAAGAAAGTAAATGGCGGACATTGAAGGGAACATATCTGAATGTTGGCTTGTTCACTGTGCCAGGTCGATGTGAGTTTGCACCTTGTGGATTAAGCAAGTTCACACATCTATCAGATGGATCTATGGACCTCGTTCTGGTTAAAGATGTTGACAGAAAACAATTTATCCGCTACCTTAAGCGACATGGTACATCTAAGAACCAGGTACAGTTAATCACATAATGTAGGCAATAAATATGTTTCTAATGCTTCAGCTTCCTATCAGTTCAGCGCATAGCAGGAGGAACTGAGACACTGTATGTATGTGACTTCTCCAATGTAGCCTGCAGTTCATTACATAGGAGAAAGTAAGACATACTGTATATGTATCTCTTCTCCAATGTGGCCTGCAGTTCAGTGCACAGCATGAGGAACTGAGACATACTGTATATGTATCACTTCCCCAATGCAGCCTGCAGTTCAGTGCATAGGATGAACTGAGACATACTGTATGTGTATTACTTCTCCAATGCAGCCTGCATTTCACATCAAGAGTATACTTACCTCCCTAATACTTTTGATATTGCTAAATATTGGCTTTCACTCAATAAACACTCAGATTAAAACAGTTAGGTGCCCCTACTGGGCAGGGAGTCAGAGCGTAGTCTGGCGGATGCCAGCCCCACCACCGCGCATGCGCAGACTAGCACTTTCTCTTTGCTAATTTATTGGCTGAGAGACAACACATGCTTTTGTGCTAGTGCTTTTTGTAGCTCAATTATAAGCGTTTTTGGCAAAATTCAGAACTGTTGATACCTGATAAAGATGGCAGGAAGAGTGGCTTCGCCAGAGGAGGGCCCAGGACCTTTAAATCAGGTGACTTCTAGTAAAATTAGCGAGTTTTGTCCCGTTGTAATGTGTTTCCGGGACTCGCGCTAAACGTGATAAGCGCCTTGATTAGTTGGTTTATTTCAACTAGGTGCTATATAAGACTAATCTCTCTTTGTGTTTATGTCCACAGGTCTGTGTGAAGAAATATTATGGACATGACATCAGCAGAGGGTTTGTGTCTCTCCACCATGGTTCCATTTCCTACTAATACTGTTAGGTTATCTAACCAAAAATTCTATGTCCAGTGAGTTGGAGGCCTATTATAAAGGTCTTCTCACTTTGCCCTCTTGATCCAATTCCTTCCCCTAGAGGTGGAGAGAGTTAAGAGGCGTTCAGTGGTGGAGTGCTCCAGTTCATCAGGTTGGATGGTTTGTCTAGACAAGGTGTCAGGTATCTAATTATTGATATGAGGTGATGTTAATTATTTAGAGGAAAGGGAGATAATTAACTTTATTTGCCATTGTTATCAGTATATATCTGATGCTTGTGTAGTCGAAATGTCCATTCTGCACATGTTCTGGTTAGAGATACAATTCGTCCTTGCACTGGGATGTTTGTTGGGGATCGATTTTTTCCTGTCATAGGATTAATGACGTCATAATCAGCCTTGCTCTTTATTAACAATTAAAGTTGTCCGAAGCTGGTTTTCTGATAAATTATGATCTTTATGATCATTTTCCTTCTCTTGAGTTGGTGAGTTTCTAAGCTTAACTAGATTGCTCATACTCCTCGTCCTTTGGCCTTTTTCAGAGACCTGGTTGTGCGTCCTGTGGACGATTTTTGAGGGACAAGTTTGGCCCTCATCTCTGTTTTCAGTGTAGCCCCTGTGGTCCCTTGCTTAATTGCGAGATATGTAAGCACTGGGGGGGCGAGCTAATGTCCGAATTCTTGTGCTTGCAGGCGAAGGACAAGGTGGAGGAGGAGAAGAAGAAGCTGAAAAAAGAGGGTGTAAGTAAGAAGGGTAAGAGGAAGGCCTCGTCCGCGGTGGACATGGAGGCCTTCCGGACCGAGATGTTGGGAGAGATGAGGAGGACAATAAAGGATTTGGTTCCAGAGTTGCTTCGTGGCATGCTTCCTGGACCAAATCCTTTATTGACCTCATCATCTGCTTCGGAGCAGGTAATCCCCACCTCTGAATCAACGTTCCTTAGTATGCTTCCGTTGTTTGAAGATTCAGAGGTGGCCCCATTA
Organism: Chaetoderma sp. LZ-2023a; assembly: GCA_034401795.1. Lineage (NCBI taxonomy): Eukaryota > Metazoa > Mollusca > Caudofoveata > Chaetodermatida > Chaetodermatidae > Chaetoderma > Chaetoderma sp. LZ-2023a. The sequence goes on from CM067365.1 coordinate 83,297,770, forward strand.
GAGGGGGCGTTCCACGGCCCTGGCAGCAGGCTTATTGCCGCGCCCAATAGGGACCGTGGACGGTCGTCGCTGGAACCCACGGGCTGCTTATCAGTCCAGGGGTATCCGCACACCGCGGGTGCCAGTACCTCGTATGGCACCTTCCCTGGCCAGTCCGGGTTAGCTCTCTTTGCTGACCCGGAGTCTAATCTGTCTGGCCAGGAGGATGAGGATTACCTGTTGGGGTCGCCGTCTGAAGACGTGGACATGGATTATGACGTCTGTGCACCCCTCGCGGGGAATACAGGCGCCTTTTTCCACGGTTCTACTCTCCCAGGGGTAGAATCCACGGTTCAGACTGTGGCCCTGGGTGCTGAAGGCCAGCGGTACCGCATACCTCGGCTTGCCGAGAGTGTCGCTGGTGCTGGCCGGGGCCGTGGTGGGGCGGTATATGCCCCGCGCTCTACCACGGCGCCTGCTCCTGGTCAAACCAGTGATATTAGCATGTCGGTATTGTCAGGCCCGCATGTTCTCCCTGGCTTGCCAGGGATATCAGCATACCCGCCGTCAAGCTCTGTTGCTTGCGCTCTGGAGGAAGACGAAGGCCCCCGTCTTGTAGAGCGCTCGCAGCTAGCCACGGAGGAGGATTGGTCTGACGCTTGCCAGTGGTTGGTGAGTGTTAGACCAGATCTGCCCGTGGAGCAGTCGGCTAGCCAGCGTGAGCACAGGCCGTGGTTAGCTGGTAAGCCTACTGCTAACGCTATGCCTTCTCTGGCGCTGGCAGAGCATGTCGTTGACATGTTCGAGGCGGCGGAGACGTCCATTAAGTCGAGTGGACGTCTCGCTAAGGCCCCGCGCGAGGTGGCCAGGCATTGCCGCATCGTGCCCCTGGACTACCAGCGGTACGGTGTGGTACCGAAGCCGAGCGTGGATGACCGCGCGGCTTTGGGTGAGGATGCGCGGCCAGGCTCACGTTCTGACACGGGAGTCTTGTGTTCGAACGCGTTGCGTTCAGCAAATGCCGCGTTGCGTGATGCGGAGGAGAGTGGGAGGGCTTCGATTGCCGCTCTGTCCCACGTCTCCCAGCTGTTACAAGGGGTAGTAACAGCATCCGCATCGCGCCAGCCAAGTCCGGTCACAGTCCAGCGAGCCATCCAGGATGGTATCAACCTGGCTCTGGACTGTATGACGCGGGCGGTGACCAGGAGTGTCCGGGCAAGGCGCACTTTTGCCTTGGATAATCTGTGCCCGTCCCAGGACCTCTACAATAGGCTACTACGTACGCCTATGACAGGTCCTGGTCTCTTTGGAGGTGAGGGGTGTAGGCACCTCCAGGAGACGGTTACTCTGGTCAATAACCAGAGGGCGCTGCGCGAGCAGTTTGAGGTGCTTCGTTGTGCCAACGTTCGCGCCGCACCCCCTGCGTATCGTCCCCTGCAGGCTCGAGGTGGTAGTGGCCAGGTCAGAGGCCAACCACCATCGCAGCGCCGGCCTCGGCCACGTGCGATTCGGCCAGCAGCGAGGGGGGCGCAGGCTCCTCAGGCGCAGTCAGCCAGGCAGCCGCCCGCGCACCGAGGTGCGCGCGGCGCTGGTCGTGGCGTGCGAGGATCTGGGCGGGGTAATCATTCCTGATGGGACGGTTACCGCGGTGAGAACCGCGCCGGTGTTTCTGGCAGAGGAGACAGTGCCGCTCTTGCACTCCTTATGTCCACCTCTATCCCTAGGTGGACCGGTGGGAGGCCGGCTAGCCGACCACATGCAAGAGTGGGAACGGTTAACTCAGGACCGTTTAGTCTTGCGATGGCTTTCAGTCGGGTATCATCCCGATTGGATGACAGGCCCGCCATCGCGACTGTCTCTAGTGCCGATCTGGACTCCAAATCCGAGAGATCCAGATCAAAGGTTGTGTATCGAGGAGGAAATAAATTCCCTCATACAAAAAGGAGCTATTCAGCCGGCACAGAGGTGTCCGGGCTTCTATTCAACCCTGTTCTTAGTAACAAAGAACACCGGAGGGTGGAGACCAATTCTCAACCTCAAGCCATTGAACAAGTTCATAGAGACGCCCAGTTTCAAGATGGAGACTGTGCGCTCGGTGTTGGCGGGGTTAGAGAGGGGAATGTGGACAGCGTCGATAGATTTGAAGGACGCTTATTTCCACATCCCCATACACAGGAGTTTCCGTCGCTTCCTGAGATTTGCATTCCAGGGCAGACAGTGGGAATTCAGGGTGCTACCCTTCGGAATTTCCACGGCTCCTCGGGTTTTCACCCGTGTGGTTCTTGCGATCACTGCATACCTCCGCAGGAGAAGCATAGCAGTCCACACGTACATAGACGACTGGCTGTTGAAAGCACACACCCGGGAAAGTTTATCGGCCAGTCTGGAGATTGTTTTGAAAACTCTCACAGACTTAGGCTGGATGATCAATTTCCCAAAATCAGAGCTGATTCCATCCCAGAAGTTTGTTTACCTGGGGATGTTCTTCGATCTAGAGACAGGATATGGTTATCCTATTCAGGAGAGAGTTCAGAAACTCATCTCATTAATTCAGTCAGTGTGCGACAGTCGTCATGTCCTGGCACGGGTTTACTTGAGAATGCTGGGGTTGATGGTTTCATTGGAACCAGTCATTCCTCAGGCCGCCTTACGCAGGCGGCCGATCCAGTTATTTCTCATGGCACAATGGACCCAGAGTACAGGTTCGCTGGACTCGAATGTGTCAGTGTTGGCGCCTCTGATTCATCACCTGCAATGGTGGTTGGACACAGAGAATCTCTTGGTGGGGGTTATGCTAACCCCTCCCCACCCTCAGGTGACTGTGTATACAGATGCATCGATGGAGGGCTGGGGAGCTTGCCTGGAAGAGTCCACGATATCAGGGCTTTGGAATCTGGAACAGTCAAAGGAACATATAAATCTACTGGAGCTAAGAGCAGTAGTCCTGGGCCTGGAACATTTCTTACAGAAAGTTCAGGGCAAGATTGTTCTTATTCGTTCAGACAACTCAACAGTTGTGACTTACATAAACCGCCAGGGCGGAACGAAGTCGCCCAGTGTCTGTATGATGACATGGAGACTGCTTTGTTGGTGTCTGGATCACCAGATTACCTTGAAAGCAGTTCATATTCCGGGAAGGTTAAATCTGCTAGCAGACTCATTGAGCCGAAGGATGAGTGTTTTACCCACGGAATGGCAACTAAATCAATGTGTGGCGGATCGTCTGTTCGACCATTGGGGGAAACCCAACATCGATTTGTTCGCAACGAAGAAGAATGCGAAGATGACGACGTACGTCTCTCCGATTCCGGATCCACGCCCTTTCGCAACAGATGCGTTAGCTATCAGCTGGGGGAGAATGTATGCATACGCATTCCCTCCAGCAATCCTGATTCCAAAAATTCTTCAGAAAATCAGACAAGAGGAATGCCAAGTGCTTCTGATCGCCCCGGATTGGCCAAGCCGATCATGGTATACGGATCTGCTGGACCTTCTGGTCTGCAATCCGGTTCCTCTGCCTCTGATGGACGATATTATCTTCCAGGGCAAGGCCCTTCACAACAATCCGTCAATGTTCAGATTGACTGCGTGGATGTTGTCAAGGAATCTAGAATTAAGGAGGGCTTTTCTGAGCAAGCAGCCATGTTTATGGCCAAAGCCAGGAGGGGGTCAACCTCCAGAGCATATAATTATAAAATCAACAGATTTGCAGAATGGTGCTCAAAAAGATGTATTGATCCAATGGATTCATCTATTCAGGTAGTAGCTGATTTCCTCTGTCACCTCTATGATGCCTATAGCCTCAAGCCTAACTCTATTGCTGGTTATAAGTCAGCTTTAATGTCTGTTATTCCTTGCTTGGCTAAGAGGGGAAGTGATGAAGTAAATACATTAAATGTATTAATTAAAGGCATGGGCAATCTAAGACCAAGGAATCCACCTGTGATTCCGTCTTGGAGTTTATCGCTAGTGCTTCTAGTACTAGGTGATAAGCCGTTTGAACCACTTAGTTCCATTTCTATGAAACTATTAACACTGAAGACTGTGTTTTTAATTGCTGCGGCCTCGGCTAGGCGTAGGAGTGAAATTCATGCCTTATCAGCCGAGGATGACCGTTTTGTGGTTTCAGGGGAAGGCCTTAAGCTGCTACCTAGGATTAATTTCTTGGCTAAAAATCAGTCGTTGAAATATCCAGGTCAACCTATTGTTTTGCCTGCTTTGACTAGATATGATCCTAATTCTAAAGCATGGTGTCCCGTCCGGGCGCTTTGCCGGTACAAGCAACGTACGGCGGAGTGGCGCACCGACCAGTCGGCGTTATGGTTGTCTTATATTGAACCCCATGGCAGGGCTTCTAAGGACACCATTTCCAGGTGGATTGTAGAATGCATTCAGTTTTGCCATAAATCCGCCACCGGGAAGCAGGTTGACGTGGCCAAGGCTCACAGTGTCCGCGGCGTAGTGACATCCACTGCCCTATTTAATGGGGTCCCTGTGGATGATATTATGTCGGTGGCTCAGTGGCACTGTGAGTCAAGTTTTACAGACCATTATCTCCGTGACACCTCTAATCCTCTCGCCTTGTCGATTTTGAAAAAATAACTAGGCATATATTTTTGATGGGGTTTCCTCATTGCTTATATATTTCACAATTAATTTATGGAAACAACCACTAATTTGGGACTACATCGTTCTTCACCAATGGGAAGAGGATGTCAGCAGCCATTTCAACAAGGTCAGTCTTGTGTATGTGTTGTCCATTGTTGATTGTCTTGTCACGTTACCCGTTATTAATATGATGATGGTTTTGTGTATTTATGTGGTTCATTGTTGAGAGTATACGAAAATGGAGTTTTTTCGTCTCTGTCCTGTAGTACATGGCACTTGTACGTAGAGAGCGTATAGGACATTGAGGTCATTCGACTCTTCCTCCCAGGAAGGAGGGGGGGGGTGGGAAGCGCATATGACATTCGGTCATCTCTCATACATCGGGGGTGTTATCCGATGGTTAGTCAAATCCTGACTGTTTTTTCATACAGTTTCAGAAGTTTAAGTGCCTTAAACGCAGAAAAGCGTATAGGGATGAGCTGGTCTTTTGACCTCGCCTCCCTCCCGCCGAATTCACTGTCGAATTCTGGCAATATCAAAAGTATTAGGGAGGTAAGTATACTCTTGATGTGAAATAAACGAAATCAAGGATTTCTTTTTTCACGAGAGAGTTGATACTTACCTCCCTAGATACGGACCCGGCCTCTCCACCCCACAGAGGCTCGGTCTTCAGGCTCTTTATAGTTGCATGTGTATCAGCCAATAAATTAGTCAGAGGAAGTGCTAGTCTGCGCATGCGCGGTGGTGGGGCTGGCATCCGCCAGACTACGCTCTGACTCCCTGCCCAGTAGGGGCACCTAACTGTTTTAATCTGAGTGTTTATTGAGTGAAAGCCAATATTTAGCAATATCAAAAGTATTAGGGAGGTAAGTATCAACTCTCTCGTGAAAAAAGAAATCCTTGATTTCGTTTAGTTCAGTGCATAGGATGAACTGAGACATACTGTATGTGTATTACTTCTCCAATGTGGCCTACAGTTCAGTGTACAGCATGAGGAACTGAGACATACTATATGTGTATTACTTCTCTAATGCAGCCTGCAGTTCAGTGTACAGCATGAGGAACTGAGACATACTATATGTGTATTACTTCTCTAATGCAGCCTGCAGTTCAGTGTACAGCATGAGGAACTGAGACATACTATATGTGTATTACTTCTCTAATGCAGCCTGCAGTTCAGTGTACAGCATGAGGAACTGAGACATACTATATGTGTATTACTTCTCTAATGCAGCCTGCAGTTCAGTGTACAGCATGAGGAACTGAGACATACTATATGTGTATTACTTCTCTAATGCAGCCTGCAGTTCAGTGTACAGCATGAGGAACTGAGACATACTATATGTGTATTACTTCTCTAATGCAGCCTGCAGTTCAGTGTACAGCATGAGGAACTGAGACATACTATATGTGTATTACTTCTCTAATGCAGCCTGCAGTTCAGTGTACAGCATGAGGAACTGAGACATACTATATGTGTATTACTTCTCTAATGCAGCCTGCAGTTCAGTGTACAGCATGAGGAACTGAGACATACTATATGTGTATTACTTCTCTAATGCAGCCTGCAGTTCAGTGTACAGCATGAGGAACTGAGACATACTATATGTGTATTACTTCTCTAATGCAGCCTGCAGTTCAGTGTACAGCATGAGGAACTGAGACATACTGTATGTGTATTACTTCTCTAATGCAGCCTGCAGTTCAGTGTACAGCATGAGGAACTGAGACATACTATATGTGTATTACTTCTCTAATGCAGCCTGCAGTTCAGTGTACAGCATGAGGAACTGAGACATACTGTATGTGTATCACTTCTCTAATGCAGCCTGCAGTTCAGTGTACAGCATGAGGAACTGAGACATACTGTATGTGTATCACTTCTCTAATGCAGCCTGCAGTTCAGTGTACAGCATGAGGAACTGAGACATACTATATGTGTATTACTTCTCTAATGCAGCCTGCAGTTCAGTGTACAGCATGAGGAACTGAGACATACTGTATGTGTATCACTTCTCTAATGCAGCCTGCAGTTCAGTGTACAGCATGAGGAACTGAGACATACTGTATGTGTATCACTTCTCTAATGCAGCCTGCAGTTCAGTGCATTTTCAGACCAAGAGACCATTGTTTTTGGCACTTTACCATTACTAAAGGACCTATGATGGATTGTGAATCTAGAGAAATCAGAATTGACTCCATCTCAGGAGTTTGTGTATCTGAGAATTCTTTTCAATCTCAGGGACAGTGTGGCTTTTCCGGTGGAGAGCAGAGTCAAGACTGTGTATGCAGTTCTGGGGTCAATTCTCTATGAGCCCATCTGATGGTGCATCAATTTCTGAGAATACTGGGTTTGCTAGTATCTCTGGAGAAGGTGGTGTCTTATGCGGCACTCAGGCGCAGGCCGATTCAGATGTATTTGATGTCATTCTGGTCTCAGAATGGATCCATTATCTGAGGATTTCAGTAAAAGAACGGCTGATATTCCATCTTCAGTGTAGGCATGCACGATTTTATCCTAGGCGGTATCGCGATATATCGTGGTGAAAAAATTGCGATATTTTGATATATCGTACAGCCTATTTTAAGGTATATGAATTCATGGGGTGAATTGGTCTTGGGTTGAGTTGGACTGCATGGTGTGGGTTATGTAGCCGTATCGGTTTTGCTCTGAGTTTTAATATCAGATTTAGCCAGATGACTTCTAATTGGTAAATTTCAAAAAACCTTGAAATCGAGTCGCCAAGATGCTTAAACTAAGACCGATCATTAATAACACGAAAATAGGACACAATTAATAATTTCTTGCCGCCTTACCCATTGGCTTAATGTATACCATATCCATCATTGCGGGAGTGAAAGTATTATCTTGGTCAACCTAAATATTGTGTACTCTGTTAAAATCATCGTTTATTACATGAAAATGAATCCTAAAATTTGGCATTTCATCTCGTCTTTGTAAAAATATACAAATCACGTGATATTAGGAATGTACTTTAGATCCATAGACATCTAATGTTTAGATCTGCTCCAAATTTACCGAGTACCCGGTTAATAATAATAGTTAGCCTTCAGAAACATCTAGGATATTTCGCCATGCTTGCTAAAGCGTGTATACCATCTCATTTAGCTATCACATTTGTGAACGCACCACCTCTCGCCTCCAAAAACAGGAGAGCAAGCAATGTCACATGATTTATTTATTTCCACGACGTCATTTAATGTCAAATTTTGGATTAATTTTGATTTTATAACCCATGCTTATTACAAAACAGGCAATATTTATAGCTTCCCACGTAATAATTTCACTCCCGAGATCATGGTTTTGAGGTATACAGTAAGGCAGCAAGAAATTATACCGGTAAATTGCGTTGAATTTTCGTATTAATGTCATCTTTTAAAGTAATTTTAGAGAATGAACTTCAACTTTTGTTACCTATTCCTAGTATAATCCCACCCCTTTCACAGAGATGTTGGTTTGGAAATAAATTGAACAGCTTGCCATAAATAGACACCTATGCTACAAATAGACAGAATACGGCATGACAGTAAAATTTTGGCGATATTTTTTCAAAATCACATCGTAAAAAATTGTGGCTGAGATTTTTTTTTTGCGATTTTCGATAATATCGGATAATCGTGCAAGCCTACTTCAGTGGTGGTTATCAGAACAGAATCTCCTGCGAGGTGTTCCTCTACAGCCTCCTAAATCTCAAATGTCCATCTTCACAGATGCATCAACGGCGGGTTGGGGAGCACTATTGGATGATCTGTCAGTGTCAGGGGAATGGGATCGCACAAATGCGCAGAAACATACAAATGTTCACGAATTATTAGCGGTGGCATTAGCACTTCGAAAATTTGAGAGCTTAATCCGAGACAAGATTGTCCTAATTAGGACAGATAACTCCACAGTGGTGTACTGTTTGAACTGCCAAGGCGGGACAAGGTCACCAGAGTTGTGCATGATGATATGGAACCTTCTGCTGTGGTGCCAAGAGAGGAATGTTATTGTTCGGGGAGCACACATTCCAGGAAGATTGAATATTCTAGTGGATGCTCTCAGTCGAAGGACGGTTTGTCGACTGACGGAATGGCAGCTCAACCAATCAGTAGCGGAGGTTCTATTCAAACATTGGGGAAAGCCAAATGTGGATCTATTTGCGATGAAAGGAAATGCAAAGATGGTCACATACGTGTCACTGATCCCGGATCCACTAGCTCTAGCAGTAGACGCACTGGCGATAAGTTAGAAAGGAATGTATGCATACGCGTATCCTCCAACGATTCTCATCCCAAAGGTTCTGGCAAGGATAAGAGAGGGCATATGCCAAGTACTACTGATCGCCCCTCATTGGCCAGGCTGATCATGGTTTATGCATCTGCTGTACCTTCTGGTCTGTAATCCAATCCCTCATCCAGACAGAAGGGATCTGATATTTCAGAACAAGGATCTGTATCACCACGACAGACCGGAGATGTTCCAATTGACGGCATGGATGTTATCAAGCAGAGAGCAATTGAGGGTGGCTTTTCTGATCCAGCAGCGAAGTTTGTCACTTCAGCCAGAAGGGGGTCAACCACCAGAACATATAATTATAGGATCAACAAATTTGCAGAATGGTGTAAGAGAAGAGATATTAATCCCTTTTCTGCATCTGTTCAACATGTAGCAGATTTTATCTGTCATTTATATGAGATTGACAAACTTGTACCTTCAACCCTAGCAGCATATAAGTCTGCATTAACTTCAGTCGTTCCCAGTGTGGCCTTAGTAGGAGTGGAGAATAACACCTTAAATGAAGTTATTAAAGGAATGAGCAATCTGCGACCTAGACAGCCAATTCCTATCGCAGCATGGAATCTATCTCTTGTTCTACAGGTTTTAGGGAATGCTCCCTTTGAACCAATTAGATCTATTGATATTAAACTGTTTACTATTAAGTCAGTTTTCTTGGTTGCCGCAGCATCGGCAAGAAGGAGATGTGAAATTCATGCGCTTTCTGCCAAACAAGACCGTTTTGTCATTACGGGTGAAGGTTTAAGACTATTACCACGTCTTTGTTTCCTGGCAAAGAATCAGTCACTTAAATATCCAGGAAAGCTGACCAATTTGCCAAGTTTAGTTAGGCATGACCCAAGCTCTTCTGCTTGGTATCCTGTCAGATGTCTGAAGATGTATAAGAAATATACTGAGGAGTGGAGAGATGACCCAAACTCTCTGTGGTTATGTCTCAAAGCTTCTCATCTTCACGCGTCGAAAGACACTATTTCTCATTGGATAGTCGATGCTATTCAGATGTCACATAAAATCGCAACAGCAAAGCAGATTGATCGTGCGAATGCCCATCAAGTCCGAGCACTAGTAGCATCATCAGCCCTTTATACGGGTGTCTCATTAGAGGAGGTGATGTCTGTAGCACAATGGCATGCAGAGTCGTCATTTACTGATTTCTACCTTCGCGATATCGCCAGCGCACTTAATCTGGTAGTCGTCACCAATTTGTTGAATCTGAGTTAAGCCACGTCCGACCACTCTTAACATACTTCGTAAGGTTCTTCTACAGGCACTGACACAGGTGATGCATATGGGCTGTGAACGACCGTGTATTGGGTGAAGCTCCTGCGATAATCAAGAAAGACCAAGCACTCAGAATGGTGAGTGTTCCTTAATTAAGTGACTAATAATATTATTTTACTTACAGTCGAATTCCCAGACTGATTAAGTGAAAAGTCTGGTTCAAGAGTATTCTTATTCATTGCAACAGACAATAGACTCATTCAAATTTGAAAATCTAATCAAAATACAGATAGTTTTTTCAAAATTAGAAGTTGTAGTAGCTTTTTTGCATTCTCCTGGACTGTCCTAGCTGAGACTTGGGGCTGACACGGGTCTGGTGGGTGTTTCCTCCCTTTTTGACAGCCCTCTGAAATTTGAGCGGATAAATGAGGGGGGAGGGGGTGGTGGAGAGTGAGGTCTAGACATGGAAGTTTAGCACTCTATGAGTCAGATTGAGGGACCCAAGCATATGCTGGGATTCCCAGTCTCTTCACAACCTTCTTTGTCGGATGGTAGATGAGAGCTGTTTCGAGCCTTACCTCCTCTTACCGGAGTTTCTTGGCTGTCAAAATGATAATACTTACTACATGTACTATGGCCTCCCTCAGCCGCCCTGCTGAGGTGAGGCTGAGCCGCTTGCGCTGTTTGTCAAGACAATTATAAGACATCTGACTGTAGTTGGTAATTGACTTGGTACCTGGAGGCTAATGGTAATTCCCGGACTCAGTATGGGCAGGACCATGGAGTGTGGAGATTTAATTGTTTATTTTGAGCTAGACTAGATAATAGACATAATCATAATAGTACATCTGGCAATCTTGTAGAAACAAAAGCGGATGCTTTTTTGATTCACCGATGAATTCCCATATCTAATTTTAGGAAAACTATGCTGGAAAACTGTTGAATGTTTTGAAATTAATTTGAGTAGAAGCTGTTGCTGCCTCAAATTAATTCCAAAATATTCAACAGAGTAAGTTTTATACCACGAAGAATTTACTTTTTCAGGAATTTGTTGGTGAAAGCGCTAATAGACAAGCAATCTCTAAATGTCCTCTAAGTGTGATTTACGAATATGACCATGAATGGAACTTAGCTGACGTTGAATCTTATATTATATCCCAACAGAAAATAACAAGTAAAGAAAAGTGGCTTTACTGGTTGAATGGTAGAAAAACAAAAATGACAAGTTCTGACAACAAATCTTAGAAAATAATATAAGATTCATATTATATTATAATCTAACATTTGTTGTCAGAACTTGTCATTTGTATTTTTCTACCATTTAACCAGTAAAGCCACTCCTTTACTTGTTATTTTCTGTTTGGAGTAATTTCTCACATACAATAGCATATTAAAAAGGTTCGTGAACCAGTTTGTGGTTCGGACATCCATATCGTGATCCAATTTGTGGTTCAGACATCTGTATTGTGAACCAGTTCATAGTTCGGACATCTGTATCATGAAGCAGTTCGGTTCGCGAAAATACTCACGAACCTCGGCCCTCTTCGTTTCCAGTACGTCTGATTGGTTAAGATTCACTTTGACAGCTAAGTACTGTAAGATGCCGCCAGTTATAATGAAACAAACTTGTAATTGTACTGAAATTTCCTAGCTTCTATAAGGAATTTACCGTTTATTCCATCCCCACCACCACTCAAAGCTAGGTAAAACTTGTCCATGTTTTGATATCGGCGTGAATATAACGCATTTCTACCGCGAAGGCGTGAATATAACACATTTCACCCTAAATTATGTACTGTAGACCAGATCTTATTACATCTTAATAAATAAAAGGTCCAATTTAAACTGATTATTTTGAAAATAATTGGATGAATAGTTGTTGTCACAGACACCAGAATCTTTGAATCAAATTATTTTCAAAATAAGGAAGGTGCGGAGGCCCTATAGTAATCACTGCATCTGTCCATCCATCCGTCCATCTGTCTGTCTGTCCATCCACAATATCTTGTAAGCAGCATATCGTACAGAACAGCTTCAGATATTTTAATGAAACTTGGTGTATGCGACATTTATGATACGCAGATGTGCCTTTTGAAGAAGCCACCCTCAGAGGTTCAAGATTTTAGGTGAAAATTGGCTTTTTAATGCAGAAACTCATGATTTTTGTAAATTTCCTCGTAAACACCATATCATGTAAAATCGCTTAAAATAATTTAATGGAACTTGGTATATGCCTCAGTTATGATACGCAGATGTGCCTTTGAAGAATTCACCTTTAGAGGTCCAAGATTTTGGTTGAAAATGGGCTTTTTAATTTGCAAAAATTCAGAATTTTTGTCAATTTCTTCATAAACACCATATCATGCCTATTTTTGTTAATATTTTTGTAAACATCATATATGGAATTGCTTAAAATAATTTAATGAAATTTAGCAAGCAGCTTCTTTATGATGGGCAGAGGTGAACTTTTTGGAGGATTCACCTTTATAGGTCCAAGATTTTGGGCTTTTTAATGCAAAAACTGTAAATTTTTCTCAATCTCCTTGTTTTTTAATTTTGTACTTTTTTTATATTTTTTATTTTTAATAATATGAAAGTTTTGAATAAAATTGCTACCTATTCCATAGAGAAAGGTATTTCCGGTGATTGCGGGACCCTCTGAGTCAAACAACGTTTTCCAGTTTCATTTCTTATTCGGTCACCTGACCAGAATGGCAAGTGAGCTTATGCCATGGCGACCGTCCGTTGTCTGTCTGTCTGTCCATCAACTTTTTCTTTAAGCGACTTCTCAAGAACCACTGGGCCGATTTCAATTATATTCAGCAGGAAGCATCCTTAGGGCATAGAGATTCAAGTTTGTTCAAAGGAAGACGATCGGCCAATTTGGCTTGAGGCCATCTTGGATTTTGGCCTATTTTTGAAATCTCTAAAAATCTCTGAAACTGCTTGGAGAATCGATTCAAAACTATAATCAATTCTACTGTGTAAAAGAAACCCATGCATCTCTCTGCCCTTGGATATGATCTCATGCCTAGTTAAATCAGTGGTTTTCTCACGCATGTGTATCTGACTTGCTCGCCTATGTTCCAGTGCAGAGTTAGGTAGAGAGCCGGTAGGAGACTTTCTCTGACTCGCTTACCTATGTTTCAGTGCAGAGTTAGGTGGAGACGCTGTAGGAGACTCTGACTCACTCGCCTATGTTCCAGTGCAGAGTTAGGTAAGAGAGCCTGTAGGAGACTTTCTCTGACTCGCTCACGTATTTTCACTTCAAGAGTATACTTACCTCCCTAATACTCTTTGATATTGCTAAATATCGGCTTTCACTTAATAAAACACAGATTTAAAAAGAAAGGTGCCCCTACTGGGCAGGTAGTCAGAAGTCAGTCAGGCGGATGCCAGCCCCACCACCGCGCATGCGCCGACTAGTACTTCCTCTTTGCTAATTTATTGGCAAAGGGTTCACACATGCTTTCATGCTTAAAGCTTTTCTGCGCTATTTAAGTCGTTAAATCATATATTAGAAGTGTTATATCAACCTGTCTGCGCATGCGTGCCACATGCACCGATTGGCAATTCACCAAGATAATAATTTCATTTGCTTAGAACTAGCAACTGCGTAACATGACCATGCCTCTGTGGGTGGAGAGGATGACTGACAGTCACCACAAGACTAAGCAGTCCTGTGTCACCCACTTTCAGTCATGGATATGGTAGGCAAGGTCGTCTCCTTAAGGCCTATCTGGGGCCGAGATTGAATCAAACAATACAAGAACGGCAATGTCGCTGAAGCTATTCAAGGCATCACTCAACGCCCTATTGCACGGTCTTGCCCTCCCGCTCTGCTCCCGTATCGATTACCATGCTTGCAAGCTATGATATCTGAGCTAAGATAATGAAACGTCCTAAATATAAATGAACTGTGGGTCACGACCAATGGAATTGCTCGATAAGAAATAAATGACCTGATTGGCTGCCCTCCAGCCCACTAGCATAATGTTACTTCATTTAGCTATGCCCTGCCCATATCTAGCTATGCCTATATGATTATTATCCAACATAGTCACTTTCACGCACACAATCATGTCAATACTTTCACCTATACTAGGAAAGACCTATAGAATGTGTCATATAGATTACGCACAATTCCAATATGTTACTGAGATTGAGGAGTAGGAGAAAGGGTTGACAAGCAATACACTTCAAAAGTTAATTTAGAGAAAGTCTCCTACAGGCTCCCTACCTAACACTGCACTGGAACATAGGCGAGCGAGTTAGAGAGTCTCCTACAGGCTCTCTACCTAACTCTGCACTGAAACTAAACAAAATCTCGGATTTCTTTTTTCACGAGAGAGTTGATACCTCCCTAATACTCTTTGATATTGCTAAATATCGGCTTTCACTTAATAAAACACTCAGATTTAAAAAGAAAGGTGCCCCTACTGGGCATGTAGTCAGAGGTCAGTCACGCGGATGCCAGCCCCACCACCGCGCATGCGCCGACTAGTACTTCCTCTTTGCTAATTTATTGGCAAAGGGTTCACACATGCTTTCATGCTTAAAGCTTTTCTGAGCTATTTAAGTCGTTAAATCATATATTAGAAGTGTTATATCAACCTGGAGAGATGGCAAAGCATATTAATTCGCCGGAGGAGTGCCCAGGGCCTAGCCATCAGGTGACTTCTAGTATATTTTAGCGAGTTTATCCCGTTGTAATGTGTTTTTGGGACTCACGTTTATCATGATAAATGCCTAAAATAACTAGTTTATTTCAAAATGGCGCTATGAAATGCTAATCTCTCGTTGTGTTTATGTCCACAGGTATCTACCTATGATTGTTTAGGACATCACATCATCAGAGAGTTTGTTTTTCTCTCCACCAAGGTTCCATTTCCTACTAACATTGTTAGGTTATCTAACCAAAAATCTTTTCCAAGTGAGTTGGAGGCCTCGGATGAAGGTCTTCTCACTTTGCCCTCTTGGTCCACTTCCTTCCCCTATAAGGCGGAGAGAGTTAAGAGGTCATAATGTTGGTGGAGCGTCCGGTTCATCAGATCAGATGGTTTGTCTATGCTAAAGACTCAGGTACTCTAGTTATGATATGAGGCATTTCAATTATATTTGAAAATATTTATAAAATCTTACTGCCATTTATCATTGTTTATCTGATGTTTGTATAGTCTGTATAAACTATCCTGTCTAGTTAGGATGTTCTGGATATGATTACAATTTGTCCTTACACCTGGAGGTTTTGTTTCGGATCGATTTAACTTCTTATTCTTGAAGTTATGACGTCATAATCAGCGTTGCGCTTTACTATCAGTTAAAAGGTTTTGTCCAACGCTGATTTATTATTATTAGCTTGGGTCTTTATGGCCCCTTCCTCCTTGTTTATTTCGTGTTGAGTTTTAATTCAATATCTGTAATACTCATTGTCTTCGTCTGCCGGTGTGTTTCAGAGGCCTGGTTGTCCTTCATGTGGAAGGTTTATACTGGATAAGTTCTTCCCCCATTTATCCTTCCAGTGCAGACCATGTGGGCCATTGCTTAAATGTGAGATCTGTAAAAGGTGGGGGGGGGGGGAGCTAATGTCTGAATTTCTATCATTCAGACCAGGGAGAAGGCTCCAGAGGAGGAGAGGAAAATTAAGAAGGAGGCTTCTGGTAAGAAGGGTAAGAGGAAGGCCTCGTCCGCTATAGATATGGAGGCCTTCCATATTGAGATGATGGGCGAGATGAAGAGGACAATTAAAGATTTGGTCCCAGAGTTGCTTCGTGGCATGCTTCCTGGTCCAAATCTTTCGTTGTCCTCTTCATCTGCTCCGGAGCAGATAATCCCTGCCTCTGAATCAGTACTATTTAGAGACCTATCAGTTTTCGACCATGATTCAGAGGTGGCCCTAATAGAGGGTGAAATCCATGGTAAGAACACTGGCAGCAGGCTTGCCGCGCCGGTTGTTCATGGTCAGGTGTCGCTGGAACCTGCCTGCCTATCAGGCCAGGATTATCCGCACCCTGCAGGTACCAGTCCCTCCTATGGTACCTCTCTTGGCCAGTCAGGGTTAGCATTCTTTGCTGACCTGGAGTCTAATCTTTCTGGCCAGGAAGAAGAGGATTATCTGCTGGGTTCTCCTTCTGGCGCCGTGGCCATGGACATTGACGTACGTGCACCCCTTGCGGGGAACACGGGCGACATTGTCCACGGTACTACTCACGCAGGAGTAGCATTCATGGCGCAGAAGGTAGCCCGGGCTGGATCTGATGGCCAGTTTTACCGCATACCTCGGCTTGCCGATGGTGTAGCAGGTGCTGGCCAGGGCCGTGGTGTGGCGAAGTTTTCCCCACGCAATACCACGGCGCCTGCTCCTGGTCAAGCCAGTCAGTTTGGCATGCCTGTTCTTTCAGGCCCGCATGCTTTCTCTGGCTTGCCAGGCGTATCAATTCCTCCAGCCACATTCACACCTGTGATTTCTCAGGAGGATGACAAAGGCCCTCGTTAGACCAGATCTTGCCATGGATCAGTCGGCCAGTCAACGGGACCAGCTCCCGTGGCTGGCAGGAAAACCAACTGTTACCGCTTTGCCGTTAGCTGATCATATTGTTGATATGTTCACTGCGGCGGAGACGTCCATTAAGGCACATGGACGTTTAGCGGAGGCCCCCCCCCGCGAAGTGGCAAAGCGGTGCCGTATTACAGCTGATCAATATCAGCTATACGGTGTAGTACTGAAGCCAAGCACGGATGACTGTGCTGCGCTGGGTGAAGATATGACACGGGAGCACTGTGTTCGAACGTTTTGCGGCGTTCGGCTAACACCACGTTACGTGATGCGGAAGAGAGTTCGAGGGCGTCTATCTCAGCGCTTTCGCATGTCTCACAGTTGTTACAGGGGATAGTAACGGCATCCGCATTACGTCAGCCTAGTCCGGTGACTGTCCAGGGAGTCATCCAAGATGGAATTAACTTGGCTTTGGACTGTTTAACCCGGTCTGTAACTAGGAGTGTCCGGGTGAGGCGCACATTTGCTCTTGATAACTTGTGCCCGTCCCAGGATTTGTATAATAGGCTGCTGCATATGCCTATGACAGGTCCTGGTCTCTTTGGAGGTGAGGGATGTAAGCATCTCCAGGAGACGGTTACCCTGGTCAATAACCAGAGGGCATTACGTGAGCAATTTGAAGTGCTCCGTAGAGAGCGCGTTCGTGCAGCTCCCCCTGCGTATCATCCCCTGCAGGCTCGAGGTGGCGGTGGCCAGGTCAGAGGCCAGCCACCAGCGCAGCGTCGGCAACGGCCGCGTGCGCTTCGGCCAGCAGCGAGGGGGGTGCAGGCTCCTCCGGCGCAGCCAGCCAGGCAGCCGCCTGCGCACCGATGTGCACGTTGCGGGCCGTGGTGCGCGAGCATCTGGTCATGGTAATCGTACCTGACAGGGTGATTACCTCAGTAAGAGCTACCCCAGTGCATCTGCACCAGGAGACAGTGCCACTCTTGCGCTCCTTATGTCCACCTCTCTCCCTAGGTGGACCAGTGGGAGGCCGATTGGCCAACCACATGCAAGAGTGGGAATGGTTGACTCAGGACCGTTTAGTCCTGCGATGGCTTTCAGTCGGGTATCATCCCGATTGGATAACAGGCCCACCATCACGACTGTCTCTGGTGCCGGTCTGGACTCAAATTCCAGGAGATCCAGTTCAGCGGTTGTGTATAGAGGAGGAAATAAATTCCCTCATACTCAAGGAAGCAATTCAATCGGCACAAAATTGCCCGGGCTTCTATTCAACCGTGTTCTTGGTAACGAAAAGCACTGGAGGGTGAAGACCAATTCTCAACATCAAGCCATTGAACAAGTTCATAGACACACCCAGTTTCAAAATGGAAACTGTGAAATCGGTGTTGGCAGGGTTGGAGAGGGGAATGTGGACAGCTTCAATAGATTTGAAGGATGCTTGTTTCCACATTCCAATAGCGAGGAGTTTTCGTCGCTTCCTGAGATTTGCGTTCCAGGGCAGACAGTGGGAATTCAGGGTGTTACCCTTCGGAACTTCTATGGCTCCTCGGGTCTTCATCAGGCGGGTTCTTGGGATAACAGCATACCTCCGCAGGAGAAGCATAGCAGTCCAAACGTACATGGACGACTGGCTGTTAAAAGCACACAACCAGGAAAGTTTATCAGCAAATCTGGAGATAGTTTTGAAAACTCTCACAGATTTAGGCTGGATAATAAATTTTCAAAAATCAGAGCCGACTCCATCCCAGAAGATTGTTTACCTGGGAATGTTCTTCGATCTGGAGATAGGATATGTTTATCCTACTCAGGAGAGGGTACAGATACTCATCTCAGTAATACAGTCAATGTGCAACAGTCGTCATGTCCTGGCACGGGTTTATCTGAGAATGCTGGGATTGATGGTTTCTCTGGAACCAGTCATTCCTCAGGCAGCCTTACGCAGGCGGGCGATACAGTTATTTCTCATGACTCAATGGACCCAGAGTACAGGTTCACTGGACTCAAGCGTGTCAGTGTTGGAGCCTCTAATTCATCACCTTCAATGGTGGTTGATAACAGAGAATCTCCTGGCGGGGGTAATGTTAACCCCTCCTCACCCTCAGTTAACGATGTATACAGATGCATCGATGGAGGGGTGGGGAGCTTGCCTGGAACAATCCACGATATCAGGGCTTTGGAATCTGGAACAGTCAAAGGAACATATCAATCTACTGGAATTACGAGCAGTAGTCCTGGGCCTGGAACATTTCTTACAGGAAGTTCAGGGCAAGAGTGTTCTAATTCGATCAGACAACTCAACGGTAGTGACTTACATAAACCGCCAGGGCGGAACGAAGTCGCCCAGTCTCCGTATGATGACTTGGAAACTGCTTTGTTGGTGCCTGAATCACAGGATTACCTTGAAGGCAGTTCATATTCCGGGAAGGTTAAATCTGTTAGCAGACTCATTGAGCCGAAGGATGAGTGTTTTACCTACGGAATGGCAACTAAATCATTGTGTGGCGGATCGTCTGTTCAACCACTGGGGTAAACCCAACATAGATTTATTCGCAATGAAGAAGAATGCGAAGATGACGACGTACATCTCTCCGATTCCAGATCCGAGCGCTATCGCAACAGATGCGTTAGCTATCAGTTGGGTGGGAATGTATGCATACGCATCCCCTCCAGCAATCCTGATGCCAAAGATTCTTCAGAAAATCATACAAGAGGAATGCCAAGTGCTTCTGATCGCCCCAAATTGGCCAAGCAGATCATGGTATACGGATCTGCTGGACCTTCTGGTCTGCAATCCGGTTCCTCTGCCTCTGGTGGACAATATTATCTTCCAGGGCAAGAACCTTCACAACAATCCGTCAATGTTCCAATTGACTGCGTGGATGTTGTCAAGGAATCTAGGATTAAGGAGGGCTTTTCTGAGCAAGCAGCCATGTTCATGGCAAAAGCCAGGAGGGGGTCAACCTCCAGAGCATATAATTATAAAATCAACAGATTTGCAGAATGGTGCTCAAAAAGATGTATTAATCCAATGGATTCATCTATTCAGGTAGTAGCCGATTTCCTCTGTCACCCGTATGATGCCTATAGCCTCAAGCCTAACTCTATTGCTGGCTATAAGTCAGCTTTAATGACAGTTATCCCTTGCTTGGCTAATAGGGGAAGTGATGAAGTAAATACATTAAATACTTTAATCAAAGGCATGGGCAATCTAAGACCAAGGAATCCCCCAGTGATTCCATCTTGGAGTTTATCACTAGTGCTTCAGGTGCTAGCTGATAGGCCATTTGAACCACTAAGCTCCATTTCTATGAAAATGTTGACGCTTAAAACTGTATTTTTAATTGCTGCGGCCGCGGCTAGGCGTAGGAGTGAGATTCATGCCTTGTCAGCCGAGGCAGACCGTTTTGTGGTTACAGGGGAAGGCCTTAGGCTTCTACCAAGGATAAATTTCATGGCGAAAAACCAGTCTGAAATATCCGGGTCAACCTATAATATTACCAGCTTTGACTAGGTTTGATCCTAATTCAAAACTATGGTGTCCAGTCGGAGCATTAATCCGGTACAAACAACGTACTCAGGATCGGCGGACGGACCAAACAGCGTTATGGTTGTCATATATTGAACCCCATGGCAGGGCATCAGTGGACACCATTTCCAGGTGGATTGTAGAGTGTATTCAATTTTGCCATAAATCCGCCACAGCTAAACAAGTTGACATGGCCAAGGCTCACAGTGTCCGAGGTGTAGTGGCTTCCACTGCCCTATTTAATGGGGTACCTGTGGATGACATTATGCCAGTAGCTCAGTGGCACTGTGAGTCAAGTTTTACTGACCATTATCTCCGTGACACCTCGAATCCTCTCGCCTTATCGATTTTGAAAAGCTAATCTAGGTGTACATATTTTGATGAGGTATCCTCATTTTTTATATATTTCACATTTAATCAATGGAAACATCTACTGTATGGGCTGCATCAGTCTTCACCAATGGGGAGATGATGACAGCACCAATCTTCCACAAGGTCAGTCCTGTGTGTGTTGTCCATGGTTTTTTTGTAATGTCACGTGACCCTTCGTTATTAATATGGTGATGGTACGTGTTTTATGTGGTTCATTATTGAGAGTATACGAAAATGAAGGCTTTTAATTTAATGTCCTATACAGTGTTGCCCACAACATCTGATTTTTGCGGGTCCCAAGGACCCCACACTCAGATTTGGGGGTCCCACTGTAAAATCGGGGGTCCCATGGGGTCCTCATCTGAAATATGGGGGTCCCATGTTTTTTTCTTAAAAAAACATTGATCTAATTATAAAGTACTTTATTAAACATGTTGAAAGCACTAGTTATGACATTGTGTAAATACTGTCAATGTATATATAGAGAATATTAACTATGCAGTGGTAAATTTTCAAAAATATGTATTCTGTGATCTACAATGGTGGATAAAATTGATCTATTGAAATGGCCCTTGTATATTTAACTAATAATATCTGAACTGCATGTCAATAAACAATAACTTAAAGCACTGTACTTGTTTGTTGTCTGATAAACCAACCAACCTACATTGACACCCTTGTATGATTAACATTTCCAAAGACCACTACATTAGTAATTAGCAAAGCCCACTGCATTAGTTTTTCCATTAAACCCTGACTTGACTTTGGACGAATTGAAAAATTACGAGTGTCTGGGGCAAGTTTTCTCAAGGACGACTTGACCCTCTTCGATATAATGCGCGCATATTTTTTATAATGTAACTGGAACCTCTAAATATAGTGGAATACATAAGCTAAAATCAGACAAAACAATAATTTATCAAAAATAATCTGTATAAATCAGATTAAACTGCGTAATTAGTGAAAATATATCAGCCAATAACCGGATATCCCTAATTCATAGGGAGGAACTATGTAACGCGATTGCTGATTGGTTGAAGCATAGATAACGCATTAGCGTGTATCCAATAACGACGCTTGTATCTGGGAGCTTTGAACTATACGCTGTTTGGAAAAAATCAATATTTTAACGTATGCCTACCTGGAGATCGACGATATCGTTGAACATCGCTGCTGGGATGAGATTTTTAGTTGAAAAATTGGGAACACCTAATGATCGAGTATTGTTAAACATTATAAACACTAATCCATCAGTCAATCAATCAGCCGCTATTACTAAATAAAAGACAGCGTATAGCGCGTATTGATACCGTTATTCAAACAGCAATACAAAGACACCGCCGTTAATCCATCAAATGGCCATTCAAATGTAAAAGATATCACAATATCTTCCATATGTTCCTTCATCCATTTAGATATTTTGATAAGTAAATAGAAAAAAAATATTTTGCCTGTTAGTCGTGCTTTAGGCAAGTAGGCATGCGCAAATTAATTTCAAAATATTCAGCATATTAGTGATAACAACTTTATCATCTGTCCAATGTTCTGACCTGTGAAAGGGTTAAGACGCCCAGACACGTTTGTATACGCTTGATCAGTTGTATTGGATTTCTCAAGCGTGAGTTCCTCTAGAGGGAAATTCCGCTGTTACCCAATCAAATACGTCACACTGACGTTTAGCACAACAGACAGAAACATGGCGGGTAGTTTTGCAATTTGTAGGCCAAACAAGGCGACTGACATCGGACTTGTAAACTCATTAATAATATAATCGATAATTAAGCGCACGCAAAGTTACCAGTTTCCGTTACACTTTTTACTGCGTCCCTCGTGCGTCCTCTGTACATAGAGAGCGTATGGGACATTGAGGTCATTCAGTCTTCCTCCCAAGAGGAGGGGGGTGGGGGGGGGAGCGCATATGACTTTTGGTCATCTCTCAGCCATCGGTTTGTGTTAGCCGATGTTTTCCTATCTATTCCTGATTGTGTTTCCACACAATTTCAGAAGTTTAAGTGCCTTAATCGCAGAAAAGCGCATAGGGAAGAGCTGGTCTTTTGACCTCGCCTCCCTCCCGATGAATTCACCGACGAATTCTGGCAATATCAAAAAGTATTAGGGAGGTAAGTATACTCTTGAAGTGAAATAAACAAAATCTCGGATTTCTTTTTTCACGAGAGAGTTGATACTTACCTCCCTAATACGGACCCAGCCTCTCCGCCCCACTGAGGCTCGGTCTTCAGGCTCTTATTATGTTGCATAGTGTCAGCCAATAAATTAGTCAGAGGAAGTACTAGTCGGCGCATGTGCGGTGGTGGGGCTGGCATCCGCCTGACTGACTTCTGACTACCTGCCCAGTAGGGGCACCTTTCTTTTTAAATCTGAGTGTTTTATTAAGTGAAAGCCGATATTTAGCAATATCAAAGAGTATTAGGGAGGTAAGTATCAACTCTCTCGTGAAAAAAGAAATCCGCGATTTTTTTCAGTTTCAGTGCAGAGTTAGGTAGAGAACCTGTAGGAGACTCTAACTCGCTCGCCTATGTTCCAGTGCAGAGTTAGGTAGGGAGCCTGTAGGAGACTTTCTCTAAATTAACTTTTGAAGTGTATTGCTTGTCAACCCTTTCTCCTACTCCTCAATCTTAGTAACATATTGGAATTGTGCGTAATCTATATGACACATTCTATAGGTCTTTCCTAGTATAGGTGAAAGTATTGACATGATTGTGTGCGTGAAAGTGACTATGTTGGATAATAATCATATAGGCATAGCTAGATATGGGCAGGGCATAGCTAAATGAAGTAACATTATGCTAGTGGGCTGGAGGGCAGCCAATCAGGTCATTTATTTCTTATCGAGCAATTCCATTGGTCGTGACCCATAGTTCATTTATATTTAGGACGTTTCATTATCTTAGCTCAGATATCATAGCTTGCAAGCATGGTACTCGATACGGGAGCAGAGCGGGAGGGCGAGACCGTGCAATAGGGCGTTGAGTGATGCCTTGAATAGCTTCGGAGACATTGCCGTTCTTGTATTGTTTGATTCAATCTCGGCCCCAGATGGGCCTTAAGGAGACGACCTTGCCTACCATATCCATGACTGAAAGCGGGTGACACAGGACTGCTTAGTCTTGTGGTGGCTGTCGGTCATCCTCTCCACCCACAGAGGCATGGTCATGTTACGCAGTTGCTAGTTGTAAGCAAATGAAATTATTATCTTGGTGAATTGCCAATCGGTGCATGTGGCACGCATGCCCAGACAGGTCTCTGCCCAATAGGGGAAGCGTTCTTTTTAATTCTGTGTATAATTGAACCTGTTGGATATATTAGCATATATATAAATACTCTCGTGATGGTAAGTATCAACTGTTTTGTAAAAAAGATAAATCCTAGATTTTCTTTAATCTCCCTGTCTGTATTTTAGTTTGTTGTACAATATGATCTAGATGTCATTGACTGAAAATGTTTTCATCCATCATCTTCCATATTCTCCTTGTGTTTGTCCATCATCTTCCATATTCTCCCTGTGTTCCACCATCATCTTCCATATTCTCCCTGTGTTCGTCCATCATCTTCCATATTCTCCTGTGTTCCTCCATCATCTTCCATGTTCTCCCTGTGTTCGTCCTTCTTCCATATTCTCCTTGTGTTCGTCCAACATCTTCCATATTCTCCCTGTGTTCGTCCATCATCTTCCATATTCTCCCTGTGTTCGTCCATTATCTTCCATATTATCCCTGTGTTCATCCATCATCTTCCATATTCTCCTTGTGTTCGTCCATCACCTTCCATATTCTCACTGTGTTCGTCCATCATCTTCCGTATTCTCCCTCAGTTCATCCATCCATCTTCCATATTCTCCCTGTGTTCATCCATCATCTTCCAAATTCTCCCTGTGTTCCTCCATCATCTTCCATATTCTCCCTGTGTTGGTCCATCATCTTCCATATTCTCCCTGTGTTCCTCCATCACCTTCCATATTCTCCGTGTTTCAGTTTGTTGTAGTTACATGATCTACATGATGTTCACTGTAATGTGTTTATCCGCCATATTCTTTCTTTCAGTTTGCTCTGCCATTTATTGAAACACATCGAGTACAGCAGGTGCGCTTCCGACCTCGTTACCCCACAACGTGGAACTATCGTAACTATGACTACAGCGAGATAGATTATGAAGTGGACAAGTCGAAGAAAAAGAGTAAAATGAACCAGTCCTTGGATCTTGTACAGGAGCTTCACTTGAGCGACGAGGATGATGATGATGATGATGAGGAGGAACAGAAACACCTGGATACTGGACAGGGAGTGGAAAATATGGCGTTTATCTCTCAGTCATTAACTCGTGACAGTCTCGACACTCTGGAGAACAGTGACACAGAGTCTGCACATGCTGATGACAACCAGGAGAATCAAGAAAAGGTTGTTGTTTACTCATCACTAATGGATGGATCCGATTTGTCACTCATGTATATGAGATCATAATCAATTACTTCATGTGTAGGCTGATGTCACAATCATAATTGGCAGAGAATACTCTGTCATGAAGCTAGAAAAGGTCATCAGGTGTGCGACTTGTATGTCTGATGGATTTACTATTTAATAAACATTCGGCTGAATAGGCAGCACCCAGTCAAATTAGTTTCAAAATATATTATAACTTTGAAAATGTCATTCCGAAAATTCAGTGTTCATAGTATATAAATCAATCTGAACGCATGCTAAATGTGAGCTGGGCATAGTTAAATGTGAGCTGGGCATAGCTAAATGTGAGCTGGGCATAGCTAAATGTAAGCTGGGCATAGCTAAATGTGATTGGAGCATAGCTAAACATGAGCGGGGCATAGCTAGATATGGGCAGGGCATAGCTAAACGTGAGCGGGCATAGCTAAATGTGATTGGGGCATAGCTAAACATGAGCGGGGTATAGCTAGATATGGGCGGGCATAGCTAAACGAGAGCGGGTTATAGCTAGATATGGCCAGTGCATAGCTAAATGTGAGCGGGCAATAGCTAAATGTGAGCGGGCAATAGCTAGATATGGGTGAGGCATAGCTAAATGTGAGCGGGCATAGCTAAATGTGAGTGGGCATAGTTAAATGTGAGTGGGCATAGCTAAACGTGAGCGGAACCTAGCTAGCTATGGGCGGGCATAGCTAAATGTGAGTGGGCAATAGCTAGATATGGGCGAGGCATAGCTAAATGTGAGCAGGCAATAGCTAGATATGGGCGAGGCATAGCTAGATATTGGCAGGGCATAGCTAGAAATGGGCAGGGCATAGCTAGATATAGGCAGGGCATAGCTAAATGTGAGCGGCCATAGCTAAATGTGAGCAGGCATGGCTAAATGTGAGCGGGCATAGCTAAACGTGAGCCGAACCTAGCTAGATATGGGCGGGCATAGCTAAATGTGAGTGGGCAATAGCTAGATATGGGCGAGGCATAGCTAAATGTGAGCAGGCAATAGCTAGATATGGGCGAGGCATAGCTAGATATTGGCAGGGCATAGCTAGAAATGGGCAGGGCATAGCTAGATATAGGCGGGGCATAGCTAAATGTGAGCGGGCATAGCTAAATGTGAGTGGGCATGGCTAAATGTGAGCGGGCATAGCTAAACGTGAGCGGAACCTAGCTAGATATGGGCGGGCATAGCTAAATGTGAGCGGGCATAGCTAAACATGAGTGGGACATGGCTAGATATGAGCATGACATAGCTAAGTGTGAGTGGGCCATAGCTATGTTTGAGCGGGACATAGCTAGGTATGGGCAGGGCATAGCTAGCTGTGGGCAGGGCATAGCTAGATGTGAGCGGGACATAGCTAGATATGGGCGGGACATAGCTAGATATGGGCGGGACATAGCTAGATATGGGTGGGGCATACCCAAATGTGAGCGGGGCATAGCTAGATATGGGCAGGGCATACCTAAATGTAGTGGGGCATAGCTAGATATGGGCGGGACATAGCTAGATATGGGCGGGGCATACCCAAATGTGAGCGGGGCATAGCTAGATATGGGCAGGGCATACCTAAATGTAGTGGGGCATAGCTAGATATGGGCGGGGCATACCTAAATGTGAGCGGGGCATAGCTAGATATGGGCGGGGCATACCTAAATGAGCGGGACATAGCTAGATATGAACAGGGCATAGCTAGAAATGGATGGGGCATAGCTAAATGGTAGGAGGGCATAACTAGATATGGGTGGGGCATAGCTAAATGGTAGGAGGGCATAACTAGGTATGGGTGGGGCATAGCTAAATGGTAGGAGGGCATAACTAGATATGGGTGGGGCATAGTTAAATGGTAGGAGGGCATAACTAGATACGGGTGGGGCATAGCTAAATGGTAGCAGGGCATAACTAGATATGGGTGGGGCATAGCTAAATGGTAGGAGGGCATAACTAGGTATGGGTGGGGCATAGCTAAATGGTAGGAGGGCATAACTAGATATGGGTGGGGCATAGCTAAATGGTAGGAGGGCATAACTAGATACGGGTGGGGCATAGCTAAATGGTAGCAGGGCATAATGAGACATGGGTGGGGCATAGCTAGATATGGGTGGGGCATGGCTAAATGGTAGGAGGGCATAACTAGGTATGGGTGGGGCATAGCTAAATGGTAGGAGGGCATAACTAGATATGGGTGGGCATAGCTAAATGGTAGCAGGGCATAACGAGATATGGGTGGGGCATAGCTAAATGGTAGCAGAGCATAATGAGACATGGGTGGGGCATAGCTAGATATTGGTGGGGCATGGCTAAATGGTAGGAGGGCATAACTAGGTATGGGTGGGGCATAGCTAAATGGTAGGAGGGCATAACTAGATATGGGTGGGGCATAGCTAAATGGTAGCAGGGCATAACGAGATATGGGTGGGGCATAGTTAAATGGTAGCAGGGCATAACGAGATATGGGTGGGGCATAACGTGATATGGGTGGGGCATAGCTAGGGTGATCGCTCTTTTAGCTCATCGCATCAGCTCTTGCTAATCTCAATATTTTGTAATTAATCTCGGACCCAGATGAGTGTGCGTGCATTGTGTGTTAGGGTGGGGGAACTTGAACAAAGTTTTATTCAACACATGTAACTATGTAAAAGGGAATGTTTTGACTAGTTCGACCACTAGTATTGATAATAACTGAAAAGGCATTACAAACTTTTCTTCGAATGAGAATTGCTAACATAACGCTAAAAGAATGAAAGACTCGGACTGCCTAATGTAAGCGATCAATATAAAATGTTCCAAAATTGAATCAAACGTGCGAGAAAATTTGCTTGAACACCCGAGAATTAAAATGCTCAGGGGATTACTTCTTATGTTGGCAACAAAATAATAATTGGCGGCCATGCCATGTTCTCACGAGATTTCATACGCTAATGGGAGTTTGAGACAGGGACGGTAGATCA
Organism: Chaetoderma sp. LZ-2023a; assembly: GCA_034401795.1. Lineage (NCBI taxonomy): Eukaryota > Metazoa > Mollusca > Caudofoveata > Chaetodermatida > Chaetodermatidae > Chaetoderma > Chaetoderma sp. LZ-2023a. The sequence continues at coordinate 83,325,681 of CM067365.1, forward strand.
CATTGGATCATAACCCTTCCTGTTATCAAATGGGTACCCACTTTACCACATTATTTGGATCAAATTTAAAGTACAATACTCAGTTACCATTGTGCAATCACAATATATAGCGATATCCGAGGTCTGAGTCCAGGATATTACTGTATAAACCCATAGAAAGGCTGCACATTTTTGCTCAATTTATATGTTCTAAAAAGTTAGTGCGCCCTATATACAAAGATAAAACTTAGTCCTGTTTTTTTCTGCTGAATTTTGAAACATTTCTGAACTTTTAAAATACCACGAAAATTGAACGCAATTCCAGGTACATATTCTTGGCGCTGTGTTTAATGTATGCATCAAAAACATCATCGCAGAAGTGAAATTATTAAATTGAACCACCTAAATATTGCGTACCGTTTAATAAAGATCATTTATTCCATCAACATTAATCCTAAAATTTACATAAAATGTCGTCTTGAAAATATATAAATCACATGATATTAAGAATCCGCTCGGGTTAAATAAAATTTTAAAGACATATGTTGGGCCTCTAATCTCAAGAGTTTAGAGCGAGTACTCAGATATATAAATATCCTGGACTCAGAAATGTGATTCTGCTATGTGATCTACCCTTTCCGTTAGCGCCTGCCACCGGCTAGTTCGCCAACAAGAAGCGGTCTAACTTATTTCAATTCTCAGGCGTTCAAGCAATTTTTCTCGTACATATCATTTCGTTTTGGATCATTTTATGTTGGTCACTTACATTACAATATAACCAGTCATGTATGATACATTTTGTCGCTAGATTTAGAAATCAAACACAAATATTTCATGAATATTGCCAGATATTCGTGCACTACTCGGCGCTAGGTAAGAATTTCAGTGATAGTATTAATATTGTCAACTTGTTGCATATCTATGAACAGCCTACTTTCGGTAAAAAATTGGGCAAATTGGTCTTGGCCAATTTTGAACTACTCCGCAGTTACGGTGATCATGCCGGTAAATAAGATTTAATCAGAAATATTTATTAAAATAATAGGCAAATGACGTACTGTGAATTAAAAGTCAATAAATTGATTGTAATGCAACTCCTTCAAACCTGTTGGACAGAATTAAAACAAATTTTGTATGTGAGTTAGCGATATGGTTGTGAAGTGGAAGAGGACATTTACATTTGGATCCATCCCAGGGTGTCAAAGTGGTGAGTGTGGGGATTTACACAAGTCATCGACCATCCAATCTAGTTTTCCTCCGTTTCTCTCTAGACTTCCAGACAGTGTTCACCCGCTGCTGAACCTCCAGACACTTCCTTCAAGCCACGACATCGACCAACTTTCACAGACGCAGAGAGATTGAAACGACGACAGCGACAGAGAACAAAAGATGAGAAGAAAAAGTCACGTGAGGAGACGAAACTGAAATCTGTGTGGAGTCTTGATAATGAAATGATAACTGATCTAGATTTGGATTTCAGGTAATCTGTTAGGTGGGGTGTGCATGTGCGTGCGTGCGTGCGTGTGTGCGTGCGTGCGTGCATGCGTGTGTGCGTGCGTGTGTGTGTGTGCATGCGCGTGTGTGTGTGTGTGTGTGTGCATGCGTGCGTGCGTGTGGATGCGCCTATGTACTAGTGTTGTTCCAATTAATTGATTTGATTGATGATTGATTGGTTTGCTGCACATTCAACCAACCGATCGATCATGATTTCAGAAACTGATTTTTGTTGTTGTTAAATTGACATTATTAATATATTTTAACTGGCCAAGCTAGAAAACGAATACATTTTGGAAAAGAATTTAAATTTAATTGTTACAATTATATGGTATTACTCCTTATTCTAAGGCATTCATTCTTTCAGCACTGAAACAGTATGTTAATTTCAAAGCAACCATACCAATAACATGTTGAATATTTTGAAACTTATTTGACTGGAAGCTGTTGCTTAAATTATTAAGAATCTGTCATACCTGCGACTTTGTTTGAACTGGGTAATTATCCTTGAACATGCTATAATTACTGCACTAAAAATGTGTAAAAAATGAGAACCTGTTATGAGCAATCATTAATTGATCATCAGTTAGTATAGAAAACCAATCATCGATCAGAAAAATAGTACCAATTCCCAACACTACTATGTACATGCATGTTTGTATGCGTGTGTATGTGTATGGAAGCTTAAACACATGTTTAGCTATGGTAACTCGTCAGTTAGCTGAGCTCTAGTGATGACCCTCACTAGCTCCATCAATCATTCCGTCATCTGTCTGTCAATATTTATAAACTGAGGGTTACAGATGTATACTGTCATCCCTGGTGAGAAGAAATCCAGGCTTTTGCTCTAAAGCTTGTATATCCTGGGCTATCCTGGCATTGCTGGGCTTACTCCAAGCTCTTCAAGCCAGGAAAAGGTAGGAACTTTCTTGCCTGTAATATCCTGGCATTTCCCAGCTTCCAAAGCTAGGAAAAGCCAGGACTGAAAGCATTAATAACATTCCGGGCTTATCCAGGCTTTTCCTGGCTCTCAGAAGCCTGGAATAGCTGGGAAAAGTCCGGACAGAAAGTGGCAGATGAATAAGGCAGGAAAAGCCTGGAAAAGCCAGGAATGTTAGTAATGTATATAAATTTGATAAAGTTGAAAAGTCTGAGCTTTTAGTTAGAGCTAGGATATGCCCGGACATTTGTTATTGACATGAATTGTTGACCTTATGACTTGCTAAATTGGCACACAATTTTCTTTATCTGAAGAAATCCAGTGCATTGATTATTAGTATATCCATGTTGGTATTATGTATACTGAATTTAATACTTTAAAAGCACAATACAACTGTTGTATAGAATACTTAGCTCTAGTAACCTAATAATGGAATTAAACCTATATCAGAAGGTATATATTTATTGCTTAGTTGAAATGTATTATCTGCGTTACCAGTTTTGGTTCAAATTCTTAAGCTCTATTATCTATAGTAATGTAGTGACAAGTCTTTCTAATGCAAACTGTGTTAACAATCTCCGGATAATAGCACACATAACAAACGGGGTATCATATATATAGTGTATATATACAGTGTTAATGCCTTGCTGAAATTGAATTAGTTATCATTTATTAGCTCACTGGACGCCTAATAAGATTATTGTCTTTAATTTTTTGCTATGAAAGTATGAGGCCATTACAGACCATCCTCTAGCTAATTTAAGCTATTAGATCCAGATCACAGGGTAATTTGAGGACTAAGATATTCTACAGCCAGCCCACCCCAGACAGCAGAGAATGCCTGAATAGGTGTTCCTGTTCTGTCCCAGACTGCAGAGGACTCCTAAGATGCAGAATGTGTGAGTGACACATCAAAATTTGTCAAGAAAATCAAAAAAGTCTGAATGACCATTTGCAGATCAAGAGATGAAAATTTACCAATAAAATGACTGGGTGGATTATAGAGCCAGGCATTTAAGTCATATATTTCCAAAAATAGTTGTCTATTGGCCTGGCTTGTTTCCGAGCTATTCCTGGCTAGTTTCCGAGCTATTCCTGGTTTATCCAAGCTGTTCCTGGCTTACCCGAACTATTCCTGCTCAATATCCGAGCTATTTCTGGCTTACCCAAACTATTCCTGCTCAATATCCGAGCTATTCCTGGCCTATCCGAGCTATTCCTGGCTTTACCAGGCTAGTCCGAGCTTTTCCAGGCTATTCCATGCTTTTAACCAAAATTTGCAGCAGAAACCTGGAAGTCCAGGCTATTCCAGGCCATTCCGAGCTTGCACAGCCATTAAAGATCCAGGCTTTTCCTGGCTATTCCGAGAAAATAGTCTGGCCTAATCCAGGAAATTTACAACCTTAGATGATCCAGGCTTTTCCAGGCTAATCCTGTCCAAATACCGTCGTGGCTAATCCTAGCTTATCCGAGCTCTAAATGCCAGGATATCCCAGGAATTCCTAGCATCAATCCAGGCTAATCTTAGCTTTTAATCCCTGGATATACCTGGAAATCCAGCCTTTTTTTCACAAGGGTTCCTGTGTCTCTTATAATTAGAAGAAATAGACACTGCACTAACTTTAATTTGAGTCAGTTTACCCTAATTTGAGAGTCAGTTTACGCTAATTTGAGTCAGTTTACGCTAAGTTGAGTCATTTTACATGTGTGTGTGCGTGCGTGCAGAAATAGACACTGCACTAACTTTAATTTTAGTCAGTTTACCTGCGTGTGTGTGTGTGCTAATTTAGAGGCATTTTATTCTCACTTGATTGACAATATTTCAATATGAAGTGCTTTATTCTGTATATATCTTTAGGCAATTATTCTGCGGGAAGAATGCCTGATTGCTTTTATACAAGCATCTGTTGCTTACTTCAAACCAGACATGTGCACTCACATTCTGAACCGTCTACTGACATGACTCACATCATCACTCAACATCACTACTGCTGTTGCAACCACAACAACCATCATCACCACTGTCACAAACACCATCATCATCACTAATACCATCACCATCATCATAACCATCACCACAATAATCATCATCATCATCATCATCATCATCATCATCATCATAACCTCCTCCACCACCACCATCATCATCATAATTATTGTCTTACTTGAATTTAGAAATATTACCCGTTTGTTTTTCAGAGTTCACTCTGGCCTGCTTTCACTATGTGCGCAGGGAATCTCTCCAGATACACACCCAGATGAAGTGAAAGTTGGCTGTCTTCCTGCTTTCTAAAAGATAATGAATATTTAATGTTCCAATAAAGCATTCTCATTAATGCTTTCACCAATAAATTCCCACTATCTCATTTTCAAGGCAGCCAAACAGGAAAACTGCTATATATTTTGAAATGAATTTGTTGATTTCGTGTGTCAAAATGCAGGTTAATATTCCATCAGCGATGTTTGCGAGTTCACGCTAAAGCATTGACAGTCACCATTTTGAGATTAGGTAGATTTCTCATACTAACAGTGGGTGTGTTGACAATGGCCACAATGTCGTAACACAAACATGGTGGCCACTTACTTGAAAGGATTTAAAGGGATATCTATATTTAAAAAATATCTTATATTTCTGATACCATGACAGCTTTAAGTACTGTTTCACCAATGTAAGCCAGTCATTCTTGTTAGCTCACCGGCCAGAATGTGCAAGCGAGCTTATGCCATGACGACCGTCCTTCATCCATCTTGGGCTGTCCATCATCTGTCCATTATTGGTCAACCTTTGCTTTAAAGCCGCTTGGCCGATTTAACCAATTTTGGGTGGAAGAATCCTATGGTAGTAGGCTCTAGAACTTCTATTCAGGATTTTAATTGGTCCATATTTTCGGTGTCCATCTGGAAAATTTAAATCCTTTAAAATGTATCTCTTAAATGCATGGACCCAGTGTTTCTCATGGCATCTAAATTTTGGAGGTCCCAGGGACACCACATATGGAAATCTAGGGGTCCCAGCCTGAAATCTGGGGGTCCCAAACTGAACTTTGGGATGCCCGTGCAGTTTTTCTCACCCATGCTAAGATTAGAGAGTACCATAGGCTCACATAGCTGTATTAAGGGGGTCCAGTGCTAGAGTCTGTGGTTACTGTATGTTTGCAAAAACATATAAAACTAATTAACAATCCTAGAAGATTTCCAGAGGTCCCATGGGACCCACTGCACAATGTTTGGGAGTCCCAAATTGCATTTTGGGGTCTATACCCTCAAAAGTACCCTTATGAGAAACCCTGCATGGAGTGATTTTAACCAAATTTGACTGGTAGAGGAATACCGTTTTTATTGAAGGAAAGTACGCTAGCATGTATTGGACGCAGGCTAAATTTTGGCCCAAATCCTCCCCAAAAATCCTTATACTCGTAGAAAGTATGTATGTATGCATGTAGGCATTTATATAGCGCTAATTCCAGGATTAACTGCTCAAAAGCGCTTAAGATTTATATGATTGGAATTTAGTCAATACAATATGCGTTTTTGTAGAAGTATGTTTTCAGTTGAGTTTTGAATGATTCGATGGTATGACAGTTCCGAATTTTTGAGGGAAGAGAATTCCAGATTTTTGGTCCAGCATTAGAGAAAGCACGTTTCCCAATAGAAAGATTAGGATGCATAGAGAAATTGAAATCCATTCTCTAAAATGGTTAAAACTCATATAGAACCTACCACAAAAATTGAACGCAATTTCCATACACATGCTTATCGCCGCACCACTATGTTTAATGTACGCCTAAAAAATATCATCGTGGAAGTGAAATTATTAATGGGACAGCCTAAATCTCACGTATCTTCAATAAAGATCGTATATTACATTAAAATCAATGCTACTTTTGACATAAAATGTCGCCTTGAAAATATGGAAATCATGTGATATTAGGAATGCGGTCAGATCAGCAGTTGTGTTTACTTGAATTCTTCTAATATCTGCCATTCTCTATTTTCATTGGCTTGTACGGGAGAATTTATCCAATCAGAACAGAGAAATAATATTTCTCTTCAGTAAAAATAAATAATAGAACAGTGTTTACTCTCGTATTGCGCATTAATTTTGTAATGCAGACCAACATTAAATGATCCAAAACGGAATCAGAATTAAAATGAGATAAAGCGCTTCTTACGTTGGCGAGCCGCTAACTCTTTTGCGATTGCAGGCGCCGTATTCTCGCGAGATCTTATACATTCACAGGAGTTTGTTATCAAACGGGTACGGATCAGACCTAAAGTACAATATTTAGTTCCTATCACGCAATGATAACATATAGTATTCAGAGTTCCGAGTCCAGAATATTTTATCTGAGTACTCGCTCTAATTAAAAACAATCTTTTGCGTGTGGAGGCGAATCACGTGATTTATATCTTTTCTGGACGCCATTTTATGTAAAATTCAAGATTAATTTTGATGTAATAAAATTTGAATTTATTAATGGATACGCAATATTTAGGCGCTCCAATTTAAAAATTTTACTTCCGCGATGATGCTTTGAGGTATACATTAAACATAGTCGTAAGGCGGCGAGAATTTATACCATTGAATTTCCATGGTATTAATTTTTATTACAAAAGTTGACAAAAAAAATGTGCTCAAAAACTGTACTCGATTATAGGATGCACCCCTTCCCTAAACAAGTTGAATTTTAACGGTAGCTTGGTAGGTGTTTGAATGTCTATTCAGAATTTTGATTGGTCAATTTTTCCTGGTGACCATCTTGGAATTTTCAGAACATTTTCTGGAAATCCCTTAACCCTTAAATTTTTTCAAGAAAATTTTAATCGGTTATTGAGCCAGTCATTCCAGTGATAAATTTTCAAAAATAGTCTTCTCTTGGTCTGCAAATGGACATTTCTCAAGACCACCACAGAGGCCGTTTTTGGCTGATATGTGTGTTAAAGGGTTAAATAAAAGTCCACTCCTCCTTAATCCATGGCACAATTTGAGCTAAACATGCCTGGAAGGGATCCTATGTGATCAACACTGATAATGAGAATTTGGATTGGCCAATTTATTTGGTGGCCATTTTTAATTTCCAAATATGTCCAGGAAATCATATAAAATATTACTCCTTAAAATGCCAGGCTACAATTTGTCCTTTTAAAACAGAAACTGTTGAATTTCTTACAATCTATAGGGTCCTACATGTAGAACATGATCTTTCTAATAAATATGCCAATGTTCCAGGTGAGTGATACAGGGGCCCTTGGTTCTTTTGTTCAGTAATGTTTCAACTTCAACACCTTAAACTATGTATTTGTGGTATGTAATGTTTTAACAATGTAAATTCATGTATTCTTGTTATGTAATATTTCAACAAGGTAAATTCATGTATTCTTGTTTATAAGCCATGCTTCACAGGACAACATGACAGATTGTGAGCCTCGCTTGATGGGACAACATGACAGATTGTGAGCCTCGCTTGATGGGACAACATGACAGATAGTGAGTCATGCTTGATGGGACAACATGACAGATTGTGAGCCATGCTTGATGAGACAACATGACAGATTGTGAGTCATGCTTCACAGGACAACATGACAGATAGTGAGTCATGCTTGATGGGACAACATGACAGATTGTGAGTCATGCTTCACAGGACAACATGACAGATTGTGAGCCTCGCTTGATGGGACCACATGGCAGATTGTGAGCCTCGCTTGATGGGACAACGTGACAGATTGTGAGTCATGCTTGATGGGACAACATGACAGATTTTGAGTCATGCTTCACAGGACAACATGACAGATTATGAGCCATGCTTCACAGGACAACATGACAGATTGTGAGCCATGCTTGATGAGACAACATGACAGATTGTGAGTCATGCTTCACAGGACAACATGACAGATTGTGAGTCATGCTTCACAGGACAACATGACAGATTGTGATCCTCGCTTGATGGGACAACATGACAGATTGTGAGCCTCGCTTGATGGGACAACATGACAGATAGCGAGTCATGCTTGATGAGACAACATGACAGATTATGAGCCATGCTTCACAGGACAACATGACAGATTGTGAGCCATGCTTGATGGGACAACATGACAGATTGTGAGCCATGCTTGATGAGACAACATGACAGATTGTGAGTCATGCTTCACAGGACAACATGACAGATTGTGAGTCATGCTTCACAGGACAACATGACAGATTGTGATCCTCGCTTGATGGGACAACATGACAGATTGTGAGCCTCGCTTGATGGGACAACATGACAGATAGCGAGTCATGCTTGATGAGACAACATGACAGATTGTGAGCCGTGCTTCACAGGACAACATGACAGATTGTGAGTCATGCTTCACAGGACAACATGACAGATTGTGAGTCATGCTTCACAGGACAACATGACAGATTATGAGCCATGCTTCACAGGACAACATGACAGATTGTGAGCCATGCTTGATGAGACAACATGACAGATTGTGAGTCATGCTTCACAGGACAACATGACAGATTGTGAGTCATGCTTCACAGGACAACATGACAGATTGTGAGCCATGCTTCACAGGACAATATTACATATTGTGAGCCACGCATGACAGGACATTACGACAAATTGTGAGCCATGCTTCACAGGACAACATAAGAATAGATTCCTATAGCAATGAAGTGATTATAAAGATGGAGGATTTTAGACTGAGTCTCATTAGTAAGACCAAAGTTAACAACAACGTTTAATAAATAGAATTTTAAACAGGTTTTTGCAAGTTGAAAATGATATTTAACAAGAGGCCCAGTCATATTATTTTCAAAATATTCAACAACTTATCTGTATAGTTTTCTGGAAATTAAGGTTCAGGGAGAGCAGGGATCGATTTATCACAGCATGGGTGAAGCGTGGGTGGGGCTGAGGTGCATTCGTCCATTCTCCAGTTGTTTTCTGTGATGTTTCAATGTGTCTCTAAAGATTATGAAAAATCCAAGATGGCTGCCAAGCAAATCAATCAATCAGCATGATATCAACAATATGGTCCAGCATTCTGATTAAGAACTGTCATATTTGTATGTATAACCATTTTCTCTGTCAAACCTCATAACCTAGGCAAAGCTCCATTATGATTATTTGATGGCAGCATGTATCAATCTTTGTTGAACAGACCGGTCTAATTCTTAGGCGATTCAAAAGAAATCATTTTTGTGAAAATTTGATCATCCAAGATGGCCGCCAGGAATAGTGACCAATCTCGTAAATAAACTTAGTTCAGTTCCTGTCCTAGATGAAGTATCTTGAGGGTCAAATCAATTCATGAATTCATTTGCTCACTCACTCATGTGACGTCATAATCAGCTACGCAACGTGTATGCATAAATGCATGTATGAATGGCCCGAATAAGCCCGTCTTTAACGGTTAATAGTCTGACACCTTGTACGAACTGTATGTTTTTGCTATTTAAGGAACATGCTGTTGAATATTTTGAAACGAATTTGACTGGGTGCTGTTGCTGCCTTAGGCAGCAACAGCACCCAGTCAAATTAGTTTCAAAATATTCAACAGGTTTCCCCGTATAGTCTTCTGGAAATTGATAGTCAAGAAATTCAAGGATCGATCGATCGATCGATCCCAACATGAGTGATGTGTGGGAGGAGCTTAACTAGGGATGGGTGGGGCATAGCTAAAACTGTAACGGCCCATTGGCCAAGAGGTTTTTCACATGTTTAAATATGCTTCAATCTAAAAATAGAACCAAATTCAAAATGTCTTCTCATCAATCTGTTACAGAAGTGCCAGTCATATTTAGTACCCACCAGAACCTGCATGCGATCCGTCGTGCTCGCAAATTTCTGCAACTAACAAAAGCTCAAGGCTGATTAGTGGATTGTGGCCACATTTTGGTCATGTAGGAATCTGAACAAACTTGACCATTATGTTCCTAATTATATTTACCAGGAGTTTGCATGATCCCTTCAGCGTTTCTGGAGAAGTAATCTTCGTGAACAGAAAGTCAGCCGCGATGGCCAGCAGACGATCGACCAATAATGTTCTCTTGAGTAAACTTGGTTTATCTCTTGCCCTAGATGAAGTTTCTTGAGTCAATCGCCCAAATCGTTTCAGGGTTGATATTTAAATGTGTTTCTAAACATACCACAAAATCCAAGATGGCCACCACACCAATTGAACAATCTGACCGGGTGAGCTTGTGTTAGTAAACATCCTGTGTTTAGCACTATGCCGGTAGTCGTCATTGTTCAAACTTCCAAAAAACAGCTTATGCATCATTTGTCATGTAAATTTACAGGTCAAGAGGCTATTTAAAGAAATTTACAACTGGAATGACTAGCCCGTTAAGAGAGCCATTACAGTTGTTAGTTTTCAAGAATAGTCTTCTTTTGGCAACAAATGGATACATCTCCAGACCATGGCAGAAGCCATTGTTGGCAAGCTGTGTTATATTATGCGGGGTGTGGAGGGTGTCCTACTCTTTCATGTTGTCCTGTGAAGTATGGCTTATATGACAGGGGTGTGGAAGGTGGCCTAACCTGCCCACAATATACAATAGTAACAATGACACTGCTAGATTCACACAATAATAACAATGACACTGCTAGATTCACACAATAATAACAATGACACTGCTAGATCACACAATGATAACAATGACACTGCTATCACACAATAATAACAATGACACTCCTAGATTCACACTAATAACAATGACGCTGCTAGATTCACACAATAATAACAATGACGCTGCTAGATTCACACAATAATAACAATGACGCTGCTAGATTCACACAATAATAACAATGACGCTGCTAGATTCACATAAGAATAGCAATGACACTGCTAGATTCACACAAAAATAACAATGACGCTGCTAGATTCACACAATAAAAACAATGACGCTGCTAGATTCACACAATATTAACAATGGTGCTGCTAGATTCACACAATAATAACAATGACACTGCTAGATTCACACAATAATAACAATGGCGCTGCAAGATTCACACAATAATAACAATAGCGCTGCTAGATTCACACAATAATAACAATGGCGCTGCTAGATTCACACAATAATAGCAATGACACTGCTAGATTCACACAATAATAACAATGACACTGCTAGATTCATACAATAATAACAATGATGCTGCTAGATTCACATAAGAATAGCAATGACACGGCTAGATTCACACAATAATAACAATGACACTGCTAGATTCACACAATAATAACAATGACACTGCTAGATTCACACAATAATAAAAATGACGCTGCTAGATTCACATAAGAATAGCAATGACACTGCTAGATTCACAATAATAACAATGACGCTGCTAGATTCACACAATAATAACAATGACACTGCTAGATTCACACAATAATGACAATGACGCTGCTAGATTCACATAATAATAGCAATGACACTGCTAGATTCACACAATAATAACAATGACACTGGTAGATTCACACAATAAAAACAATGACATGGCTAGATTCACATAATAATAACAATGACGCTGCTAGATTCACAAAAGAATAGCAATGACGCTGCTAGATTCACAAAAGAATAGCAATGACACTGCTAGATTCACACAATAATAACAATGACGCTGCTAGATTCACAAAAGAATAGCAATGACACTGCTAGATTCACACAATAATAACAATGACACTGCTAGATTCACATAATAATAACAATGACACTGCTAGATTCACACAATAATAACAATGACACTGCTAGATTCACATAATAATAACAATGACGCTGCTAGATTCACACAATAATAACAATGACATGGCTAGATTCACATAATAATAACAATGACGCTGCTAGATTCACAAAAGAATAGCAATGACGCTGCTAGATTCACAAAAGAATAGCAATGACGCTGCTAGATTCACAAAAGAATAGCAATGACGCTGCTAGATTCACAAAAGAATAGCAATGACACTGCTAGATTCACAAAAGAATAACAATGACACTGGTAGATTCACAAAAGAATAGCAATGACACTGCTAGATTCACAAAAGAATAACAATGACACTGCTAGATTCACAAAAGAATAACAATGACACTGCTAGATTCACAAAAGAATAACAATGACACGGCTAGATTCACAAAAGAATAGCAATGACACTGCTAGATTCACATAATAATAACAATGACACTGCTAGATTCACATAATAATAACAATGACACTGCTAGATTCACAAAAGAATAGCAATGACACTGCTAGATTCACAAAAGAATAGCAATGACACTGCTAGATTCACATAATAATAACAATGACGCTGCTAGATTCACACAATAATAACAATGACGCTGCTAGATTCACAAAAGAATAACAATGACACTGCTAGATTCACAAAAGAATAACAATGACACTGCTAGATTCACAAAAGAATAGCAATGACACTGCTAGATTCACAAAAGAATAGCAATGACGCTGCTAGATTCACAAAAGAATAACAATGACGCTGCTAGATTCACAAAAGAATAACAATGACGCTGCTAGATTCACAAAAGAATAGCAATGACGCTGCTAGATTCACAAAAGAATAACAATGACACTGCTAGATTCACACAATAATAACAATGACACTGCTAGATTCACATAATAATAACAATGACACTGCTAGATTCACAAAAGAATAACAATGACACTGCTAGATTCACACAATAATAACAATGACACTGCTAGATTCACATAATAATAACAATGACACTGCTAGATTCACATAATAATAACAATGACACTGCTAGATTCACATAATAATAACAATGACACTGCTAGATTCACATAATAATAACAATGACACTGCTAGATTCACACAATAATAACAATGACGCTGCTAGATTCACAAAAGAATAGCAATGACGCTGCTAGATTCACATAATAATAACAATGACACTGCTAGATTCACATAATAATAACAATGACACTGCTAGATTCACATAATAATAGCAATGACACTGCTAGATTCACATAATAATAACAATGACACTGCTAGATTCACATAATAATAACAATGACACTGCTAGATTCACATAATAATAGCAATGACACTGCTAGATTCACATAATAATAGCAATGACACTGCTAGATTCACATAATAATAACAATGACACTGCTAGATTCACATAATAATAGCAATGACACTGCTAGATTCACAAAAGAATAGCAATGACACTGCTAGATTCACAAAAGAATAACAATGACACTGCTAGATTCACAAAAGAATAGCAATGACGCTGCTAGATTCACAAAAGAATAACAATGACGCTGCTAGATTCACACAATAATAGCAATGACACTGCTAGATTCACAAAAGAATAACAATGACACTGCTAGATTCACAAAAGAATAGCAATGACACTGCTAGATTCACAAAAGAATAGCAATGACACTGCTAGATTCACAAAAGAATAACAATGACACTGCTAGATTCACAAAAGAATAACAATGACACTGCTAGATTCACAAAAGAATAACAATGACACTGCTAGATTCACACAATAATAACAATGACACTGCTAGATTCACAAAAGAATAGCAATGACACTGCTAGATTCACAAAAGAATAGCAATGACACTGCTAGATTCACATAATAATAACAATGACACTGCTAGATTCACAAAAGAATAACAATGACACTGCTAGATTCACACAATAATAACAATGACACTGCTAGATTCACACAATAATAACAATGACACTGCTAGATTCACACAATAATAACAATGACACTGCTAGATTCACACAATAATAACAATGACACTGCTAGATTCACACAATAATAACAATGACACTGCTAGATTCACACAATAATAACAATGACACTGCTAGATTCACACAATAATAACAATGACACTGCTAGATTCACACAATAATAACAATGACACTGCTAGATTCACACAATAATAACAATGACACTGCTAGATTCACACAATAATAACAATGACACTGCATTACAATCATGTTTCAGTGTTTGATGAACCTTGTTGCTTTTTATCAATGTATATATTTTTATAGCTGTTTACATAAATATACGTGCGTGTTTTACTTAGTAAGCCAAAAATGTATAACACTTGAAATGTTGAAATTTTTAAGTTGTAATAGCCGTCCATATGCTGTTTTGATGCGATTTTCTTATATTTTTATATTTATTTTATGCTTTTTACTACTTATTTAGCTATGATTTGTTAAATGGATAGATTTTTGTCTCTACACTGAGTGTTTTTGTCTCTACACTGAATGTTTTTGTCTCTACACTGAGTGTTTTTTCTCTACACGTCTACACTAAGTGTTTTTGTCTCTAGACTAAGTGTTTTTGTCTCTACACAGTGTTTTTGTCTCTACACTGAGTGTTTTTGTCTCTACACTGAGTGTTTTTGTCTCTACACTAAGTGTTTTAGCATACTATTGTGATTAATAATTGTGTATCAATTAAGACAGTGCCATAGTGACTTTCATATCTTCACATTGTGAGATAGACCATAATCCATGAATGGTCCAGAGTCTACATTTTGGGTTTTAAATCAATATTTAGTTGCAAGAGAAATGACTGGCATCGGTGCTCAGGCCACACATCTCAGTGATAAAATTGCAGCATGAGTCGTCTCTTGTCCTACAAATTGACATTTTTCAAGACCATTGCACTATTTCTGGGAAGCTTGATCATTTAACTGTCTGACCACTAAGTCACCAAACAATAATTTCAACGCAAAGTAATTCTGCATATGCTGGCTTAGCTACCAACAACTTTCAGTCAAATTGTTTTCAAAATATTCAACATCCAGAATTAACCCCATGGAGAATGTAGTTTGCAGAAATTCAGTAGACGGACAGTTAAGGATTAACAAGTGGCACTCAGCCGAAAATTATGGAGCTATGTCAACACTCATTTGAAGGCTCCATGAGCAGTCTATAGGGATATGATGTCTATGCATGATACACTGCACTATCTATCCCATGATACACCACCCTGATATCTATCAATCCCATAATACATCACACTGATATCTATCAATCCCATAATACATCACACTCATATCTATCAATCCCATAATACATCACTCTCATATCCATCAATCCCATGATACACCACGCTGATATCTATCAATTCCATAATACATCACGCTCATCTATCAATCCCATAATACATAACTCTCATATCCATCAATCCCATGATATATGGCACTGATACCTATCAATCCCATAATACATCACACTCATATCTATCAATCCCATGGTACATCACACTCATATCTATCAATCCCTTAATCCATCAATCCCATGATACACCACTCATATCCATCAATCCCATGATACACCACGCTGATATCTATCACTCCCATGATACACCATGCTGATATCTATCAATTCCATAATACATCACTCTCATATCCATCAATCCCATGATACACCACGCTGATATCTATCAATTCCATAATACATCACTCTCATATCCATCAATCCCATGATACACCACGCTGATATCTATCAATCCCATAATACATCACACTCATATCTATCAATCCCATGATACACCACGCTGATATCTATCAATCCCATAATACATCACACTCATATCTATCAATCCCATGATACACCACGCTGATATCTATCACTCCCATGATACACCATGCTGATATCTATCAATCCCATAATCCATCACTCTCATATCCATCAATCCCATGATACACCACGCTGATATCTATCAATCCCATAATACATCACACTCATATCTATCAATCCCATGATACACCACGCTGATATCTATCACTCCCATGATACACCATGCTGATATCTATCAATCCCATGATACACCACGCTGATATCTATCACTCCCATGATACACCATGCTGATATCTATCAATCCCATAATCCATCACATTCATATCTATCAATCCCATGATACACCACGCTGATATCTATCAATCCCATAATACATCACACTCATATCTATCAATCCCATGATACACCACGCTGATATCTATCACTCCCATGATACACCATGCTGATATCTATCAATCCCATAATCCATCACTCATATCCATCAATCCCATGATACACCACGCTGATATCTATCACTCCCATGATACATCACACTCATATCTATCAATCCCATGATACACCACGCTGATATCTATCACTCCCATGATACACCATGCTGATATCTATCAATCCCATAATACATCACACTCATATCTATCAATCCCATGATACACCACGCTGATATCTATCACTCCCATAATCCATCACTCTCATATCCATCAATCCCATGATACACCACGCTGATATCTATCAATCCCATAATACATCACACTCATATCTATCAATCCCATAATCCATCACTGTCATAGCCATCAATCCCATGATACACCACGCTGATATCTATCAATTCCATAATACATCACTCTCATATCCATCAATCCCATGATACACCACGCTGATATCTATCAATCCCATAATACATCACACTCATATCTATCAATCCCATAATCCATCACTCTCATATCCATCAATCCCATGATACACCACGCTGATATCTATCAATCCCATAATACATCACTGTCATAGCCATCAATCCCATGATACACCACGCTGACATCTATCAATCCCATAATACATCACATTCATATCTATCAATCCCATAATCCGTCACTCTCATAGCCATCAATCCCATGATATATGGCACTGATACCTATCAATCTCATAATACATCACACTCATATCTATCAATCCCATGGTACATCACACTGACATCTATCATTCCCATGATACATTTCACTGATATCTATCAATCCCATGATACACCACAGTGATATCAATCAATCCCATGATACACCACAGTGATATCAATCAATCCCATGATACACCACACTGATATCTATCAATCCCATGATACACCACACTGATATCTATCACTCCCATGATACACTACAGTGATATCAATCAATCCCATGATACATCACACTGATATCTATCAATCCCATGGTACACCACACTGATATCTATCAATCACATGATACATCACACTGATATCCATCAATCCCATGATACATCACACTGATATCTATCAATCCCATGATACATCACCCTCATATCTATCAATTCCATGATACATCACACTGATATCTATCACTCCCATGATACACCACATTAACACATGACTGATATATCAATCTCATCATACATCTCACTCTTCAAGCAATCACATGATACACCCCGGTATCCATCCCATCATACATATCATTAACATTCGCGTGATACTGTTAATCTCAGTGCTCAAATTGAATCCCGTGTCTGTGATAATTATTGTAACATTATTGCTATTGATGTACAATTTATGTGAATTATTGCTTCTTCAAATGCTTTACCTGTAACTTGTCATGAACGAATGTGATGCAAGATTTTGTCTTGAATAAATTTTTAGTTTTAAAATCTTGTGTACATGTTTTCAGTCATACACTTTTCTATACAATGCAGATTCCCCCACTTGCTGCATAGTGCCCTCTCTTGAACTGAAAGGCTTCAATATCCCTATCCCATTCCCGGTTACTTCTAGATAGTATAGTTGAATAGGCGGGAAGCAATTCTTAGATCCGAATCGATATCTAAAGCTTGGTCATGTTCTTGTAGTTATTGGGGATGTGAACATTTGATTTTTTTTACTCCTCATTCAGTTTTCATCCAATCTCGCTCGAAACTTCACACACCTATTCTAGCGATAAGTCCCGACATTAGTATAGAGCCTGATCTTCGATTTACTGCCCTGCTGTTATTAGAAGGGCGACCCACCCTTGAGAGGGATATTCTAGGGGTAACTATTGATCCACCCTTGAGAGGGATATTCTAGGGGTAACTATTGACCCACCCTTGAGAGGGATATTCTAGGGGTAACTATTGACCCACCCTTGAGAGGGATATTCTAGGGGTAAGTATTGACCCACCCTTGAGAGGGATATTCTAGGGGTAAGTATTGACCCACCCTTGAGAGGGATATTCTAGGGGTAACTATTGACCCACCCTTGAGAGGGATATTCTAGGGGTAACTATTGACCCACCCTTGAGAGGAATATTTTAGGGGTAACTATTGACCCACCCTTGAGAGGAATATTTTAGGGGTAACTATTGACCCACCCTTGAGAGGAATATTTTAGGGGTAATTATTGACATCATTACAAAGCCCATTTTTTTATTCATCACCCAGGGGCCTTTATAATAACACCCCAGCATGCCCCACCCTTAAATTTTGAAATTGCTACTCCGCCGTTATTGATAAACAGATCTCACTAAAACTTGAGAGGGATATTCTATGAATATCTTTTGACATCATTAGAGGGCCCTATTTCCAATTCACTGCCCTGCTGGATTTAAGATGGGGGGGGCCCACCCTTAAATCTTAGTCGTTACTCATTCGTTATTAACCCTTGAATTTATTCAAGAAAATTTCAATTTTCTCATAGAAAATATCCATCTGCAGACCAAGAGAAGTCTATTTTTGAAAATTTACCACTGGAATGACTGGCTCAGTTATCGAGCCAGTCATTCCGGTGGCAAATTTTCAAAAAGTCCTCTTTTGCTGTGCAAATAGACATTTCTTAAGACCACTGCAGAAGACATTTTTGGCTGATATGAGTGTTAAAACCTGAGAGGGATATTTCATTGGCAGCTGCTGACTTCATTACGGTGCCAGATTTTCAATTCACTTCCCTGATGGATTTTAGAGCTTGGTGGCCCACCCTTAAATTTTAAAATCACTACTCTGTTATTGACAAATGGATCTTGATCGAACTTGACGGGAGTGTTCTAGCGGTAATTATTTACCTCACGATGGGGGTCTAGAAGGGAATGCCAACCCTTAAATGTTTTAATCTAAAGAAGTTGAGGAACATTCCAGATCTTAGCTGATACAAACTATTTTTTATTCTTTTTTTTAAATAATAAAAAAAACGAAAAAAAAGTAATCGATTAAGTCTCGTCTCTGCTAATTATTTAACCATCTGACTGCTGAGGTTTTGCAGATGACATATTCAAAGGGCCACCAACAACTTTCAGGCAAATTGTTTTCAAAATAATGAGCAAGTCAAGCGAGGTTTGATTCATTCAAATCATTGTCCGGTGGCTCACAGCAAAATGAGACAGTTAAAATGTAAATTCTATAATAACTCTGAAAAACTGAAGCTAAAATCTGTGCATGAATAAGTCACTACTTAATGCTAAATTTCTACAGACGGGCACAGAAATGGACAAGTCCGATCTGTCACTCAAGTATCTGACATCATAACTAATTATGTCACAATCAATTGCGTGACATGTAGACTGACATAACAATCATAATGCATAATGAATGATAGCTCTATCATGAACATTGAGTAGTCCGTCAAGTGTATGAATTATATAGCTTTGATGGATTTAATAAACATTTTGTTGGATATTTAGAAACTAATTTGACTGGGTGCTGTTGCTGCATTATTAGGCAACAGCACCACCCTTCAGATTAGTTTCAAATGCTGAAAACATGGGCAGAGTTTAGCTAGAAATGGGCATGGCATGGTTAGATACTATTGCGTCTTTTGCATTAGTTTTGATTACAATGGGGCCATAAGGGAAAGATATTATTACATTCAGGTCCATCCATGTACCCGCGCACAGCATGACTGACCCATCCCTCCATCTACCCACGCATATTCATTACACTGGCATGACTGACCTGTCCCTCCATCCGTCCATACCCACTCACATTCATTACACTGGCATGACTGTGACCCATTCCTCTATCCATCCGTCCATCCACCTGCTCACATTCATTACACTGGCATAACTGTGACCCATCCCTTCACCCGTCCATCCATCCACCTGCTCACATTCATTACACTGGCATAACTGTGACCCATCCCTCCATCCATCCACCTGCTCACATTCATTACACTGGCATAACTGACCCATCCCTCCATCCGTCCGTCCATCCACCTGCTCACATTCATTATACTGGCATAACTGCGACCCATCTCCATCCATCCACCTGATCACATTCATTACACTGGCATAACTGTGACCCATCCCTCCATCCGTCCGTCCCTCCACCTGCTCACATTCATTACACTGGCATAACTGACCCATCGCTCCATCCATCCACCTGCTCACATTCATTACACTGGCATAACTGTGACCCATCCCTCCATCCGTCCGTCCATCCACCTGCTCACATTCATTACTCTGGCATAACTGTGACCCATCCCTCCATCCGTCTGTCCATCCACCTGCTCACATTCATTACACTGGCATGACGGTGACCCATCCCTCCATCCATCCACCTGCTCACATTCATTACACTGGCATGACTGCGACCCATCCCTCCATCCGTCCGTCCATCCACCTTCTCGCATTCATTACACTGGCATGACTGCGACCCATCCATCCATCCATCCACCTGCTCACATTCATCACACTGGCATCACTGCGACCCATCCCTCCATCTGTCCATCCATCCACCTGCTCACATTCATTACACTGGCATGACTGTGACCCATGCCTCCATCTGTCCATCCATCCACCTGCTCACATTCATCACACTGGCATGACTGCGACCCATCCCTCCATCTGTCCATCCATCCACCTGCTCACATTCATTACACTGGCATGACTGTGACCCATGCCTCCATCTGTCCATCCATCCACCTGCTCACATTCATTACACTGGCATGACTGCGACCCATCCCTCCATCTGTCCATCCATCCACCTGCTCACATTCATTACCCTGGCATGAGTGGGACCCCTAACATCTGTATTACCGGTAGTTGGGAGGCTCAGACTCCAAAACGGGGACTCAAATTTTACACAGCCAGATAAATGGGTGATACGCCCTTAATGGTCATGTAACCTCCCCCTGCATAATACAAATGTATTCCGTCATTGATGGCCTCATTTTTTATGACACTTTCAAGCATAAATTTGGCACAGTCAAATATCAGGAAGTTACTACAGGATCTTCAGAGAGCAGGCTAGGTACCAAATGTGTGTGTGTGGGTGAGTGTGTGTGTGTAAATGTATAGTACAATGATGTAGCATCGTGGGTGAGTGCGTGTGTGTAAATGTATAGTACAGTGATGTACCATCGTGGGTGAGTGCGTGTGTGTAAATGTATAGTATAGTGATGTACCATCGTGGGTGAGTGCGTGTGTGTAAATATATAGTATAGTGATGTACCATCGTGGATGAGTGCGTGCGTGTAAATGTATAGTATAGTGATGTAGCATCATGGGTGAGTGGGTATGTGTAAATGTATAGTACAGTGATGTAGTATCGTGGGTGAGTGCATATGTGTAAATGTATAGTACAGTGATAGTACAGTAATGTAGTATCGTGGGTGAGTGCATCTGTGTAAATGTATAGTACAGTGATGTAGCATCGTGGGTGAGTGTGTGTGTGTGTAAATGGGTAGTACAGTTATGTAGTATCGTGGGTGATTGTGTGTATGTAAATGTATAGTACAGTGATGTAGTATCGTGGGTGAGTGCGTGTGTGTAAATGTATAGTACAGTGATGTAGTATCGTGGGTGAGTGTGTGTGTGTGTGTGTGTAAATGTATAGTACAGTGATGTAGTATCGTGGGTGATTGTGTGTATGTAAATGTATAGTACAGTGATGTAGTATCGTGGGTGAGTGCGTGTGTGTAAATGTATAGTACAGTGATGTAGTATCGTGGGTGAGTGTGTGTAAATGTATAGTACAGTGATGTAGTATCGTGGGTGAGTGTATGTATGTAAATGTATAGTACAGTGATGTAGTATCGTGGGTGAGTGTGTGTGTAAATGTATAGTACAGTGATGTAGTATCGTGGGTGAGTGTATGTATGTAAATGTATAGTACAGTGATGTAGTATCGTGGGTGAGTGTGTGTGTGTAAATGTATAGTACAGTGATGTAGTATCGTGGGTGATTGTGTGTATGTAAATGTATAGTACAGTGATGTAGTATTGTGGGTGAGTGTGTGTGTGTATGTAAATGTATAGTACACTGATGTAGTATCGTGGGTGAGTGTGTGTGTGTGTGTGTGTGTGTGTGTAAATGTATAGTACAGAGATGTAGCATCGTGGGTGAGTGTGTGTATGTAAATGTATAGTACAGTGATGTAGTATCGTGGGTGAGTGTGTGCATGTAAATGTATAGTACAGTGATGTAGTATCGTGGGTGAGTGTGTGTGTGTAAATGTATAGTACAGTGATGTAGTATCATGGGTGAGTGTGTGTGTGTGTGTGTGTGTGTAAATGTATAGTACAGTGATGTAGTATCGTGGGTGAGTGTGTGTGTGTAAATGTATAGTACAGTGATGTAGTATCATGGGTGAGTGCGTGTATGTAAATGTATAGTACAGCGATGTATTATCGTGGGTGAGTGTGTATGTAAATGTATAGTACAGTGATGTACGATCATGGGTGTGTGTGTGCGTGCGTGTGTGTTACAGTGATGTAGCATCGTGTGTGTGTGTGCGTGCATGCGTGCGTGTTGTAGTACAGTGATGTTGCATAAGTGTGTGTGTGTGCGTGTGTGTGTGGTACAGTCATGTACCATCATGGGTGGGTGAGTGCGTATGTGTAAATGTATAGTACAGTGATGTACCATCGTGGGTGAGTGTATGTAAATATATAGTACAGTTACGTACCATCGTGAGTGAGTTAGTGTATGTAAATAAATAGTAGTGATGTACCGTCATGGGTGAGTGTGTGTGTGTGTGTGCGTGTAAATGTATAGTACAGTGATGTACCATCGTGTGCGTGTGTGCGTGTATGGTGTGCGTGCGTGCGCATGCATGCGTGTGTGTGTAGTAGTAGTGATGTACCATTGTGAGTGAGTGAGTGAGTGTGTGTGTGTGTAAATGTATAGTACAGTGATGTTCCGTCGTGGGTGAGTAAGTGTGTATAAATGTTTTGTAGCGATGTATAATCGTGGGTTTAATCAGGAAGACAATCGTAAGTGTATAAATAATAATTTATTTTCGGATCAGATATCACATGATCGTATATCACAGTAAACAATTAATATAGTACAGCTCAGAGGTAAGTAAGAATGTCTCCAGAATAATACCTGAAACATGTTAGTTAGTAAGAAATGCTCCATTGAATATGTTAAACATAATGGACCTTTCCATTTTAGTTATGCCCCGCCCATCTCTAGCCAAACACGCTATATTTTAATTGATGGTTTGATGGTTCAACTTCCCTTGAACAAACTTTAATGTCCCTTAGTCCCTAATCATATCTGCCAAATTTCGACCCGATCACTTGAACAAACTTGGTTCAGCTCTTGCCCTAGATCGTATTTCATGAGGTTTGCATCAATCCCACAAACGGTTTCAGAGATTTTTAAAGACGTTTCCTAAAATCGGCCAAAATCCAAGATGGCCGATCAGCTTCATTTGAACAAACTTGGATCCCTATGTCCTCGGGATGCTTCATGCAAATATAATTGAAATCGGCCCAGTGGTTATTGAGAAGAAGTTGTTTAAAGGAAAAGTTGACGGACGGATGACAGATGGATGGATGATCGATGGACACATGACGGATGGTCGCCATAGCATAAGCTTACTTGGCCCTTTAGGCCAGGTGAGCTAATATCCAAGGAAAGCTGCTGAATCTGCTGAAAATACTTTGACATTCAGCGACATTGCTAGCTTTAGTACTGTCAGGAAAACCAATTACAAAAGAGAGTAGTAGTAGTGAGAAATCATTAGAGCATGATTGATATAATCAGTAAGCATGAATACATTACAGTTGTACCTAGGTTTGTGTGATTATTGCCTTGAGTGATCGTGATCCATTATTTAAAAATAATCCTGATTACTCGATTAATCAGCTTGGATATAAATTACCAAGACATAACAACAAAAGAATATCAATGACAAAAACTGATATGGTGTTTAGAAAAGTCAATTTGCAGGGCAAGAGAAGACTATTTTTGAAAATGTTTCACTGGAATGCCTGGCTTGAGAATCAGTAATACATTTTCAAAAATAGCTTTCTCTTGCCCTGCAAATGGACATACAATCATTAAGCAAAATGTCATTTTTCATGACCGATCGCATTAAAAAGTAATTGAAAATTAGGTTTTGAAATATTTTATGCAATAGAAAATATTCACGAATATTCAATTATTTAATTTTTAATCATATAAATTCATGATTTAAAACATAATCACGATTTTCGATTTAATCACATAATCGTGCAAACCTAGTTGTACCTGTTTACGACGATGTGACATGTAAATGTACCTGTATATCGCTCAACTGTAACATCACTATTTCAATATGGAACATGAAATATATGAAGATTTTGAGCAGAAATACAAACATCTGTAGGAAGCATAGAGTATGGGAGAAAGCTGTGCAAAAGTAACAACATTATAAGTATTTACAATTTTTATCAAGGGCCATAAATCTGCATAAGGGACACAAATCTGGTATATGCATAGAATTTGTCACGATGCCAGAATGTATCCAGACCACGAGTTTGAGGAAAATCCACCCAAATATAATGAAATTGTTAGCATTTAAGTTTTTTACCAAGGCCCATAACTCCATTCCATGGCACAAAACACTGGAATCTGCATAAAATGGCAAGTGAATTTAACAAAAGGAAGAATTATCTGCACAAACTTGTCATTAAGGCATTAACAAATATAGCATGCGTTTTGAAAATATAACAAGGACCATAACTCTGGCCATGTCATATTCATAGCTCATAGATATTCCCTAAAGGCAAATTGATATTGTGGTCTTAATCCATCAATAATTGATGAAACGTGTCCAAAATGTATTTTCCCAATCAATTTCAATATATTGAACATCTAACATCTAACAGGGGGGGGGGGGGGGGGGTAACTCTGTTTTTAAAGGTGTGACAACCTGATCTTCGTAACGTGATTAAGCATATTGTCTAAAGGAATATATCTCCCAAACCTGCTTTTATTTATCCATCAACAATTCATGAATCCATTTCCTCACTCAATCATATGACGTCATATTTAACTACGCGACATTTATGCTGACATCATGAATGATTCGATTAATTCCGTCTTTGATGCTTAATAGTCTGATACATTGTACGAATTGTATGTTTTTGCTATTTAAGAAACATGCTGTTGAATATTTTGAAACTAATTTGACTGACGGCACCCAGTCAAATTAGTTTCAAAACATTCAACAGCTTACCCGTATAGTTTTCTGGAAATTGATAGTCACGGAGTTCAGAGATCGATCGATCCCAACACGAGCAAGGTGTGGGCAGAGCTTAGATAGAGATGGGCGGGGAACGGCTAAATCTGGAAAGGTTCATTGATCAAAAGTGCCACAAAAGGATTTATCCAATAGAGTGCAATACTGTGACAATATAACAAGGGTGATAATTCTGCTTTCTGAAGGTATGGCTAATTCAAATTCGCCAAGTTTTGGCCTGATACCTTCAGAGAGATATCTGTTCATAAGTAGGTCATGAATCTAAGATGGCCACCACACAAATAAACCAATTCGGTTGTCTTGAACAAACTTTGTTTAGCTGTCTGCCTACATAATGTTTTGTTAAGTTTCACATCAATCAGGCAAGTGGCATGTGAGGAGTTTTAAGGTAAGAGAAGACTATTTTTGAAAATTTACCACTGAAATGACTGGCTCGATAACCGAGCCAGTCATTTCAGTGGTAAATTTTCAAAAATAGTCTTCTTTTGGTCTGCAAATGAACATTTCTCAAGACCACTGCAGAGGCCGTTTTTGGCTGATATGAGTGTTAAATGGTTAATCAATTTAGTAATAGTACAACATCGCTCACCTGGAATTATCGACCACTAGCAAAAACAAGCAAAATGAGATGATCACTGGAAAGATGGACCAATCTAATTTCTGTGAAGAAGGTTTAGCTAAGTTTATTAAAAATGTTCCAGGTGAGTAGGCTTTTATATTTTTTCCAGACATTCTCAGAAAATCCAAGATGGCCAGCAAACCAGCTAAATTTAGTTTGACTCACAGCATTCATTTTTTTAAAAAGTATAAACCTCAAAGTAAAAAAAACCGGACAAACTTTAATGGCCCTTAGTGACATATCTCTCAAATTTCAGCCCGATTGTTTAAGTGGTAGTGGAGAAGTCGTTTTTGCACAAACTAGGTCATCCAAGATCACCACCGAAACATTTGATCACCCAAGTTCCCTTAAACAAACTTTGATTCAGCTGTTGCCACTCAAGGTGTTTCATGAGTTATGAATCGAACCTCCAGGGGGATTCGGAGAGGTATTTTAAAGACAATTCTAAAAATTGGCCAAGATCCGAGATGGCCACCGACTAAATTGGCTGATCGGCTTCCTTTGAAGAAACGTGAATCTCTATGCCCTAAGGGTTGATGCTTCTTGCCAAGTATAATTGAAATCGGCCCAAGGGTTCTCGAGAAAACATTTTAAATTTCCTATTGTTTTAGTATCCATGTCGACAGTTTTGAAAGAGGAAATTTGAAATCAGCTTAACCAAAAACCTACATAAAACCAATTTTGGCTTCAAAATCCATTAAATGAAAAAATGCAATATGGCTGTCAAGCACGCTACGTTTTGATTGCTCCGCGGCGACCATGTTTTTGATTGTATCGTGAACAAACTTTAATGACCCTTAGTCCCTAATCATATCTCCTAAATTTCATCCCGATCCACTCAGCAGTTCTGGAGGTCATTTTCACAAAAACTGTTATCCAAGATGGCGTCCAAACTATTTGGCCAATCAAGTTCCCTTGAACAAACTTGGTTAATCTCTAAAAATTGTCCAAAATCCAAAATTGGCCGATCAGCTTCCTCTGAACAAACTTGGATCTCTATGCCGAAGGATGCTTCCTACCAAATACTGAACTCAGCTCAGTGGTTCACGCAAAGAAGACATTTTAAATTCCCCATTGCTTTATTATGGCAGTTTTGGGTAGGAAAAAGATCATACAATATGGTCGCCAAACTGTTTGTCCGACAGTTTCGAAAGTGAAAATTTTAAATCAACATACCCAAATATCTATAGAAAACCAATTTCGGCATCAAAATCCATCAAATAAAAAAATCTAATAGGGCTACCAAACACGCTACATTTTGATTGGTCTGTACGGTGGCAATGTTTTTTATGCATCAGCTTACGATGAACAAGCGTTAATACCCCTTAGTCCCTAATCATATCTCCCAAATTTTGGATTGATCCATTTAGCGGTTCTGGATAAGAAGTCATTTTCGCGAAAACTAGCCCATCAAAGATGGATGTCAAACCGTTTGGCTAATCAAGTTCTCTTGAACCAACTTGGTTCAGCTCTTGCCCTAAATGATATTTCATTAGTTTTGAATTGATCCCCAAGATGTTTTTAAAAATCAGTCAAAATCCAAGATCGACGCTGGCCAAATTGGCCAATCTGCTTCCACTGAACAAACTTGGATCCCTATGGCCTAAGGCTGCTTCCTACGAAATACAATTGATATCAGCCCAGTGGTTGTTGAGAAGTTGTTTAAAGGAAAAATTGATGAACATAGGGTCACCATGAATAAGCTCACTTGGCCTTTCAGATTCAAAAGTGTCAAATTCGTATCTGGGAACTCACACACCACTACCAAACCCCCTTCCTAAAAAAACATTTCTATCATCATTTTCAGTGTCAAATCGAGCAACTAACAAAAGTTTAATTATGATTTTCTTGTATGGATCTCCTGCCCCTAATCATATCACAAATTTCGGACCAGGACAAATCGGCAAATCAGGTTTCTGATAAAGTTGTACTTAAAAAGTGACCAAAATCCAAGATGGGCATCAAGCAAATTGACAAATCAGCATGGGTCCTTATGTCCTAAGTAGGCTTACTACCAAATTTGGTTGTAAATAGCCTGATAATTTTT
The DNA here is from genome assembly GCA_034401795.1 of Chaetoderma sp. LZ-2023a. NCBI lineage: Eukaryota > Metazoa > Mollusca > Caudofoveata > Chaetodermatida > Chaetodermatidae > Chaetoderma > Chaetoderma sp. LZ-2023a. Next base: position 83,353,999 of record CM067365.1, read on the forward strand.
TAGTAGTCATTTAATGACAAAGTTGATGGAATGACACAGACAGACAGATGGACAGGCAGATGATGGAAGGTCACCATGGCATAAGCACACTTGGCCATTCTTACCAGGTGAGCTAATGGTAATGGATGTAAAGGTGGGCCACTAAGTTACTAACGAGGCTCTGAATTAAGTTATAACCCAGGATCTGAGGTCACGTCTGAATTACATTACTAAAGAGGGCATGAAGTAAGGGTGGGTCTGAGCTTCATTCAGGTAGATGTTGACGTAATTAGGCCTGACGACTAATATTGACAAACTGATGACTGACATCAGATCAAATGAAATGTGGGACAAATGGATTGCATGGCGAGATGTCCTAACCAGAATGCTACAGACACTGAGTCAAGCTTTGCATGTCTCTGGTTCAGATAACATACTATGCATTATGGGATAAAATGAGTGACATTATTGATGAGTGATGCATTATGGGATAAAATGAGTGACGTTATGGATTAGTTATGCATTATGGGATAAAATTAATGACATTATGGATGAGTGATGCATTATGGGATAGAATGAGTGATGTTATGGATGAGTGATGCATTATGGGAAGAAATGAATGACATTATGGATGAGTGATGCATTATGGGAAGAAATGAATGACATTATGGATGAGTGATGCATTATGGGAAGAAATGAAGACATTATGGACAAGTGATCTTTAGCTCACCTGGCCAGGATGGTCAAATGAACTTATACCATGCCAACCATCCGTCGTCCATCCAGAAACTTCTATTTAAAAGCGCTACTCATCATTAACCGCTTGGCAGATTTCAAATTAATTTGGCATGAATGATCCTATGGGGTATGCTTTAAAACTTGTATACAGAATTTTGATTTGTCAGTTCTTTCAGCGGCCATCTTGAAATTTCTGAAAAATTGCTGGAAATCATTTAAAACCTTACTCCTCATTAACTCCTTGGGCAATTTCAACCTGGCTTAGCTGGTAGCATAGTACGCTGGTATGGTTCAGAACTTGTATACAGAATTGATTGGTAAATTTTTCCGGTGCCGATCTTGGATTTTCTGAAAATTTTGGGAAATTAGTTAAAAGGCTACTTCTCATTAACCGTTTGGCTGATTTCAACAGCTGGAAGAAACCTAGGCCGGTACGTTTCAGAACACGTATACAGAGTTTTGACGTAATCCCTTGGGCAATTTAAACCAATTGTGGCTGGAATGATCCTCTTGTCATAGCCTCTAGAAATTCTATTTGGAAGTTTGATAGGTCAGTGTTTTGGCAAACATCTCTGATTTTCTGAAAGTTTTCTGGACCCATTTAAAAACAGTACTCCTTCAATCAATAGCCCGATTTCAACAAAACTTGGGTGGAATGATCCAATGATGGTAAGCTTCAACATATTAAATGGGAATCTCGATCGGTTAATCTTTTTAGTGGCCATCTTGGATATTCCGAAAAATCATCCATCATGTCTATTTAAATGCAAATGATTTAAAGGCCAATGGTCCAGGTGAGCACCACAGGGGATCTTATAGATGAGTGATGCATTATGGGGTAGAACGAGTGGTGTAATAGATGGTGAATGAATCATGAAAATGTGGTTAAATCTGTAGACTCCTTTAACAGATGTTGAATTATTATGGCTGTCTCGTTAGAATATTGGCCCATCTTGTTTGTCAGATTTCCACGCAGATAATTGTGTCTTGAAACTAGCCGCTGAAGATTTTTTTGAGTAACTGGTGCTGGCTCCAGAAAGTGGTCTATCTTGGATACGTTGATTGGCTGCTGAACTGAAGCCGCTCTGGCCAGTCAGCAATGTCTGCTTGGACATGATTGGTTGTTGTTTCCAGACTCTATGACCAATGGCAGGTGCTGATACTGCACGATTCTTCCTGCCAATAGCAGAGCTGTTATTAGGATGTCTCAGGGCACCTGAGGAATATGATGTGTTTGGTCGGCCTGTGTGATGAACAAAACAAAACAATTTCTTGATAATAAAAAACAAAAGGCTCAATGACTTGAATCACTGGCCTGAAACATGATATATGTGAACAAAAACAAGGAAACAAGCTGAAATTTATGACTCCCACTAACCCCTTCCCTCCCACCCCCACAACATAAACAAGGGTACCACTCAGAGACAGCTGAAATATATGACTCCAAAACCCTCAACCCTCCCCCCCCCACCCCCATTCCAACACCATCATGAAACAGATCACTGTAGCTGAAAAGAAATTGACACACATCATATAGTGTTCATACTTTGGACGTTTTGACAGCAAATCTTAATAGATCTTAAGTTTCCAGTTTATCCATCAACCATATGACGGCATAATCAACTAAGTGATGTGTAGGATGATGTCATAATCAATTACATCATGAATGATGTAGATAAATTTGTCACAACCGCTTAATTGATGATGGACTATGAATTGTATGTCATTACTATTTATTAAACATGCTGTTGAATATTTTGAGCCTAATTTGACTGGGCTATGGCAGCAACAACACCAAGTTTTCTGGAAATTGGAAGTCAAAGAGTTCAGGGATCGATAGAGCCAACACGGGCAAAGTTTGGGTGGAGCTTAGCTAGAGATGGGCGGGGCATAGCTAAAACTGCATTCCTCCACTGGGTTCTTCAGACCCTCAAGGGCAACACACACGCCAAGTTTGGTGAAGGTCAAATCAGTAGAACTTGGGTTATAATCAAGAAAGACAACTTGATTTCCTTAATTGGTCACTGTGATCTTGACCCTTTGACACTAAAATCAATATGTTAGATTGGGACTAGGCTTGCGCGATTTTTCGATTTAATCGTGAAGTTTGATTTATTTTTAAAATCCAGATTTTTACGATGTAATAGAGGAAAAATAGGAAAATCGTCCAAAATTTCATGTTTTTTTTTAATCTGAAGTGTGTGTAACTTTTCTGTCGCATTTTATCAGTACATGAGTACAATTATAATCGATTCACGCCTGTGTTCATTGTTTGTATATCCTGCGGTGCCATGCACATGTAGAATAATTACTAATCACAACACAAAGCGCTATAATAAACACGCTAACACTAGCAAGGTAACACCTTCATCATTGAGAAAACCAGCTAGTTACTCCGTCGAATTGCCATATAATTTTCTTTCTTTTGCTGCAGACCCTGAGCTTGTCATGAAATGCCGAGTATATACTTAGTTGCAGAGTGTTAGGCAATCAGTGAAAATACTTCTTTTTAATTCTAGAGTTAGCAATTTCAGACGGTGTAATAATTTTTCCTTTTTGATTCGGTTGTCATGTCAAATTAAAGAAAATAAAGCAACAGCATTCCAGATTGTTTGATTTTGAACTGTGCGTTCTGTTGATTTCTTAAATGTAAATATTACATTCTGAAAGTAACTATAAACTGCACTATAGGACGAGTTTACGCTGTTACACTTGTACCTACTCAAAACTACCGTCCTATGTATGTGGATTGCGCAGTATCTCCCCGGGTACTAATATTAGCGTCTTCGCGTTACTCCGGTAATGACCTAAACTCATCCTACAAAGGGAGGCTATAAGCGGAAGCTGATACGTCATGTAATCTTTTTTTTTCTCGGCGACATTTTATCTCAAATTTGGATGAAATAAATAATGTTTAATAAACTATACGCAATATTTAGGTGGCCCAATTAATAATTTCACTCCCGCGATGATGGATATAGGGTATACATTAAGCATGGACGTATGATGGTTAGAATACGTCGCATGAAAATGTGTTCTAATTTTGTGCTATTTTTGTATCATTTATTTCAACTTTTTCTAGAAACAAGTCACGTTACCTCAGTTTATACTTTTGGGAATTTGGACCTACGATTTTTTATAAAATCGATCGCGATGTTTCAAAGCAAAAATCGTGCAAGCCTAATTGGGACCACAAGGGCATCATAGCAAGCACTTTTAGTGATGATAGCACTAATAGATCTTGAGTTACAGGAATGAAACCCTGCATGGACAAAAAGATGATAGCACTAATAGATCTTGAGTTACGGCAATAAAACCCTGCATGGACAAAAAGTTGATAGCAGTAATAGATCTTGAGTTACAGGAATGAAACCCTAGCCTGCATGGACAAAAAGATGATAACACTAATAGATCTTGAGTTACAGGAATGAAACCCTAGCCTGCATGGACAAAAAGATGATAACACTAATAGATCTTGAGTTACAGGAATGAAACCCTAGCCTGCATGGGCAAAAAGATGATAACACTAATAGATCTTGAGTTACAGGAATGAAACCCTAGGCTGCATGGACAAAAAGATGATAGCACTAATAGATCTTGAGTTACAGGAATGAAACCCTAGCCTGCATGGACAAAAAGATGATAACACTAATAGATCTTGAGTTACAGGAATGAAACCCTAGCCTGCATGGACAAAAACATGATAGCACTAATAGATCTTGAGTTACGGGAATGAAACCCTAGCCTGCATGAACAAAAAGATGACAACACTAATAGATCTTGAGTTACAGGAATGAAACCCTGCATGAACAAAAAGATGATAGCACTATTAGATCTTGAGTTACAGGAATGAAACCCTGCATGAATAAAAAGATGATAGCACTATTAGATCTTGAGTTACAGGAGTGAAACCCTGCATGGGCAAAAAGATGATAGCACTAATAGATCTTGAGTTACATGAATGAAACCCTAGCCTGCATGAACAAAAAGATGATAGCACTATTAGATCTTGAGTTACAGGAATGAAACCCTGCATGGACAAAAAGATGATAGCACTAATAAATCTTGAGTTATGGGAATGAAACCCTGCATAGACAAAAAGATGATAGCTCTAATAGATCTTGAGTTACAGGAATGAAACCCTAGCCTGCATGGACAAAAAGATGATAACACTAATAGATCTTGAGTTACAGGAATGAAACCCTAGCCTGCATGGACAAAAACATGATAGCACTAATAGATCTTGAGTTACGGGAATGAAACCCTAGCCTGCATGAACAAAAATATGATAACACTAATAGATCTTGAGTTACAGGAATGAAACCCTAGCCTGCATGGGCAAAAAGATGATAGCACTAATAGATCTTGAGTTACAGGAATGAAACCCTAGCCTGCATGAACAAAAAGATGATAGCTCTATTAGATCTTGAGTTACAGGAATGAAACCCTGCATGGACAAAAAGATGATAACACTAAAAGATCTTGAGTTACGGGAATGAAACCCTGCATGGACAAAAAAATGATAGCACTAATAGATCTTGAGTTACGGGAATGAAACCCTGCATGAACAAAAAGATGATAGCACTATTAGATCTTGAGTTACAGGAATGAAACCCTGCATGGACAAAAAGATGATAGCACTAATAAATCTTGAGTTATGGGAATGAAACCCTGCATAGACAAAAAGATGATAGCGCTAATAGATCTTGAGTTACAGGAATGAAACCCTAGCCTGCATGGACAAAAAGATGATAACACTAATAGATCTTGAGTTATTGAAATGAAACCCTGTATGGACAAAAAGATGACAGCGCTAAAAGATCTTGAGTTACGGGAATGAAACCCTGCAAGGACAAAAAGATAATGGATGGGAAAAGTAAACTTAATGCTATATACACCCATATGTGTGTTGGATGGGTGAGGGTATAATTAGATCTTTAAATTTTAGCAAATTATTCAACCGATCAAACAAAGAAACAATATAGACTATAAGTCTTCTTCATTCAGTGGTCTACGGGTTCAGAATACATCATAAGGCTCCTCCAATGAAAGAGTTAAAGATAGGCATATTTTAGTTGAAATGACTGTGGGTGATTTTTTTTATGAGAGTTCAAGTTCAAGATAGACTAGTCACGATCATGAGTTCGTGTCAATTCTGTCATTAGAGCATTAAAGATATACATGTTATACTCACGTGTCATGGCTCGTGATTTAGTGAGCGGGATGACAGGAGGACCACCATTAATCTCCAAACTGAAACAAATTACATATTGTCAATGAAATTGCTTTTTCTATGGCTCAAGGGAATATCAAACATGACAGAAATACATGTGACAGAACATCATCATGTGACAGAACATCAGCATGTGACAGAACATCATCATGAGACAGAACATCATCATGTGACAGAACATAATCATGTGACAGAACATCATCATGTGACAGAACATTGACATGTGACAGAACATTGACATGTGACAGAACATCATCATGTGACAGACCATCATCATGTGACAGAACATTGACATGTGACAGAACATTGACATGTGACAGAACATTGACATGTGACAGAACATTGACAAGTGACAGAACATTGGCATGTGACAGAACATTGACATGTGACAGATCATTGACATGTGACAGAACATTGACATGTGACAGAACATTGACAAGTGACAGATCATTGACATGTGACAGAACATTGACATGTGACAGAACATTGACACCGAAAGAACAGAGAACACATTACCCCTGTGAAGTTATTGAACACAGAGAGCACATTACCTCTGTGAAGTTATTGAACACAGAGAACACATTACCTCTGTGAAGTTATTGAACACAGAGAACACACTACCTTTGTGAAGTTCTTGAAAACAGAGAATACATTACCTCTGTGACGGAAGTCCTATAATCTTTGCTCTCCTAAACTCGTCTATAAATGCTGCGCTTACACGTGCATCTCTACCAATATTCTCCATTAACTGATCGTACAGGCCCGGAGTGTTCCGACATGATGCCATCAATGTACGAGACGCCGTTTTATTGCAGGTCAGGTAACCAAGGGCAACGGCAGCGGCATTCCTCACCTATGTGACAAACAGTTACCATGACTATATAATAACAAGAGACCCATGACAGAGGTGTGTAAATCAAGTTGATCAACATCAATTAAATTTTTTTCAAATATGGGTCACAATGGTGAGTTATTACTGTGGTGGTGTGTTTTGTCATATTACTGTGGTGGCATGGTTTGCCATATTACTGTGGTGGCATGTTTTGCCATATTACCGTGGTGGTGTGTTTTGCCATATTACTGTGGTGGCGTGTTTTGCCAAATTACTGTGGTGGTGTGTTTTGCCATGTTACTGTGGTGGTGTGTTTTGCCATATTACTGTGGTGGTGTGTTTTGCCATATTAATGTGGTGGCGTGCTTTGCCATATTGTGGTGGTGTGTTTTGCCATATTACTGTGCTGGCGTGGTTTGCCACATTACTGTGCTGGCGTGTTTTGCCATATTACTGTGGTGGTGTGTTTTGCCATATTACTGTGGTGGTGTGTTTTGTCATATTACTGTGGTGGTGTGTTTTGCCATATTTAGGGCTATAGAACTCTAACTTGGTGGGTGTGTACCTTTAAGCCTCCATCCCTATAAGAATTTGGTCAGTCTGGCCTACTTTCTGGATAATTTCTGTCAAATGTGAAATATTCCAAATACGATCAAAATAATCCCATATATGCATATAAAATTTGCATAACAATTGTGTCTATCCATAGTTACCTGATCACTCTCTGAGAAGAGACGCTGCACTAGTTTGACAATAGCACCAGTGGTTACCATGGCATCAGGAATACCTGCCCTCGTGTGTGCGAGGCTGGACAGCAGACTGGACGCTAACACAACAGTGTTGTTATCATCAGAGTCTAGCTTACTGACCAGCAGAGTGACGCCCTGTGCGGTCAGACTGACCTGGTCATTGTCAGTAACCACGCGAGCGAGTACAGTAAGCTGGTAAAACAAGGACAGCTATTATTGAGACACAAATCTCCTGATACAACACATGTGTTTAGGACACAGCATTGCTGATGGAGTGAATGATGAGGCACATTTAGCACACAGCACTGCTGATGGAGTGAATGATGAGGCACATTTAGGACACAGCATTGCTGATGAAGTGAATGATGAGGCACATTTAGCACACAGCATTGCTGATGGAGTGAATGATGAGGCACATTTAGGACACAGCATTGCTGATGGAGTGAATGATGAGGCACATTTAGGACACAGCATTGCTGATGGAGTGAATGATGAGGCACATTTAGCACACAGCATTGCTGATGGAGTGAATGATGAGGCACATTTAGGACACAGCATTGCTGATGGAGTGAATGATGAGGCACATTTAGGACACAGCATTGCTGATGAAGTGAATGATGAGGCACATTTAGCACACAGCATTGCTGATGAAGTGAATGATGAGGCACATTTAGCACACAGCATTGCTGATGAAGTGAATGATGAGGCACATTTAGCACACAGCATTGCTGATGGAGTGAATGATGAGGCACATTTAGGACACAGCATTGCTGATGGAGTGAATGATGAGGCACATTTAGGACACAGCATTGCTGATGAAGTGAATGATGAGGCACATTTAGGACACAGCATTGCTGATGAAGTGAATGATGAGGCACATTTAGCACACAGCATTGCTGATGGAGTGAATGATGAGGCACATTTAGGACACAGCATTGCTGATGAAGTGAATGATGAGGCACATTTAGCACACAGCATTGCTGATGAAGTGAATGATGAGGCACATTTAGCACACAGCATTGCTGATGGAGTGAATGATGAGGCACATTTAGCACACAGCATTGCTGATGAAGTGAATGATGAGGCACATTTAGCACACAGCATTGCTGATGAAGTGAATGATGAGGCACATTTAGCACACAGCATTGCTGATGAAGTGAATGATGAGGCACATTTAGCACACAGCACTGCTGATGGAGTGAATGATGAGGCACATTTAGGACACAGCATTGCTGATGGAGTGAATGATGAGGCACATTTAGCACACAGCATTGCTGATGGAGTGAATGATGAGGCACATTTAGCACACAGCATTGCTGATGAAGTGAATGATGAGGCACATTTAGCACACAGCATTGCTGATGAAGTGAATGATGAGGCACATTTAGCACACAGCATTGCTGATGAAGTGAATGATGAGGCACATTTAGGACACAGCATTGCTGATGGAGTGAATGATGAGGCACATTTAGGACACAGCATTGCTGATGAAGTGAATGATGAGGCACATTTAGCACACAGCATTGCTGATGAAGTGAATGATGAGGCACATTTAGGACACAGCATTGCTGATGAAGTGAATGATGAGGCACATTTAGCACACAGCATTGCTGATGGAGTGAATGATGAGGCACATTTAGCACACAGCATTGCTGATGGAGTGAATGATGAGGCACATTTAGCACACAGCATTGCTGATGGAGTGAATGATGAGGCACATTTAGCACACAGCATTGCTGATGAAGTGAATGATGAGGCACATTTAGCACACAGCATTGCTGATGGAGTGAATGATGAGGCACATTTAGCACACAGCATTGCTGATGAAGTGAATGATGAGGCACATTTAGCACACAGCATTGCTGATGGAGTGAATGATGAGGCACATTTAGCACACAGCATTGCTGATGAAGTGAATGATGAGGCACATTTAGCACACAGCATTGCTGATGAAGTGAATGATGAGGCACATTTAGCACACAGCATTGCTGATGAAGTGAATGATGAGGCACATTTAGGACACAGCATTGCTGATGAAGTGAATGATGAGGCACATTTAGCACACAGCATTGCTGATGAAGTGAATGATGAGGCACATTTAGCACACAGCATTGCTGATGGAGTGAATGATGAGGCACATTTAGCACACAGCATTGCTGATGGAGTGAATGATGAGGCACATTTAGCACACAGCATTGCTGATGAAGTGAATGATGAGGCACATTTAGCACACAGCATTGCTGATGGAGTGAATGATGAGGCACATTTAGCACACAGCATTGCTGATGAAGTGAATGATGAGGCACATTTAGCACACAGCATTGCTGATGGAGTGAATGATGAGGCACATTTAGCACACAGCATTGCTGATGGAGTGAATGATGAGGCACATTTAGCACACAGCATTGCTGATGGAGTGAATGATGAGGCACATTTAGCACACAGCATTGCTGATGGAGTGAATGATGAGGCACATTTAGCACACAGCATTGCTGATGAAGTGAATGATGAGGCACATTTAGCACACAGCATTGCTGATGGAGTGAATGATGAGGCACATTTAGCACACAGCATTGCTGATGGAGTGAATGATGAGGCACATTTAGCACACAGCATTGCTGATGGAGTGAATGATGAGGCACATTTAGCACACAGCATTGCTGATGGAGTGAATGATGAGGCACATTTAGCACACAGCATTGCTGATGAAGTGAATGATGAGGCACATTTAGCACACAGCATTGCTGATGAAGTGAATGATGAGGCACATTTAGCACACAGCATTGCTGATGAAGTGAATGATGAGGCACATTTAGGACACAGCATTGCTGATGAAGTGAATGATGAGGCACATTTAGCACACAGCATTGCTGATGGAGTGAATGATGAGGCACATTTAGCACACAGCATTGCTGATGGAGTGAATGATGAGGCACATTTAGCACACAGCATTGCTGATGGAGTGAATGATGAGGCACATTTAGCACACAGCATTGCTGATGAAGTGAATGATGAGGCACATTTAGCACACAGCATTGCTGATGGAGTGAATGATGAGGCACATTTAGCACACAGCATTGCTGATGAAGTGAATGATGAGGCACATTTAGCACACAGCATTGCTGATGGAGTGAATGATGAGGCACATTTAGCACACAGCATTGCTGATGAAGTGAATGATGAGGCACATTTAGCACACAGCATTGCTGATGAAGTGAATGATGAGGCACATTTAGCACACAGCATTGCTGATGAAGTGAATGATGAGGCACATTTAGGACACAGCATTGCTGATGAAGTGAATGATGAGGCACATTTAGGACACAGCATTGCTGATGAAGTGAATGATGAGGCACATTTAGCACACAGCATTGCTGATGAAGTGAATGATGAGGCACGTTTAGCACACAGCATTGCTGATGAAGTGAATGATGAGGCACATTTAGGACACAGCATTGCTGATGAAGTGAATGATGAGGCACGTTTAGCACACAGCATTGCTGATGAAGTGAATGATGAGGCACATTTAGCACACAGCATTGCTGATGAAGTGAATGATGAGGCACATTTAGGACACAGCATTGCTGATGAAGTGAATGATGAGGCACATTTAGGACACAGCATTGCTGATGAAGTGAATGATGAGGCACATTTAGGACACAGCATTGCTGATGAAGTGAATGATGAGGCACATTTAGGACACAGCATTGCTGATGAAGTGAATGATGAGGCACATTTAGGACACAGCATTGCTGATGAAGTGAATGATGAGGCACATTTAGGACACAGCATTGCTGATGAAGTGAATGATGAGGCACATTTAGGACACAGCATTGCTGATGAAGTGAATGATGAGGCACATTTAGGACACAGCATTGCTGATGAAGTGAATGATGAGGCACATTTAGCACACAGCATTGCTGATGAAGTGAATGATGAGGCACATTTAGCACACAGCATTGCTGATGAAGTGAATGATGAGGCACATTTAGGACACAGCATTGCTGATGAAGTGAATGATGAGGCACATTTAGGACACAGCATTGCTGATGAAGTGAATGATGAGGCACATTTAGGACACAGCATTGCTGATGAAGTGAATGATGAGGCACATTTAGGACACAGCATTGCTGATGAAGTGAATGATGAGGCACATTTAGCACACAGCATTGCTGATGAAGTGAATGATGAGGCACATTTAGGACACAGCATTGCTGATGAAGTGAATGATGAGGCACATTTAGCACACAGCATTGCTGATGAAGTGAATGATGAGGCACATTTAGCACACAGCATTGCTGATGAAGTGAATGATGAGGCACATTTAGCACACAGCATTGCTGATGAAGTGAATGATGAGGCACATTTAGCACACAGCATTGCTGATGAAGTGAATGATGAGGCACATTTAGCACACAGCATTGCTGATGAAGTGAATGATGAGGCACATTTAGCACACAGCATTGCTGATGAAGTGAATGATGAGGCACATTTAGCACACAGCATTGCTGATGAAGTGAATGATGAGGCACATTTAGCACACAGCATTGCTGATGAAGTGAATGATGAGGCACATTTAGCACACAGCATTGCTGATGGAGTGAATGATGAGGCACATTTAGCACACAGCATTGCTGATGGAGTGAATGATGAGGCACATTTAGCACACAGCATTGCTGATGAAGTGAATGATGAGGCACATTTAGCACACAGCATTGCTGATGAAGTGAATGATGAGGCACATTTAGCACACAGCATTGCTGATGGAGTGAATGATGAGGCACATTTAGCACACAGCATTGCTGATGAAGTGAATGATGAGGCACATTTAGCACACAGCATTGCTGATGAAGTGAATGATGAGGCACATTTAGCACACAGCATTGCTGATGAAGTGAATGATGAGGCACATTTAGCACACAGCATTGCTGATGAAGTGAATGATGAGGCACATTTAGCACACAGCATTGCTGATGAAGTGAATGATGAGGCACATTTAGCACACAGCATTGCTGATGAAGTGAATGATGAGGCACATTTAGCACACAGCATTGCTGATGAAGTGAATGATGAGGCACATTTAGCACACAGCATTGCTGATGAAGTGAATGATGAGGCACATTTAGCACACAGCACTGCTGATGAAGTGAATGATGAGGCACATTTAGCACACAGCATTGCTGATGAAGTGAATGATGAGGCACATTTAGCACACAGCATTGCTGATGAAGTGAATGATGAGGCACATTTAGCACACAGCATTGCTGATGAAGTGAATGATGAGGCACATTTAGCACACAGCATTGCTGATGAAGTGAATGATGAGGCACATTTAGCACACAGCATTGCTGATGAAGTGAATGATGAGGCACATTTAGCACACAGCATTGCTGATGAAGTGAATGATGAGGCACATTTAGCACACAGCATTGCTGATGAAGTGAATGATGAGGCACATTTAGCACACAGCATTGCTGATGAAGTGAATGATGAGGCACATTTAGCACACAGCATTGCTGATGAAGTGAATGATGAGGCACATTTAGCACACAGCATTGCTGATGAAGTGAATGATGAGGCACATTTAGGACACAGCATTGCTGATGAAGTGAATGATGAGGCACATTTAGCACACAGCATTGCTGATGAAGTGAATGATGAGGCACATTTAGCACACAGCATTGCTGATGAAGTGAATGATGAGGCACATTTAGCACACAGCATTGCTGATGAAGTGAATGATGAGGCACATTTAGCACACAGCATTGCTGATGAAGTGAATGATGAGGCACATTTAGGACACAGCATTGCTGATGAAGTGAATGATGAGGCACATTTAGCACACAGCATTGCTGATGAAGTGAATGATGAGGCACATTTAGGACACAGCATTGCTGATGAAGTGAATGATGAGGCACATTTAGGACACAGCATTGCTGATGAAGTGAATGATGAGGCACATTTAGGACACAGCATTGCTGATGAAGTGAATGATGAGGCACATTTAGGACACAGCATTGCTGATGAAGTGAATGATGAGGCACATTTAGGACACAGCATTGCTGATGAAGTGAATGATGAGGCACATTTAGGACACAGCATTGCTGATGAAGTGAATGATGAGGAACATTTAGGACACAGCATTGCTGATGAAGTGAATGATGAGGCACATTTAGCACACAGCATTGCTGATGAAGTGAATGATGAGGAACATTTAGCACACAGCATTGCTGATGAAGTGAATGATGAGGCACATTTAGCACACAGCATTGCTGATGAAGTGAATGATGAGGCACATTTAGCACACAGCATTGCTGATGAAGTGAATGATGAGGCACATTTAGCACACAGCATTGCTGATGAAGTGAATGATGAGGCACATTTAGCACACAGCATTGCTGATGAAGTGAATGATGAGGCACATTTAGCACACAGCATTGCTGATGAAGTGAATGATGAGGCACATTTAGCACACAGCATTGCTGATGAAGTGAATGATGAGGCACATTTAGCACACAGCATTGCTGATGAAGTGAATGATGAGGCACATTTAGGACACAGCATTGCTGATGAAGTGAATGATGAGGCACATTTAGGACACAGCATTGCTGATGAAGTGAATGATGAGGCACATTTAGCACACAGCATTGCTGATGAAGTGAATGATGAGGCACATTTAGGACACAGCATTGCTGATGAAGTGAATGATGAGGCACATTTAGGACACAGCATTGCTGATGAAGTGAATGATGAGGCACATTTAGGACACAGCATTGCTGATGAAGTGAATGATGAGGCACATTTAGGACACAGCATTGCTGATGAAGTGAATGATGAGGCACATTTAGGACACAGCATTGCTGATGAAGTGAATGATGAGGCACATTTAGGACACAGCATTGCTGATGAAGTGAATGATGAGGCACATTTAGGACACAGCATTGCTGATGAAGTGAATGATGAGGCACATTTAGCACACAGCATTGCTGATGAAGTGAATGATGAGGCACATTTAGCACACAGCATTGCTGATGAAGTGAATGATGAGGCACATTTAGGACACAGCATTGCTGATGAAGTGAATGATGAGGCACATTTAGGACACAGCATTGCTGATGAAGTGAATGATGAGGCACATTTAGCACACAGCATTGCTGATGAAGTGAATGATGAGGCACATTTAGGACACAGCATTGCTGATGAAGTGAATGATGAGGCACATTTAGCACACAGCATTGCTGATGAAGTGAATGATGAGGCACATTTAGGACACAGCATTGCTGATGAAGTGAATGATGAGGCACATTTAGCACACAGCATTGCTGATGAAGTGAATGATGAGGCACATTTAGGACACAGCATTGCTGATGAAGTGAATGATGAGGCACATTTAGCACACAGCATTGCTGATGAAGTGAATGATGAGGCACATTTAGGACACAGCATTGCTGATGAAGTGAATGATGAGGCACATTTAGCACACAGCATTGCTGATGAAGTGAATGATGAGGCACATTTAGGACACAGCATTGCTGATGAAGTGAATGATGAGGCACATTTAGCACACAGCATTGCTGATGAAGTGAATGATGAGGCACATTTAGGACACAGCATTGCTGATGAAGTGAATGATGAGGCACATTTAGCACACAGCATTGCTGATGAAGTGAATGATGAGGCACATTTAGGACACAGCATTGCTGTGGGCTGCCTCCTTATAAACACATTAACTCTTTAATGGACAAATTTGCTCAAGAAAATTACATTATTTGCTTTTTGGATGTCGATTTTAGAGCCATGAGAAGACTATTTTTGAAAAATGTACCACTGGAATGACTGGCTCGGTTACCAGTTTCAGTGTTAAATTTCCCAAAAAGAGCATTGCAGAGAGTCATTTTGGCTGATTGACACATGTTTAAAGTGTTAATGGAATCACAACATTTGCTGACTGAATGTCCATTTGCAGTCCATGCTACTACTACTTTTGAAAATTTACCAATGGAATGACTGGCTCGGTTATCAAGCCAGTTATTCTAGTTGTAATTTTCAAAGCTATCCTCATTCCTCAAGTCCACTGCCACGGCCGTTTTTGGCCGCCTTCAAGCCTGAAAGGGTTATGCTGTAGCAATTCAACAGCACAAAGCTTAAACACACTCACCATCCCCGCTTTTGTCACATTTTAATAAGTTTTCCGATTTTCTGATTTTCTGATTTTTTTTTGATTTTCCAGATTTCTTTGGATCCCGTCAAAGGTTGTGGAAGGCTAGTGTATGATCACAGCCTTTCTTGTGTTATAATCTGAACACTAGATGGCCTGCATCCTGCGTGTTCAGCCTTTTAGTTTTTCTGCATATTGATCACACATGTGCGGCAGTCACAAAATAAGGATTTCTTAAAATGTCTATTGAAAACTGTAAAGTTCTTCTAATTCTTGAAAAGGAGGCAAATCATACAGAAATACCATGTAAAAGTACGGAAGAAACTTTCAAATCATTTTAATTTTGATCTAAACTGAATTAAATGATGATATAAAACAATTCTGTAAAGTTTTGTTGAGACTGAATAAAAAATGAGAAATTAATAGAACATTGAAAAACTTTAACATCTTTAAGTCCACAATAAACCAAGTCTAACCCACGCAAAAATATGGAAACAATTTGACAAGCCATATCCTTATGATGGAGTCAGGATTGCAATGATGGCATAGAACAAATCTGTATAGTTTTGTTGTGATCGGGTAAGCCCTTGACGATTTACATGTCCTTTGAAAAAACCTTTACTTAATTCTTGATGCAAAATAAGCTACCGTAAGTCCAAAGCCCATAAAATATGGAAAAAATTAGAAAATCATTTTATTTATGATGTAGACCAGGGCCTGGTTTCACGAAGCTTCTTAAGTCACGTAATTTGCTTAGCTCGTAGTTTTTTTTCTTAATCCCCTACAAATGCGTTTCCATAAAAACCGTAAGCTCAAAACTACACAATATTTAAAACAAAAACGTAATTTTCTTAAGACTTGTATAGAGCAGTCTTAAGTTCAAAACTAGTCAGATAAATATGGCCGTCTTGAGAAACAACATTCAATAGAAGTCATGATTCGCCCTATTATTCAAGAATCGGCAGAATCCGTTTGACATATATTATGCACATAAAATACCGTCCCAGTATCGTTCATGCCATTAACTATCCTTTTTCAGCCGATTTAGAAAGACCAACAAAGCGATCTATAACAAGGCATTTTTAACGTCGTAATCAATGCTATTTTAGTATTAATGAACATCCAATTATGATGCCATAATAGTGAAACATCACAGGTATAGTCAGTCATAGTCCAGGCAAGTTCTTGTTGCATTTCCCCGACGTTAAAGAGGATATTTAACTATGCTACAAATCTATTCACTCATGCTTTTCACTGGTATAGTGGCATATGAAATAAATAAACTATACTATAGACTCTAATAGTAATTTAAATGCGTAGACGATACCACTGTTACTGATGTAGTCCCCCTGGTTATCAGGGTAATTCTAACCATGTTAGCCGCACCTCCGAATTAGTAATCATTTCACAAATTAATCAATTAAATTTGAGCATTTTGATTCGCGTAAAAACAAATAAATTCTAAAAAACATCAAACTATATATAGTAGAGTTCCTGTCGGATTATTTGTCTGGCTTATCCACCACTTTCCCACCTCTGTTAGACTTAATTACCCAATCACAAATCCCCCATCACTTTTATCAGCTTTGACCTTTTTGGCCCCGCACCTACCCCATGTATAACAATTTTGGTTGGAGTTCAACAAATGGTTTCACAGGAGAAAGGGTGATAGAAGGAATGCTTATGATATTTTATGGTTTGATCCCGTTCCCAACACGCACATCCACACACTCTCCCCCCCCCACCTCATGGGATGCAGCGCGCAATAAATACATGTATATTTATATTTGCATAAATCACAAATGAGCGTCATCAAAATCTAATCTGTTTGACTTAAAATATTCTATAAATGTATAATTGACAGGAACTATTTCTTAGACAGTGGTCCAAAACTGCGTGAAAAAAATTATAATATATTTATAACAAACAAATCGCTGAAACACCGAGAAGAATTATGTTTATTTGCAATTGTGTGTTATACCAGTATTGATTGGTGCAATGTCGTAATGTTCTGGATGGCTCAATGATAATAAACAGCGCATACGTCATCCGACAGCTATGAGAGGTGTGAGAGCATGGTCAAGTTCGACCCCCAACCATAGTTAGCTATAGCTAACTAGAATAACAGTCGAACTTCAAATAGTTAACTAGCTAATCAACTATAGTCAACCGAGCACCCGACCTTGGTTCAGATGGTTAGTGCGATATTTGCGTAAATTTCAAAATGGTGGACACCGATCGCTTGCCATGAATAAATGCATATAAAAGTGTAAATATTTCACTAAATAGCTTAAAATTATGCTTTCCCATTGTATGTTAATGTTCCCAAGCCCATATTCCTTCCCACTTTATGCCACATGGACTCTACTAGGTAATGATGGGTGATGACCAATATAAATCATATAGAAAAAGCTTCACCTGACTGAAAGCACCTGTTTATCAGAGCCGTGGTAAAATTTAGATTTGCATCATAGTATAGGCTTGTACCCGACTCCCCATCCCTTCTCTTGCGATTCCTTGCTTAAGAGTTTGCTAAGCTAAGCAAATCACGTTTTGAGCTTAGCGCGTTTCGAGAAACACCTTAAGATTTTTTGCTCAGCTCAGCAAATTTGTTTTGCTTACGTTATAAAACTTAAGTTTCGTGAAACCGGGCCCAGATTCAATGATGCTATAGATCAAATCCGTAAAAGTGTATTAAGATCTGATAAGGGCATGATGAATTAAATGTTAATTGAAAATCTTTAACATTTACTTCAGTCTTGGTGCAAAATAAGCTAAGCCCAAACCACGTAAAAATTTGGAAAAAATTTGAAAATTATTTTGGATGCAATGATGATATAGAATAAATCTGTAATGTTTTATTGAGATCGGATAAGCCCTTGATGAATTAAATGTACATTGAAAAAAATGTAACATTTATCTGCATGGCATTTAGATTACTATGTCCAGCCATCCTATGCTTCGCATAGGGCTCGACAAAAATTGGGCAAAAAGTTTCCGAGATATGCATAGAGCCCGAATTTGATCCGATCCAGATCTGGGTTCTTTTATCTGGATTATGAACAAAATCTGGAAATCCTCTTGCACGCCAAGTTCTTTCCTTGTGTTAAAATTTGAGCCAAATCGGATTAGCAGTTTTTGAGATACAGGTGCAGATGGACAGATGGACGAATGCACACACAGATGCCGATGCACACAGACAGACCAGATTACAATGCCCTCTACCCTTACAAGGTGAGCATAATTATCA
Organism: Chaetoderma sp. LZ-2023a; assembly: GCA_034401795.1. Lineage (NCBI taxonomy): Eukaryota > Metazoa > Mollusca > Caudofoveata > Chaetodermatida > Chaetodermatidae > Chaetoderma > Chaetoderma sp. LZ-2023a. The sequence continues at coordinate 83,372,938 of CM067365.1, forward strand.
GTTCCTATTCCAGGTGATTGCTGTACCATCAAAGCTGCATAAAGGATACTATGGGGAACAAATGTGCTCACTAATAACAGGTGATTGTTGTACCATCAAAGCTGCATAATGGATACTATGGGGAACAGATGTGCCTCACTAATAACAGGTGATTGTTGTACCATCAAAGCTGCATAATGGATACGATGGGGAACAGATGTGCCTCACTAATAACAGGTGATTGTTGTAACATCAAAGCTGCATAATGGATACTATGGGGAACAGATGTGCCTCACTAATAACAGGTGATTGTTGTACCATCAAAGCTGCATAATGGATACTATGGGGAACAGATGTGCTCACTAATAACAGGTGATTGTTGTAACATCAAAGCTGCATAATGGATACTATGGGGAACAGATGTGGTCAGTAATAACAGGTGATTGTTGTAACATCAAAGCTGCATAATGGATACTATGGGGAACAGATGTGCTCACTAATAACAGGTGATTGTTGTAACATCAAAGCTGCATAATGGATACTATGGGGAACAGATGTGCCTCACTAATAACAGGTGATTGTTGTACCATCAAAGCTGCATAATGAATACTATGGGGAACAAATGTGCTCACTAATAACAGGTGATTGTTGTACCATCAAAGCTGCATAATCGATACTATGGGGAACAGATGTGGTCACTAATAACAGGTGATTGCTGTACCATCAAAGCTGCATAATGGATACTATGGGGAACAAATTTGCTCACTAATAACAGGTGATTGCTGTACCATCAAAGCTGCCTAATGGATACTATGGGGAACACATGTGATCACTAATAACAGGTGATTGCTGTACCATCAAAGCTGCATAATGGATACTATGGAGAACACATGTGGTCACTAATAACAGGTGATTGCTGTACCATCAAAGCTGCATAATGGATACTATGGGGAACAAATTTGCTCACTAATAACAGGTGATTGTTGTACCATCAAAGCTGCATAATGGATACTATGGGGAACACATGTGGTCACTAATAACAGGTGATTGCTGTACCATCAAAGCTGCATAATGGATACTATGGGGAACAAATTTGCTCACTAATAACAGGTGATTGCTGTACCATCAAATCTGCATAATGGATACTATGGGGAACACATGTGATCACTAATAACAGGTGATTGTTGTACCATCAAAGCTGCATAATGGATACTATGGGGAACAGATGTGCTCACTAATAACAGGTGATTGCTGTACCATCAAAGCTGCATAATGGATACTATGGGGAACACATATGATCACTAATAACAGGTGATTCTTGTACCATCAAAGCTGCATAATGGATACTATGGGGAACAGATGTGCTCACTAATAACAGGTGATTGTTGTACCATCAAAGCTGCATAATGGATACTATGGGGAACAGATGTGGTCACTAATAACAGGTGATTGTTGTACCATCAAAGCTGCATAATGGATACTATGGGGAACAGATGTGCTCACTAATAACAGGTGATTGTTGTAACATCAAAGCTGCATAATGGATACTATGGGGAACAGATGTGCTCACTAATAACAGGTGATTGTTGTAACATCAAAGCTGCATAATGGATACTATGGGGAACAGATGTGGTCAGTAATAACAGGTGATTGTTGTAACATCAAAGCTGCATAATGGATACTATGGGGAACAGATGTGCTCACTAATAACAGGTGATTGTTGTAACATCAAAGCTGCATAATGGATACTATGGGGAACAGATGTGCCTCACTAATAACAGGTGATTGTTGTACCATCAAAGCTGCATAATGAATACTAAGGGGAACAAATGTGCTCACTAATAACAGGTGATTGTTGTACCATCAAAGCTGCATAATCGATACTATGGGGAACAGATGTGGTCACTAATAACAGGTGATTGCTGTACCATCAAAGCTGCATAATGGATACTATGGGGAACAAATTTGCTCACTAATAACAGGTGATTGTTGTACCATCAAAGCTGCATAATGGATACTATGGGGAACACATGTGGTCACTAATAACAGGTGATTGCTGTACCATCAAAGCTGCATAATGGATACTATGGGGAACAAATTTGCTCACTAATAACAGGTGATTGCTGTACCATCAAAGCTGCATAATGGATACTATGGGGAACACATGTGATCACTAATAACAGGTGATTGTTGTACCATCAAAGCTGCATAATGGATACTATGGGGAACAGATGTGCTCACTAATAACAGGTGATTGCTGTACCATCAAAGCTGCATAATGGATACTATGGGGAACAGATGTGGTCACTAATAACAGGTGATTGCTGTACCATCAAAGCTGCATAATGGATACTATGGGGAACAAATTTGCTCACTAATAACAGGTGATTGCTGTACCATCAAAGCTGCATAATGGATACTATGGGGAACAGATGTGCTCACTAATAACAGGTGATTGCTGTACCATCAAAGCTGCATAATGGATACTATGGGGAACACATGTGATCACTAATAACAGGTGATTGTTGTACCATCAAAGCTGCATAATGGATACTATTGGGAACAGATGTGCTCACTAATAACAGGTGAGTGTTGTACCATCAAAGCTGCATAATGGATACTATGGGGAACAGATGTGCTCACTAATAACAGGTGATTGTTGTACCATCAAAGCTGTATAATGGATACTATGGGGAACAGATGTGGTCACTAATAACAAGTGATTGCTGTACCATCAAAGCTGCATAATGGATACTATGGGGAACAAATTTGCTCACTAATAACAGGTGATTGCTGTACCATCAAAGCTGCATAATGGATACTATGGGGAACAGATGTGCTCACTAATAACAGGTGATTGCTGTACCATCAAAGCTGCATAATGGATACTATGGGGAACACATGTGATCACTAATAACAGGTGATTGTTGTACCATCAAAGCTGCATAATGGATACTATGGGGAACAGATGTGGTCACTAATAACAAGTGATTGCTGTACCATCAAAGCTGCATAATGGATACTATGGGGAACAAATGTGCTCACTAATAACAGGTGATTGTTGTAACATCAAAGCTGCATAATGGATACTATGGGGAACAGATGTGGTCACTAATAACAGGTGATTGCTGTACCATCAAAGCTGCATAATGGATACTATGGGGAACAAATTTGCTCACTAATAACAGGTGATTGTTGTAACATCAAAGCTGCATAATGGATACTATGGGGAACAGATGTGCTCACTAATAACAGGTGATTGTTGTACCATCAAAGCTGCATAATGGATACTATGGGGAACAGATGTGCCCACTAATAACAGGTGATTGTTGTAACATCAAAGCTGCATAATGGATACTATGGGGAACACATGTGGTCACTAATAACAGGTGATTGCTGTACCATCAAAGCTGCATAATGGATACTATGGGGAACAGATGTGCTCACTAATAACAGGTGATTGCTGTACCATCAAAGCTGCATAATGGATACTATGGGGAACAGATGTGCTCACTAATAACAGGTGATTGTTGTAACATCAAAGCTGCATAATGGATACTATGGGGAACAGATGTGGTCAGTAATAACAGGTGATTGTTGTAACATCAAAGCTGCATAATGGATACTATGGGGAACAGATGTGCTCACTAATAACAGGTGATTGTTGTAACATCAAAGCTGCATAATGGATACTATGGGGAACAGATGTGCCTCACTAATAACAGGTGATTGTTGTACCATCAAAGCTGCATAATGAATACTATGGGGAACAAATGTGCTCACTAATAACAGGTGATTGTTGTACCATCAAAGCTGCATAATCGATACTATGGGGAACAGATGTGGTCACTAATAACAGGTGATTGCTGTACCATCAAAGCTGCATAATGGATACTATGGGGAACAAATTTGCTCACTAATAACAGGTGATTGCTGTACCATCAAAGCTGCATAATGGATACTATGGGGAACAGATGTGCTCACTAATAACAGGTGATTGCTGTACCATCAAAGCTGCATAATGGATACTATGGGGAACACATGTGATCACTAATAACAGGTGATTGTTGTACCATCAAAGCTGCATAATGGATACTATGGGGAACAGATGTGCTCACTAATAACAGGTGAGTGTTGTACCATCAAAGCTGCATAATGGATACTATGGGGAACAGATGTGCTCACTAATAACAGGTGATTGTTGTACCATCAAAGCTGCATAATGAATACTATGGGGAACAGATGTGGTCACTAATAACAAGTGATTGCTGTACCATCAAAGCTGCATAATGGATACTATGGGGAACAAATTTGCTCACTAATAACAGGTGATTGCTGTACCATCAAAGCTGCATAATGGATACTATGGGGAACACATGTGGTCACTAATAACAGGTGATTGTTGTACCATCAAAGCTGCATAATGGATACTATGGGGAACAGATGTGGTCACTAATAACAGGTGATTGCTGTACCATCAAAGCTGCATAATGGATACTATGGGGAACAAATGTGCTCACTAATAACAGGTGATTGTTGTACCATCAAAGCTGCATAATGGATACTATGGGGAACACATGTGGTCACTAATAACAGGTGATTGCTGTACCATCAAAGCTGCATAATGGATACTATGGGGAACAGATGTGCTCATTAATAACAGGTGATTGTTGTACCATCAAAGCTGCATAATGGATACAATGGGCCACAGATGTGGTCACTAAAAACTGGTGGTTAATAAAAACACTACAAAACCTCTCTATACTGGACACAGTATGGGTCATCAAGATGTGGTCATCACAGACTGGCAGAGACGCTAAGGTAAAATCAAGGTGAATACCATCCATCATAGTTCTTGAATGGGATTGCCTGACTAATCTTATCCACAATTCTCTTGTTAAGAATTGTTGCTTTTTTTGTCTCAACAAGGAAATTGTGGATAGGATTAATCAGGATGTAGGCATGTGCGATTACGTGATTAAATCGAAAATTGCGATTATGTTTTAAATCGTGAATTTATATAATTAACAAGAGTTTTAATGAAACTCAACATATGCCCGCAGGCATACTTGTTTGAGGATTGCTAATTATGAACAGCTTGTCTTTGATAATTGACACTTTGTCTATCCCTAAAACAGCTGCTGAACAAAAAATTTTGAGTATATGTTCAAAACTCTTCGAGATCTGGACCGGACAAGAAAATTGTGACTAATTTTTGCTTTTCAAGGGAGATAACTCTGGCGAATATTGGCAGACTTTTCTGAAGGGAAATCATGACACTTCGTCTATCCCTAACACATATGTTGAAAATTGTGAGTGTAGGTTCAACTCTTCGAGATCTGCTCCGGACAAGAAAATTTTGACAAATTTCAGCTTTTCAGGGGAGATAACTCGGGCAAATATAGCCAGATTTTGGTGAAATGAAATCATTGCACTTCGTCTATCCCTACCACATTTGTTAAAAAAAACTGTGAGTGTAGGTTCAACTCTTCGAGATTTTCTCCGGACATGAAAATTTGGACAAATTTTAACTTTTCAGGGGTGATAACTTGGGCAAATATGGCCGGATTTTGCCGAAACGAAATCATTGCACTTCATCTATCCCCAACACATGTTAAAAAAATTGTGAGTATAGGTTCAAAACTGCTCGAGATCTGCTCCGGACAAGAAATGAGATGGAGGGACACATGGACGTACGACAGATGGACGGAATGAACCGATGTTGCAAGCGCCATCACATAATATGACCCTGCTCACGCGGGCATGTAAAAATTAATTAATCGAATAATCGCAAGTATTTTCTATTGCGTAAAATATTTCAAAACCTAACTTTGAATTACTTTTTAATTCGATCTGTTATGAAAAATTACATTTTGCTTACTGAATGTATGCCCCTTTGCCGGGCAAGAGAAAACTATTTTTGAAAATGTATCACTGGAATGCCCAGTTCCAGAATCGAGCCAGGCATTCCAGTGATACATTTTCAAAAACAGTTTTCTCTTGCCCTGCAAAGGGGCATACATTCAGTAAGCAAAATGTAATTTTTCATGACAGATCGAATTAAAAAGTAATTCAAAGTTAGGTTTTGAAATATTTTACGCAATAGAAAATACTTGCGATTATTCGATTAATTAATTTTTACATGCCCGCGTGAGCAGGGTCATATTATGTGATGGCGCTCGCAGCATCGGTTCATTCCGTCCATCTGTCATACGTCCATGTGTCCCTCCAGAGCCCTTGCCCTGCAAATTGACTTTTCTAAACACCATTGCAATTTTCGTCATTGATATTCGTCTGTTATTATGTCTTGGTAATTTCTATCCAAGCTGATTAATCAAGTAATCACAATTATTTCTTACTCATCGATCGCAATAACTCAAAGCTATAATCGCACAAACCTATCAGGATGTCCCTTGAAAGTAATAAGTCCTATAATAAACCTAAGTAAGATGAGCCATACAAGAACATGTACATATAATACATCCTATAATAAAACTAAGTAAGATGAGGCATAGTCCATATATGAAGTGAGTTCTATAATAAGCCTAAGTAAGATGAGCCATAGTTCATGTATGAAGTGAGTTCTATAATAAGCCTAAGTTCCATAATACCTGAAAAGCTGAATAGCACTGAAATGCTTCGTTGTCTGACATGAGGAATGGTAGGAACATAGCGTAGCTGACACCGCCCGCTTCACGGATCTCATACTGCTGTGGGATATTGTTGAAGGCAAAGATTGCTAAAGCCATGCCAGCCTTCAGATGGATCTCCTGTCACAGAATGGATAATGATGATTAGAAAAATAAGGCCATGGATGAGTTCCCGCCTTAATGATAAACTCAGCAGAAACTGGCTTCTACAGCGTTCTTGAAACAGATTCATTGGCAAGACAATTTTTTTTAAATTTCTAACTACAATGGCTGGTTAGAAAAACCGAGTCAGTGAATCTAGTGGTAAAACTATGAAAAGTAGCTTTCTTGCTCTGTAAACGTACATTCACTAAATACAAACCTGGACTTTCTTAAAGGAAATGATCAGGGAACTAACATATGCTCTTCAATGAAAGCTTTATATAATAATCACCCTATACCCACCAGTAAAAAACAGGAATAAATCAGAATAATTAGAAAAAATAGTTAAATACCATTTATGTGACTCTGGCGAGACCCAATTAATTATTGACGCAGCTGGACCTATGCCCTCTGGTGTATGCAGAGCAAATAAATAATACCTGATCTAAGCTGATTAGCCACTACTTCCTGCAGGTAAAATACTGTCTAGTTTTAAAACAATTTGACTGAAAGCCATAATTGTTTCCAGAGACGGGCTTCTACATTCAGTCACAACAAATTAAAAACTTTTCAGTGGGCATCATATTGTCACCTTGCAAACTAGCAGTGTATTTTGAAAACATTTTGACCGAAACTTGTTACTTCCACCCGAAAAGTGACTTTCAAAAACAACGTTCTTAAAGGATCAATAGTGAATTATCAATAGCGAGTTAATTGCTCTACATCAGCATCCATAAAGAATACTATTCATACTGCTTACAAAACTATATTCAGATGTGCTTTCATTATATTCAGGTAGGCCTATGTGGTACACTTGCTCACACAGTTGACATACAGCGGAGTGAGAAGCACCAGCTTGGTCACTACTTGGCTCCATGTTAAGCACTCCTAGATTTAGTAAATGCTTTTTCTCAAATAATCCCAATTCATTTCCATTGTTACCCATGGTAGTTTATTTAATATTGTATGAAATTACCAATAAACATCATTTGTTATTTCCCTTGTACCTTCGTTTAACCCTTACCACTCTGATGTCAATATTCTATCTTTTCTTGCGTCAATAGCAAACAAACTGCTGTACATTTTTAAACAATTTTGGTGGAAGACCTTGCTGTCTACGACAGCACCATCTCCCACCTAATTTGTTGAAAAATCAGGGGTGTAAATTTGTGGCGAACGGCTGAACGCGTTCGCGTGGAGGTTACGCAAACACGATTTTAGGAGACCTATATCCGCTCTCCATAAAATACCTATTTTTGTTCGCCACAAAAAATTCAGCACAGTAGGCTCTCTATTTACTAAGAACACTTAGTATATTAATTGTTTTCATATGATAGACATAATAGTTACATGAAATAATTGATTTGTGTCATCAAAATATGTTCGCCGAACGGCATTTTGTTGCGTCAGACTTGCGGGTTATGGTGAGTCCCGCAAGTCCGCCACAATAAAATGCGTAACCAGCTCTAAGGAATTTAGTAGATAGCATGACCCTTCTTAGCTTGTACGCTTTAAACTGACTATTTACTGGAAATGTGATTTACTGGAAATAAGAGTTACTATGCACCGGTTTTCCTGACATATAGACCTGTTTTCTCGGTCGCTCCAAAGTAATGAACCACTTAAATATCGGGTGGTATTACTCTCGGAACCTTCCAGTAATAATATATTGGGTCATATAACCCATCAAAGTGGGCACTAAGATATTGCTTTACTGCATTTAAAAGTGGCACAGTGACTAGATTTTTTGTTCCACCATTATCCATCAATGTTGATCGTGAGAGTCGCACAGAGATTGGTTGATATAAATCATGTGATTAATTCGTTATGAATGACAACGAGTCACGTGATCAAAATTTTACTATGATAGTAATTTTTCATTCATGCCTAATGACATCGGATGGCCTGCGAGCCAATCATAAAATATGACTGCGCATTATCGATTATTATTAACTAAGACTGCGCGGCTGCGTGAGACATTTCTCATTACTGGTGAATTGGGCAGACAAAGCCCACCCACCCCCCACCTCTAGGCTGATTCGTGACAATTTTTATTGTTCAAATTAGTAACCGGGATCATGTCTTTCTGTAAGAATGGAATGTTTATGTTACCGGACAGCTGTACCAGAGCTGATAATGCAATCTACTGGCCATTGACAGATAGAAATAGCGCTAGAAAAATATTTCTTCCAAAAATAACAAGTTGCCCAGGAGTGCAACCGATACACTAGACAGCATATCTATCTCTACCAGCAACTAATATAGGTACTGGGAAGGGAGGCCTACAGTTATATCTACATTCATGGGACCAACTTTGTCTCAAAAGGGTCTAAATTTATAAATCAATTTTGGGGTGAGTTATTTGTTTAAGTGAGGGATATGGCTGGCAATTCAATCTTGTATACATACGAGAGTGGCTTGCCCGCCATATTTTTCACTTTCCCCGGGCAAGCGTTAAGCACAGGCCTTTGAATTTTTGTCCATCCATCCCTCTACCACATATCCCCCCTACTATATATAATATACACAAGGTATAAAACCTTCATCTGGGGGCACCATTGTCAGAAAGCTGATTGGTTGGTTTGTTGTAAAAAAATCTGGTGACATCGCGGTTCTGACTACAAACCAACCAATCGGCTTTCTGACAATGGCGCTCACAGATGAAGGTTTCATACCGTGTGTATATTATCTATAGTAGGGGGCATATGTGGTAGAGGGATGGATGGACAAAAATTCAAAGGCCTGTGCGTTAATTTCATCATCATCATCATCATCATCATCATATTCTCGGGACATAAGCCACTAGAATACTGCGGTATTACACGTTATCGTATGCACAATATCATGTTCTATCTGCCACTCACCATTCAAGTCCAATATTATTTATTTCATGATTTAGTACAGATTTACTGCTGACCGGGTTGCCTATATATTAGTAGGTTACCATGGGTTGCCAAAGGTTACCATGGGTTACCTATTGCGTAACCTACCATGAGGTTGCCATGTGCATTTGCGAACCATACTGTAGGTTAGCATAAAACATCTAACTTTACACCCCTGAAAATGAACACCAGGTCATCTTTTAATTTAATTTGAAAATTTAATGTTTTGACATCAGAGCCCTTACAGAAATTGATGCATGCGCAGAGCGTTCGCCAAGCGTGCGGTAAGAATTTTAGACTGCGTGAGCTTGCGGCAGCTCACTGCGAGCTTGCGCAAGCTCACTGTGAGCTTGCGCAAGCTTACCGCAACCTTGTGCAAGCTCGCTGCAAACTTGCAAACTCGCGCGAGTTTGCTCAAACTCGCGCGAGTTTGCACAAACTCGCGCGAGCTTGCGCACACTCGCGCGCACTAACATCATTTTCTCGTTCAGTCTGTGCATACATATATAACGAAAGGCAATAACACTAGTTCTAGGTAATATAACTCTGAGCTGAGTTGACCTGGCCATGACCTGCTAAAATTGGCGGGAAATTTAAGTCTTTGTCTGAAGAAATCCAGTGTGTTGAATATAAGTATATGCATGGGTTACATGTATGAGTTATGGATACAGAATTTACTATTTTGAAGTCTGTTAAATAGAATGCTTAGCACTAGTAACCTTAAAATGGAAATAGCTGTCTTTGGAGGTATGTATCTTGTTGATTTGCAGCAATTTATTGACAGATACCAGTTTTGGTACAACTTCTTAAGCTCTATACTCTATAGTAATGCAGTGACCACTCTGGCCTTCTATTAACACATGCATGTAATATGTTAACAATCTCTGGTTAACCATTTAATGGTCACATTTGGTCAAGAAAACATAAATACCTGCCGATTGAATGTACATTTACAAGTCAAGAACATAATTTTTAAAAATTTATCACTAAAATGAATGACTGGCTGGGTTATCGAGCCAGTAACATTCTAGTGGTAAATTTTCCAAAAAAGCATTCCCTTGGCCTGTCAATGGACATCCCACAAGATCATAGCAGAGGCTGGTTTTGGCCGTTATGGCCATTAATAGCAAACACATCAAACAGGGTGTCGTACAGCGTTAATGCATTGCTGAAATTATGTATTTGATATTCATTATTAGCAAACATATCAAACAGGGTGTCGCACAGCGTTAATGCATTGCTGAAATTATGTATTTGATATCCATTATTAGCAAACACATCAAACATGGTGTCGTACAGCGTTAATGCATTGCTCAAATTATGTATTTGATATCCATTATTAGCTCACCTGGAGCCTGTCAAAAAGATTATCTCTAATTAAGATTAAGCATGCGGGAGGTTACGGGAGCGTGCTTAAGCGTGCGTGAGGCTGCAGGAGCGCGCGGTTAAGCATGCGCGAGGTTGCAAGTGTGCAGTTAAGCATGCGCGAGGTTGCGGGAGCTCACGGTTAAGCATGCATGAGGTTGCGGGAGCGCATGGTCAAGCATGTGCGAGGTTGCGGGAGCACGCGGTCAAGCGTGCGCGAGGCTGCGGGAGCGCACGGTTAAGCGTGGGCGAGGTTGCGGGAGCGTGCGGTTAAGCATGCTTAAGGTTGCGGGAGTACGCGCTTAAGGTTGCAGTAGTGTGTGCTTAAAGTTGCGGGAGCGCGCTGTTACGGTTGCAGGAGCACGCGCTTAAGGTTGTGGGAGTGCATGCTTAAGGTTGCGGGCACGTGCGCTTAAAGTTGCGGGAGCATGCGGATGGGCAAATGTTATGTTTGTGCAAGCCCATGCGACCTCACGATGTTTCAAATAGGACCTTATCATGTGCTTGCGCAAGCTAACGCTGTGTGCTTATGGATAGCTTGCGCGAACTAACACTGTGGGCTAACATCGTTCGCTTATCGCATGCTTAAATTTCTGTAAGTGAGTGGTACGGGTTAACCAATATTGACCATTAAAAGATAACTCTGTATTGTAGAAAATAATTACAGACTGACATGCTTCCCTTGCCTCTACCAATCCCAACTTCATTTGAGAGTACATTCCCCAGACTAAGGCTTATGATAGACAGACGGTTATAAACTCTGTCAATAGCTTGTTATTATGATAGACACATGTTTATAATGCTATGTCAATAGCTTGTTATTATGATTGACACATGTTTATAGCACTCTGCCAATAGCTTGTTATTATGACTGACACATGCTTATAACGTTCTGTCAATTGCTTGTTATTATGATTGACACATGCATATACCGTTCTGTCAATTGCTTGTTATTATGATTAATACATGCTTATAACGCTCTGTCAATAGTTTGTTATTATGATTGGCACATGTTTATAATACTCTGTTGATTGCTTGTTATTATGATTGACACATGCTTATAACGCACTGTCAATTGTAGCACGGATCGACTGGATGGGTACGGACTGTCCCAGCTAGGCTGGGGACAGGATTCCCGCTCCGGGTACGTTCCAAGCATGCCCCCCAACCCCCTGAGTTGGATAGTATGCATGTATAAAGCCCTATGACAGGTTTCGTTAAAATGACTAAGTCCATAAAAACGCGTAGCGTGCATGCACACGCGTCAGAGCTTCCCTGGGAACACGTGTCAGTATTGGGAAAGAGTGTATACTTATAGTGTACCGAGTTGGTACTGGTCATTTCTTTAAATCACACTATTCTCGTCATTCTTGGTACCAATCAGGGCCAGAATGAAATGAGGATTTCAAAACTTTTTACACTGGCCGAGTTATCATTAAATGGCTAACTTAAATTATCTTCAAAATATTGCTTTGACATCGTAATCGCGTGTATGTATTAAATGAATGGGGAATGCGCTGTCCAGGTGATAGCCATGTCACCACTTCTAGCTGCACGCTGATTGGCTACTGCTCGCCCGCTGATTGACTGGAACGCCTGCCTCTGACATCACGAGTAGTATAAAAGGAGCCAGAAATCGAGAATCGAGAGCTCTTCGGCATGGAAGCTGACACAGTCAGCAAGACTGCTGGACCAGTGCAGCGCAAGATGGAGAACTGCTAACTGGCTGTGGTACCTACACCACAGCAGTGACATTCGGAATTGAGATCTCCTGCGCCGGTGAGCAGTCTTGGACATCCGCGATAGCAATTTTGGAAGCTCCCGGATGGCCATATCATCCGGGGGCAAAAATAAATTAATATAAGAACTCCCTCTCCAAAACAACTCACAGAGGAGCTTCTCCACGGATGGGTCTTGTGGGCCCGATGTAAATTCTACAGGATGTAGAGCCGAGGTGATTCTTGGTGGATAACTCACCGGATCTTCCGGACCATGCTGAAAAGTGGCGTTAAACTTCCGCACAGCATGTCGCGTGTGTTAATTAACTTTTAGACCACAGTCTGGTGGGACTCTGCTTGGTGTGTCGCAAGAGCTATGCGACGTATCCTGCACCGTGTACCCAGTTTAATGTACATGCATATTTAATTACAACTGTAGCCCTCCTTGTTAATGGGCAGCTTTCAAACTACCATCACCAGACGGAAACTTTATAACACACTGTGTAAGTTATTATGACTAGCTAATGGACATCCTTCTACAGACATTCTTCTTCACTGTCTTGAGAGTGAGCCACATCAACAGTCTGCATGTGGAAATACTCCCAGCAACTTCGGAATTGTGTCACCTCGGGCTACCCATCTGTAGCGCATCAACACCCGTGATTCATGAACTGTTTTACATACCGATGACCAATAGGTACTCAAGTAACTATACTATTGTAGTATTGTACTTTCATTTATTTCCGCAATAGGTACTGATGACTAATAGGTACTTTCCCGGTCTTAAGACCACATTTTTATATTTTCTGTTTCATACTGTATATATTATCTTAATTTCCGTGTGCTTACAACTAACAAGCACCGTAAGGTCCTATGACCTGATATACCATTAGCACTGTACTAGTTAGTTATGTATATGGCATGTAGACATCCTAGTTATTAGGGGGCCAAGCTGGTGCTTGGCACCCTATTGTTTTCGTTCTGTTTATTATTTTTATTTTTATTATTTCATGCTTTTTTTGTTCACGAATAGAGCGAAGACAAAAATGCCGATGA